>ML779122.1:887852-920537 GCA_009831015.1 Picea engelmannii | reverse complement strand
TTCCTCTAGATGCTTCTCTTAATAGACATATTTAGTATAAATAAGGGTCGAGGGTATGAGAACCCTAGCTTGGAGATTATTGTAACAGAGCGTTGCTCGATTGGAGGTTTCCCCCTCGAAGAGGCCTGTGAACATTGCTTTCTAAATCAAAGTGCTATTTCTATTACTATTGTTATATCATTTCTATGTATTGTGAAGATTATGCTGGATATTTTACTGTTATTCTGTCATTTCTAGCATTTTATTTATGTTCTGCATATTTTATATATATGGTATCTTGCAATCTCCAACACATGTCTCAGTTGTTGATCTGGGCCACCTTTGAGATCGATGGTCGGCTGAGATTGATTCTTCATATCTCCGCTATTTCATCCAAACATCGCCAGATATAGACAGGTCCTCTAAATTTATCACATCTCTACGGTGATTTAATCTGTCATAAAATTTCGAAACTCGGACACCAGCTGGGAATTATATGGTGATAACATTGGATCCAACTGGGGCTGCTATCCTCCCTGCGAGGTAGCAAAGAACTATATACCAAGTGCCTACCCATTGGGCTGTAAGCTTATGTGTGTGATCTGAATCTCTTCATTTTATTGAAAAAATTCAAACTACTTAGCACGGCTCAGTGCCTTCACCTCGAGCTTCAACCGTGTTGTTTTTATCTCAATCTTCATACTTAAAGAAAAATCAAAACACAAAGAGTTCATGTACAATTGATGGTGGGTGATGATCTTTTAAACGATGTAGTGCTTGAGGAACCTGCCATTCATAGGCCCTCCTCCGACGGGTTCTCCATTACTCTCCTCCAAGAAATATGCATTGTGCCCATGGTAAGATGTATTTTTGAATGGGCACAGCCATAGGTGATCGAATTTTCTATGTTTTCCCTTGTTTTCATTCTTGGCATCCCACCTCAGTACCCATTATCCAATTTTGAAGTCGTCCACTTTGGTACATCTGTCGAAAGCTTCCTTGATTTTCTCTTGACGTAGTTGGGCGTTGTTGAAATCCTTTTCTCTGGTCTGCTGCAAGCTGATGATTTCATCCTCCCTTCTTCGACTAACATTCATCTCTGCTTCTTGCTCTTGTAACAACTTCATCACTGACAATCTGAGTGTCGTAGGAAAGATGGCTTCTATACCGTAGATGATCTGGAAAGGACATGTGGCAATGGATCTCTTTGGGGATATCTTGTCCGCCCACATTGCATGAATGAGCTTATTGTGCCATGCCTTTTTATTCTCCTACATCAATTTTTTTATGATTCTGACCAGGATTTTCTTTGAAGACTCAGCCAATCCATTTCCTTTTGGGTATTATGATATGGAATGGCCAAGAGTAATATTGTAATCACTGCAAAATTTCTCAATTTTTTTAGATTTAAAAGCCGCTGCGTTGTCTGTTATAATCTTGGCTGGACATCCGAACCTGGATAAGATATTTTCTTCTAGAAACCGAATGATAACATCATCTGTAGCTTGTCTGGTAGGAACAACTTCAATCCATTTGGTAAAATAATTTGTTGCAGTCAGGATCCATTCGTGTTGAGCCAAAGATTGTGGGTGTATATCTCCTAGGAAATCCAGGCCCCATTGCCTAAAAAGAGATTCTACCGAAATGGGCTTCAACGAAAAAGATTGTAGCTTTCCTTTCCCATCAAAGATTTGGAATTCAAGGCACTTTGACACCTCCTTGTAAACATCAGGGAAAATACTAGGCCAATAAAAACCAGCTCTCAACATTTTGTGTACAATTGTCTTCCAATAATAATGACCTCCACAGTCTCCTTTATGGAATTCTCTGATGGTCCTTTCTGCTTCCTCCTCTATCAAACAACTCAGTAAAATTCCTATTGGGTCTTTCCAGTACAGTAATCCATTGACAATGCAGAATTTTGTCTCTTTCAGTTTTAAGAACCTATCCTTTGTTTTGTTATATTCAGGAGGAGCTTGCAAATTTTTTAACACAAAGATAATGTTCGCATACCATGCAGAATCAAGAAATTTCTAAGATATCTGTGGAGTCGCCTTCTCTTCCTCTGCTATAATTTCTGACATGTCTATAGCGAAATTTATTCCTAGAAGTTCACAGTTTGTTTGTGCCACTAGTCTAGCTAGTCCTTGTCCTTTGATCAAATTTTTGGGCTTGATGTTGAGATCATATTCTAATAGAAATGCAATCCATTTTCCCCTCTTTCCTTCAGGATTGGGTTGAGTTAAGATGTCCTTTACCGAGCTGCTGGGGACATAAGCAATAATATGTGAATGTAGAATATACACCCTGAATTCTTTCAATGCTTTGACCAAAGCATACGTCTGCTTTTCCATGATGTCATATTTTAAAGGAGCATCTCTCAATGTCTTACTATAGTATGGTATGGGCTTCTCAAAATTCAGGTCATCTTTTTGGAGTAATACCCCTACAATTGTGTGTTCTGAAGCGAAAGAGAAAAGTATGAAATATTTCTCAAAATTAGGACTAGCTAGCACATGAGCCTTTGTCAATGCTACTTTGATGTTCTCAAAGGAATTTCTAGCCTCAGGAATCCATTTGATTTCATTTCCTTTATTTAACATGTTGGTGATATGATTTATGATCTCTACTAAATTAGGAATAAATCTTCTCAGGAAATTTACTTTACCTAGAAAGGATTGTACTTCCTTTTTGCTTCTGGGTATGCCAATATTCAAGATACCTTCAACTCTGTTGGGGTCTGCTTTTATCCCTTCCTTAGAAATGATATGCCCTAAGAGTTTCCCTTCTTCCATGGCAAAGTTTGACTTTTTTGGGTTCAGTGATATGCCAAATTTTATGCATTTCTCGAACGCCCTTCTAAGATGTTTGATGTGCTCCTCATCTGTAGCAGAATACACAGTAATGTCGTCGAGGTATATAATGATGAATTTATCTTTTTCATATGAAAATTCTATGTCCATATCCCTTTGAAATGTTTCTCCAGTGTTCATAAGTCCAAATGGCATTTTGGCATACATGAATATTCCCCAAGGTGTGGTGAATGTTGTCTTTTCATGATCGTCAGGATGTACCATGATCTGGTTGTATCCCGAGAAACCGTCCAACATTGACATCTTTTGAGAGCCCACTACCTTCTGTAGAATGTGGTCCATTTTGGGCAAAGGGTAGTTATCTTTAAGAGATAGCTTATTTAGATTTCTGAAGTCCACACACAGTCTGATCTCCCCACTCTTCTTTCTGACAGGTACTAGATTTGCTACCCATTTGGAGAATCTTAGGGACACTATGATTTTTGCTTCAAACAGTTTCTTCACTTCTTTCTCTATCACTGGTAACAACAGAGGGTTTATTCTTCTCAACTTTTGTTTAAATGGCTTGTGATCTTCTTTTATCGGGATGACATGCTGGATTATACTAGTATCATAAAATTTCAAGTCATCATAGCTCTAGGAAAAAACATTGGGGAATTCTTTCATCAATTTTACATACCTCTCTTTTACTTCAGGGTTGAGCTTCTTGGACAGTTTAATGATCTTCGAGTCTTCTGGAGTACCAATGTTACAATCCTCCATGTCCTCTTCATCTACTGTGATATTTGGACTTCTTGCCACATCGTTGTTATCAAAAAAAAATTCCAATGGTACCAGGCCTTTGGGGATAACGTTGCTTTTCAGCTGCACGATATCTCTGCCAGCAATTTGATTGTCAAATTATCCTTCTTTGGTGAAAATAGTTGCATCTACTTCATCGTCATAACATTCATTGATGTTTAAGTTCTCGAACTCATTTTCCATCCTGATGAAGCTTTTTATCTATTTATCATCTTCGAAGACTTGCCACTATTTCATATTATCTGGTATCGTTGGTCTGCACTTGACTTCAACCTTGTATCTTTTTTCAGGAAAAACTGGGACTTTGAACACTGCCACTGAAGTGGCCAGTGCATCTACAACTTGATTCTGCTCTTGTGGGATTGTTGAAAGGTTGCATTCTAAAAATTTCTCAAGAAGTTCTAATACCATATTTGTGTAAGCCCTCAGTCTAGGATGTTTGGCCTGGTAGATACCTTTAATTTGATTTATGATGAGTTCAGAATCTCCAAGTACAACGATCCTTTTGGTGCCCATCTCTTCCAAGACTTTCAATCCCAATATTAACGCCTCGTATTCGGCCATATTATTTGTACATTCAAAAATGAGTTAGTAAGAGCATAATTTTGCATCTCCTGTGGGGTGATTTATCCACACACCAGCTCCAACTCCTTCTCTACATGCAACTCCATCGAAGTTCATTTTCCATATCTGATCTTCTGGGTCACCCTGTTGTTCTGAGATTTCTTCCGACTATTGCCCAGGTATACCTTTATCTACCAGGACTATTTTCGTCTCTTCTGCTCCCGAGCATATATCATTGAAGAAAATGGAAGACCCAATCTCAGTGCTTACCGAGTATATAGGATGGTTGGTAGGTTGTGATTTGTTGCCGACCATATATTTTAGTAGAACTTCCCTGAACAATCTTTTGTCTTGACCAAAGACAGGAATTGTGGCATATGACATGTCCATATGGAGGGTTCCTTTCAGTTTTACAACCCATGATCTGGACAACAACATGCCAAATTTTGAAGGGATATAAGCAACCAATACGTCCATCACCATGTTCTTCACTAGGATTTGTGGCAAGGAAACGACCATGTCCTTTATCATGCCAAGGCATTTCACCTTCCTTGAATCAAAAGAGAACATATCCTTGTAAGGCCTTGTGAACTCAAGGCCCAGTTGGTCCATGACAACTTTAGGCATCAAATTGTGAGATGCTCCAGAGTCCAGCATAGTATTGTGTAAGTTCATGTCGTGGATTTTTAAGCTTACGTAGAAAGGGGGAACTTCTTCATTTTCACCGCTTTCTTCTTCTATCGGCCCAAATAAAATGGCTGGGTGGTCGTCTTGTATGTTCAGAGTATCAAAGGTTTGTCCCATCTTAAGCATCTTGATGATATGACTTTTTTATTCACTATTTCTGATCAATTCACTAAAGGGTACCGAAATCTTAATCTTAGCCATCTCACTTTCGAAGTCAAAAGAGGATGGAGTTTTTTCTACCTCTTTAGGGACAGTTTCTTTTCTTGTCAATATTTTCTTCGGCGGTTCCTCTTTCTGGTTGCCCTTATCTGTAGTGTCTTTTGCGGTGGAGTCTTTCACAACAGAATCTTTTTGGGGCTGACTGGGAGAGGGCACATTACTCTGAGTGTCTTTGGTAAGGTTTGACTTTGGGAGGTTACCTTTTGGAGGATTTTTAAGCACCTTTTGATTTCAAAGATTGTATTGCCTTTGGAAGTGTATGATGGCATTCTACAATCTGGTCTCGTAATCTTATTTTTCTACTGATAACGTCTCCTCTTCATATTGCAAGAATATTTCACTTGCATCCATGAACTGGTCGTGTTCTTCCTTGGTAAAAAACACTTCAGTTTCTTTGTCATCATAGTAGTTCACATTATGTTCAAAATATTCATCATAATCTTCATTCATATAATTATTCTGAAAAGGGGGTTTAGCCTGTTGTTCTCCCTGATTTCCTTGATTCCACTGATTTGTTTGGTCTGCTTGAGTTGCCTGATTACCCTAATTCCTCTGCTCCCTTTCTCGGATTTGTGGACTGGTGGGTCTCCTCGGATTCCTGGGTGGACCATCAGCATGTTCCCTAGGGTTAGGTTTGTTTCCCAATGCCATTATTTCCATCATCCTTTCCATGCTTCTCATCATTACTTCGAACCTTTCTTCTGATGTTTGCGACGTGGAAGTTTGTGCTTTATCCTAAGTTTTGCCCATGTTTATGCCAGTATTAGCTTTCATTTTTCCTGAATCCATTAGGTTTACTTTGACTTTGATGGCATATTTCATCATATCATATAGCATGGAAGATCTTCGCTCCCTCAATAATAAAGAAAAATCACTTTCGAAAGAATCGGCATATTTGAGCTGAGCCGCTTTGGGTGGGGGTTTTACTTCATCAAGAATCACATTATATACCTTCATGAATCTAGCCAAAAACTCTTACATTGTTTCATCAAGGGACCTCTTCATATTGTTGTAGTGAGTCAACAACTGAAGGGGTTTTTTCTTATCTTCCCATCTGGCAAGGAAGAGTGTCTCAAAAGCTGTGAAATATGCAATGCTTGTTGGTGCTAGGGCTCTAAACTATTTTATTATATCTCCTGTAAGGCTTTGTGTGAACAACCTCATTTTCACGTCTACAAAATCCACCTCCACTAAATCTATGAAGTCATTAAATGAGTCTAGGTGTTTCTGGGCCGATATGTTACCCTCAACATCATATAGCTTAATACTTAGGTTGTATTCCTGGGGTAAGTCATGCAATACAGCAGGCAGTATGAGAGGATATGAGAGGAGAAAATCTAGTCACCATAGTTGTTGTGAGGGGTCAGAGTGGCTATAGGTTTCAGATAGGGGGCACTACGGGTTTAACAGGAGTGGCTAGAATCAAATCTTGGAATCTTTTTTCGTTAAATAGAGTCTCGTCTAAACGGGATTCAGACCTAGTTTTGAACAGGGAGTGTTCGAACTTTAGGTCAAACTCAAGGTCGTCGATGTTGATCAATCCATCTTTAGGTAAGGATGAATATCGGTCTGGATGTAACACAAGGGTCACTATCTTTTCTTTTCTTCTTCGACCAAGCTTTTTAGGACTAGATATAGGGACTGCAAGATCGGGGTCTAGGTTTCTCCTAGTGTGGATTCTCTTAGGAGCCAGGGTTTCTATATCACACAACATAGTACAAATGGTCACTAGGTAATGGAGTCGCTAGGGTAAAGATAATCTTCATCCAATAAGGTATTTGGTCCACTGTCACCCTCAGGGATCAAACTAAATATTTAAGACATTTTCCTAGGGAAAAAATTTCGATTTCATCCCTAGCAACGACGCCAGAATGTTAGCACTTTGTAAATTCTATCTGGCTGAATAGAAAAACGACAGAGGTAACTGTTTCAACTAGATTTAGAGCTGAGGTACTAACCTGCCCAACTCAGAGAGGGTTCTCTCATGTCACTTGATATATCTATGGAAACCGACAACTAGATTTGATTTGTTTGGGAGATTTTTAATAGAGTTGTTGGCGAAGAAGAGGGGAACACTATGGGCTATGGACTCAAAATTATGAAAGTGAACGAAAATAATGTGTAGACTGATAGAAATCTCAAGAGGACAAAGGATAAATAAGGTGATGAATCTGAGTTATTCTTGAAATAAAAATATGTGTAGGAAGATAAATAAGACAAATAACTGCATTAGAGCATTGCTGAAATGAATTCTGAATAAGTTAAGAAGACAATCACATAGTTTAAATTGTTTAGACCAAGAGCATCGCAGGACAAATTCTGGGTCTTTAAACTCTCCAATTTAAATAGAAGAAAATTTAAATGAAATGACAGGCTACAAAAAATACATACGATGAAAGGAAACAAAACTCATATCACCACCCATTATAATCTTTTCATAGAGACTTCAAAATATTTTGCATTTGTATTAAATTCAGATTCAGAAAATTTACAAATAAAGTTTGATACAACCAAAAAGGTTCTCTTACACTTCTGCCAACATTGGCTAATTTAAGCCTCTTAGTACTTATACAATTTGATAAAAAATAACTGAAACTAAAATGTTTTAGCTTCTGTAATAGTTTCGGATGTCAGTTTTGGTATACGAAACGACTTACAATCATTAACAAAAAGAAACGTTTCACCATCATGAATAATCTCTCTGACCGCCCGGTTTCTTCTGCTACACCTAGTCTGCTCTGTACTTCCGTTAGGTCTGGTACAATGGGTGACAGCTGGAGATCATCTGTTGGTTCTGGGGACATGGCATTTTGTCTTTCCCAACCGTACAAGTTCCTTCCATTGCGCGTCAGAGGGGATTTCATATTCCATCATTTATTTAATCAAAATATCCAAGTCGATGCACATTGCGTAGGACATGATTGGCACACTGACTTTCATTGTTTTGAATTTGTTCAGAATTTCGAAATCAGTAGCTAAGTGTTCTACCAAGCTAGGACCCTTCAGACTTTCTTCCATATCTTCAAACCTGGAATGGTCCATCTTGCATTGCATGAGAAGAGTGTGGTAATCTTCCTGCTTGTACAATGAGCCTTTACCATCCTAGAATGAGGGGAGGCCTTTAGCAAACAATTGTTTGAATGCGTCTTTAAACTCCTATATGCTATGGTCCATTTGTACAGCTTTGTTCTGAACTGATCTGAGCAGGTTGTGTTCGACAATGATTCTCCTGGCTGAAATGATTAAAGCGGTCCTGTCTTTCACACCAATGGTCTAAAGATCGACGGTTGGTATGGCATTCAAAAATTCGATGGCATTTTGGACCCATTCCAAAGGCTTATTCGCTAGCACTTCATTTACAACAGTGTAGCTGTTTCGAGCTGTAGCAGCCATGTTGTCCTTGTCATTGATAAAGTTCAGATAACTTCTAAATTTAGCAACCTCCACAACAATCGTGTCCCATATCACATGTTTGGCTCCCTACAGTAGCGTTTTACCCTTCAATCTAGTTTTTATCTTGTTCACTCTTTCCTGCAGGTCTTGGTTCTCTCCGTAGAGTTGAGATAATTTCTCATCCTTCACCTTAGCCTCTTGTTTCAGTTTTTCTAAGTTTTCTTTTAGATCCTTGATCTCGCATGTTTTTAAACTTATTTGGGACATAGCTTGAACTAACCCCTCAACATTTGATCCAGCCTCTGCATTAGCAAGTATGATAATCTCCATATCTGATGTCGTCTCCTGCATCTATGACCAAATTTCCTTCTCTTTCTCCAACTGCAACACCTTAGCCTTGTAGTCTAGAGCCTCTTGTCTGAAGGTTTCCTTTTCCTGCTCCAAAGTAGTTAACTCTGTTGTCTGTGGATGGTCTGTAGGTGACATCTTCAATATTTTCTTCAAACTTTGAATCATTTTATCCTTTTCATCCAGAGAGGCCTTCACCCCTTGTGGACCTTCAAACTCTAATCTTTTTACCTGCATCATCCAAGCTTTGTTGGACACCTTTTCTTGTTTTAGTTGTCCATTCAGTTTCAATGCATGTGTTGTCAACCTTGCAACTTTCAGAGATAAGTTTAGGTAATCAGCATACAACATATCACTCACATTTCTATGGAATTTCACTTTGTCAGGAGCATCGATGTTCTCATAGTGTACCTTGAACTCAGATACCTTATCATTATCAGCCACTACAATGTTGAATGTATTTTTCTTGACATCTCTGACTGAGAATAGGTGATATTTTCACTGAGATGTCCCTTCCACTTTGGGCAAAAGATCCTTTATCTCGCTATTGGACATACTCCCTTTCACTACATACCGATTTAGCAAGTCTTCCTTAGATTGATAAACCATCTCGGGAGTCTGGCCAAATATGAGTTTCTTGTTGTTGAAAACCTTCATGTTGCCTTCGTTTTGTGGTTTGTCTTCGAGATTGATCTCTTCATTCTGGACCTTAGTGTATACCATCTCCATGCACGTCTTTCCTTTATGTTCATCTTCTTCCAAGTCAATAATTGGATAAAGTGATGTGGCTCTCATTTTCTTGAGGGTGTCTTGTTGGCTGCTAGCCCCTAGGGCTTCTGAACTGCTTCTCTTATTGAAGACGCTCATTTTAGGAGCCTTGATAATCAACCTTGGTGAGGGTTTTTCTGCTGAGCTTTGCTGGGAAGTAGTCTCTGTCTACTTTGCTTGTTCATGCAGCGTGATGACCTTCATTTCTGTGCAGGTCTCTAGATTGGCCAATTTATCTAGTTCTTCAACGTGATCGTGTTCATAAGGGCCTTGTTTGCTTACTAATATTCTCTTTGATATAACCTGATGTGGATCGTATCTTCTTCCTTACAACTGTTTGAACCCAAATTCATTGAGTTTAGACTGAATTTGAGGCAAACAAGACTTTCTCTTCACCACGAAAGGACCTACCACGAACAGGAATTTCAGATTTGAAGCCTTGTGAGCTTTGAGGAAGTGTTCAGTCTCTGAGATGATCCTCTATCCTAAAAAATTCCCATGAAAATATCCTAGGAGTCAGGAAAACTAGTAAAAGGTGAGGTCCTTCTTGGCATTCGTATACCCAAATCACGGTGGACTGAGTGAAAAACATCCATTCTCCCATAGCATTCTCCAGACTTGGTTGCAACAAACTTTTCATCTCTTCTAAGACTCTTGGAAAATATGAACCGAAAATGAGATTGTATATTCTGGACATGATTTTGTTGATGAAGATGAGCATGGTGATCTTTTTACACTCGGTCGAAATAAACGTAGCTTCAGGAAGCTCGGTATTTTTAGATCCTAGAAACATTCTCAAAAGATGAGAGTAGGATCTGAAATGTATCAATGAGCTGAAATTAACCAGCTGTTGATGTATGTTCTCCACAATAAATTCATCACAACTGACATGGACTGATTGCCCAGACAAGAAGAAAATTAACAGGATTCCTAACATAACCTCTACCACAAACTTGTCATTGTCTAGACCTATAATTTGACTTAGCAGAGAGCAATCCCACTGGACTTCGACGATCATGACGCTTAGATTGGCAGGTAGGGATAGACTTTCTGAATGATGTTCAGGTTTGACTATGGTTTGCAAAAACAGGGTTTTTACCTCGGGCAAGCGTTCCCTATAAATCATAATCATTATCTGTTCCTCAAAGGGTTTTGACACCATAGGGAAGGCATATGTTACATTTAGGGCACGTCGAAGCGAGGGACCATCTACTTTACACAGGACTTATGACCCTAATTTGTTTAGGATGACTCTTTATCCTTAGGAATATCTCTCAGCACACCAGTTCACAAATTTGAGAAATGGGAAAATTGTTTCTACGACATAAGCGGTGAAAGAGGCTCAAGCCACTTCAAGAAAGGATATGTGGGATCCGACATTGTTCAACAAATTCGCTTTGGACATAGAAACGGGTGAGACCATTGTCACTGTGTCGAAAATGTCAGAATCTCTGTCAATTAGGGAATCTTCCCTAGAGGGAGTATCTGGTTCACTCACGGATAAAACAACAGGATTGGAAACCATCGTGAAGAATACCTAATAAGCGGTGAGAAAATTGTTCTGGTTCAGTCGTGAATTTCAAAATTTGGATGGAATCTTTGCGCCAAATCTCTGAACTTTCGACTGCTTCAAATACTCATAGAATAATGCCTAGGGTCCCTCCTTTTATAGGCGTCTATTACCATCGGGGTTTGGAGAAAATTGGTTTTAGATGAACCACCCTTGGCCCCAATGTGTCTTAGAGAATGCCACGTGTCCATGATTTAAACCAGGGCAGTTTTCCCTGGTCTGCCCCTTGTCGGCTAATTCTCGCGCTACTTCGATCACCGAATTATACCTCAGTCATTGATCTAAGTCGTTTCAAGATCTTTCCCGACGAATTTTACATAGGAGGTTGAAAAAGGTGGTTTTGGTTATACAAACCTCCTTTCTGATATATTTCTAAGGGTGCCACACATCCCGCAAAAAACTGTGATGGTTTTCCCTAGCCCACCCTTGACCGCTTAATCTTTGTGCTAGTTGTATCTCTGACGCACATCTCAACCGTTGATCTGGGTCACCTTTGAGATCGACGATCGGCTGAGCTTTATTCTTCATATCTCCACTATTTCATCCAAATTCTGCCAGATATAGATGGGTCCTCTAAATTTATCACAACTCTGCGGCAATTTAATCCGTCATAAAATTTCTGAAACTCGAACACCAGCTGGGAATTATATGGTGATAAAAATATCTATGTGATATAGGCTAAGTGCCAAGAAGGGATCTTTGTGATCAATATATTTGTGCATTCTATATAGACTTGTAGAGCTTAGTGCAAGTCCTTGTTTGAAGATATAGAAGGCTTTGTTCTGAAAGGCAAGGAAGAAGGATCTAGCGGGCTGCGTAGATCTTTTGTCATGTGCAAAGTAAGGGTTTCCATAGATTTTTGCTTGTAACCGATTGGTCAACGATAATATAGAAAAAGAGTTGGTGGACATAGCCCTAGGGTGGGGGTGAACTACGTAAATTTGTGTGTTATTCTTTGTGCCTTGACTTGTTGTGCTTATCTTTGCTTTTGCTAAGTTCTTTGATATATTTAGATAGGATATATTTATCCTTTGTGCTTATTAGATAGGTATACATAGTATATATGATATGTATGAAGATACTTAGTGTTGAACTACTGGGTCTGACCTGTTTACTGTTCCTAAGTTCTTAGTTACCTTAGATCTAAGTGACTACTACGATGCTATGTGCTATTTGTGAAGTATAATAAGGACTGGATATTGATGGATAATCGATGCTAAGTGCTCTATAAGTGATATAGTCATAGATCTATGTCCCAGCTAAGGTTATAGACGTTTGAGTCTTGTAACCACCCCTTCCTCTACCTCGGGTGAGACTTCATCTGCTTTGTAGGTGTTGTCGAAAGGGCTGGTAGTTATGGATTTGTTGGTGGGCTCTTGTAGCGTTGAACCCTGGGTCTGCCCCTGTGCCAACAATGCCTATGTCGACTCGGTTCATTGAGTCTCTTACACAAGAGAAAACAAAATTCATATAGATGGGCCTCATGAAAGATCCCAAAGCACATGCACTCACCATGCATGATGGAAAAGGGTCATCCAAATAGAACGGGAAGGAGGGATATTCCAAACCCTTTAATGATTCTTCAGGTTCCAAAGACTCTTCAGATTCCAAGAAGAAGAAGAAGGGAAAGCATTTCACTTACTACAATAAATCGAATCATGAAGAATCCACATGCATGAAGAAACAAATCGATCTTATGGCACAGACAATTCAACAGAATAAGCTTGGAAACTTTATTCCAGAGGGAGTCAATAAGCATAAGGAAGAAGATATTGCTCCTAAGAAAGGTAATCATCATGCTCTGGTTGCAATTAATTCCTCATCTGATTCATGGATTATAGATTCTGGTGCATCCCATCATATGGCAATGAAAGAGGAAGTTCTCTCTTCTTTGAGTCGATGCTCAAGACCCCCTATTCTCATGGGGGATGATACTCCAGTAGTAGTATCTAAGGGAGAGCAGAACTCCACAATGGAAGTTTTTAGAATGTTATACATGTTCCAAAGCTTTATATGAATCTACTATTAGTTTATCAGATCACTCAGAAAGGTAAAAAAGTTGAATTTACATCAGATTCAGTTTCAGTAATTAACATGCATGACAATTCGATTGTTGCAATTGGTGAGGTGGATCACAAGTCAAGGTTGTATAAATTCACTAAGTTTTCTGACAATGAATCCTCTATTCTACTTACACATAGAGAGAGTACTTTGCATGCACCTCCAGTGCAACATGAAGATACTCTTGTGCTTCCATCAGTTTCAAACATCAGAGATGATTCCATACACTTAGATTCTGCACATGGAAATAAGCAGGTAGTACAGCCAGATAAGAATCCAGCGTCGAAGCTTCAGCAGATTCCCAAGAAGGCATAAACCACACTTCAAGAAGCATACAACCTTGTAGGGAATCCATTGGATTCGAGGAGGACTTGATCTCAGCATGAGGAGCCTTCTCATGTACTTTTATCTTTAGAACCTGTGATGCCCATGAATTTCTATATGGTTCAATCCACTGATTTGTAGAACTACAATAAGGTTGTGGGAAATCCATTATGGAAATAAGCCATGCAAAAGGAGTATGACTCACTCCTAAAGAATCAGACCTTGCATCTGGTTCCACTTCCACTAGAAAGGAATATTTGCAGGTGTAGAAGGGTCCACGGGATCAAGATGTACAAGGCTAGATAGGTTTCCAAATGATCCGAAATCGGATCCAGAAGCCTGATAGGGCTTGAAAAATGCTCAAAAATGAAAGTGCTCAGAATGCGACGAAACCTATTCCATTGTGTCCGTCTCGTCTTCCTGATTTCGGTGGTATATTTACTTTGTCAAATGGGCTCCGTATGGAGAAGATATCGCGTTCTGTCCGATAAGTCAAACAGGCAAAAAAAAAATTGCTGACTGTGCAGTCCGTATAGTCTATATGGACACTGACATGGCATGTCCATACAACGACACATGGCAGGTCCGTATAGTGACATGTGTCGGCTCTAGGGAGTGACACGTGGCAGGGTGACGTCAGTGGCTGACGCGGCAGGTGACAAGGCAGTACGAACAGTTGACATGGTGGCAAACGTGGACGAATCAGAGGCTGACACATGGCATTCATCGGTTGGTTGGAAAGGTGCCACGTGGCCCAGTCGTGGGCTGCCACGTGGCACTCCATCATTGGTTTAATGGTTTCTATGTAAAATTTGGTTTTGGCGTGGCCGGGGGTCGAACCCATGACCTCCTGGTGGACAGAGGACTGGCAGAACGGGCTAGCCACCCGGGCGGTCGGTGGACTTTGTAATATAAACGACGAAAAATATATTTGTTTTCGTTGTAAAGTTTGAACCGACGGGAAAAGGGTCGGGGCTTAGCCCCAACCCTCGGCGCACACGACCACACCATGTAACCAATACCCAACATATAATGCGCGAAAGTGTTATAAAAAACACCAACAGACAAGCCCCGTGGCCATATATTATGCCATAAGACCAGGGACTATTCCATAACAGAGCGTGGATAGTATGGAGGGGTTTAAACTTTAAGCCATGAGGTCCTATTAAAGCACCAAGAGACCAGTAGCGAGAGTAATGGAGGGGGGGGGCAGTGCATGGGCGCGTGGCCACATGGCCCCCCCATATGAACGGGAAAAAAGGGCGCGTGCACATGCAGGGGGCTAACGCCCAAATTTGACCATATTTTGGGTTTTAGCCTATAGTTTGTGTTTTTTAGTTGTATTAAACCTATTTTTAGTTGATTCCTTCCATTTTTGGGGGATATTGGGCATTTTTGGAGGCCAAATTCTTGGAGGAAGTTGGGGATGAGCAACCAGCTTCAAGGCTATATAAACCAGGCCTGTTTGAGGCCATGAGAAGTCAGTCAGAGAAGAGTTATGCTGGAGAAAAGCCAAGCCAAAGTCAGTTTGATGAAGAGAAGCTTTTGAGGAGGAGACGCTGTTGGACCATTTCTGGGAGCTCGGGACGTCTGTTTTGCGTGTCATTTTCTTTGCAGGGTTCTAGAGATCTGGGAGAACAAGACCATATCAGTCTTGTAGCCATTTGGCATTGTAGCAATCTACTTTTGAGCATTTGAACAGAAATAAAGAAGCCCCCCCCCCCATATAGAAAAGGCCCGGAGACGTAGGCAAAAGTTGTGCCAAACTCCATTATCAATCTGCATGTTATGGTTTGTTGTCTATATTTTCATTTCAGATCTACATATGTGTATATGGCTGTTATAATTCCTCTTCTTTCCTCATTCTTTCACTAAGTTTCTCAAATGGTTAATTAACGCATGTAAAATCAAAACTCAACCATAGTCATTTAAAAGATCCTACGGATCAAGTGGTATCAGAGCTAGTTGACGTTTGGATTTGAGTTGCATGTTAACCAGGGAAAAGCTACAACATGGTGAAGGTGAGCTTGTTGTAGAGAATCCATTAATTGGATTGAGAAAGAGAGCTTCTCACCGTGAGAAGATGGCATCGGAAGAAGGTATTTCTCAAGAAGAGAAAGAGTTCCGGAAAACATTCCATGCTATGTCGGAGATGGTGACAGTTTTGTATGAAGATTATTTAGAACGGAAGTGACCAGTTTTGGGTAATTCTTCAAAAGGAAAAAGTGAAGAGGAGGAGGACCATCCTCACATTCCTCCACCTCCATCAACACCTCCTTCTTCTCCTTCTTCTTCAAGTTCAAGTTCTAAATCTAATGAGAAGAAAAATGTTCATAAGAATAAACATGAAATGCCATTGTTAAAACTTGATGTAAAATTTGAGCTGCCCATATATGATGGTGAAGTAAATGAAGAAAAACTTGATAACTGGATCAGGTAGATGGAGGTATACTACAGTGTGCAACAGATCAAGGATGAGGCCACACAAATTAAGTTGGCATCTTTGAGACTTGCAGGTACATCTCTTATCTGGTGGCAAAGCAAGCTGCAAAAGGAACACAAGATGTGGGTAATCTATTTCCATCATGGAAGAATTTCATTTCTGCACTTAGGAAACAGTTTTATCCTTTGGGTTATAAAGAAAAAGCAATAATTGAATGGCAATCTTTAAAGCTAAGAAAAGGACAATCAGTGCAAGAATACATCGATGGATTTAGAAAAATGGCATTAATGTTAGACATTCCTTTGCAAACACAAGAAACACTTATGAAGTATATAGGAGGTTTACCTGTGCATATTAGAAACAATGTTTTCATGTTTGGACCCACTAACCTTGATGAGGTTTACGTTCAAACTACGTATATTGAAGCAGGGAAAGCAGGTGTGTCAGGGGAATCGTCATTTTCAAAGAAAGAAGACAAGAGGAAAAGGCATGGCAATGGAAAGAATGCAAATGCCATGAGAAAGAAGGAAGGAAAACCCTCTTGCAAGCATTGCAAGAAAGAGGGACATGATGAGGACAAATGTTGGTAGTTGCATCCCGAGAAGAGGCCAAAGTGGTTCAAAGAAAAGAAGGGAACGCAAACAGTGGAAACAACGACAACAAAGCCTACAGACTTGGGATCGTATTCAGGTGATGAATCTAAGATTTCATTGGTTGGTATGATAGGTAAATTTGGTGAAGAGATTGATTGTAGAAGCAAGTTGTTTCATATAAGGGTAATCATGTGACACACTAAGATAGATACATTAATCGACAGTGGATCTCAATCTAATCTAATCTCAGAAGAATTGGTTATGAAAATGGGATTAAAAACACAAACTCATCATAATCCTTACACACTTAAATGGATAAGCAATCATCATCAGATGCACATAGCAAAGCAGTGTACAATCAAATTTGCAATTTCATGTAAGTATGTGAACAAAGTAACTTGCGATGTAGTGTCGTTAAAAGAATGTGGAATGGTCTTAGTTAGCCCATATTTATATGATCGTAAGGCAATCTTCTACAGAACAAAGAATCAATATCAATTCACTAAAGAAGGTCATGATTTTGTGGTTCATGCTCATCGTGTTAAAGCAAGTAAAACTCTTCAAACAAGGGAACAATTAACGAAGGCAATGCAAGTAAGCAACAAACCACTAATTGTTTCAAATGAAGTAATTGATATTAAGCAAGAACAAGACATGGTTGTTGAGTGGAAAATCAATCATAACTTTCTTCAAGATAAGCTCATGTCGTGCAGATATTTCAAGTACATCAGTTCATTTGCAGTCGTCTTTTTGATGCTGTCATTAGCAATGTTTTCTACATGGATGATAGTGGCTTCAGTAAGATGTAACAGGGTTCAAATGGCTAATAATGTACTTCCAGTTGTCATGATTGTGTTATAGTTGATATTGATGAGACAGGTGCACAGGACAGAGTTCAGAGATAGAGAGCAAGCCGGGTGGCCTATCCTGAGCTTGTTGACTGGTCAGTAACCTTTTGGGGACCAAAAGGTCTTTTTGTGGGGAGGTGTGATCCGAAATCGGATCCAAAAGCCTAATAGTGCTTGAAAAATGCTCAAAAATGAAAGTGATCGGAATGCGATGAAACCTATGCCATTGCGTCTGTCTCGTCTTCCTGATTCTAGTGGTATATTTACTTTGTCAAACGGGCTCCGTATGGAGAAGATATCGCGTTCTGTCTGATAAGTCAAACAGGCAAAAAAATTTGCTAACTGTGCAGTCTGTACGGACACTGATGTGGCATGTCCGTATAGCGACACATGGTAGGTCCGTACAGCGACATGTGGCAGCTCCAGGGAGTGAAATGTGGCAGGCAAATTTGGTCGATTTGGCGTACGGTTGGACATATCCCAAGGTGACACGGGTCACCACTGAAAGGGTGACATGTGGCAGGCTGACGCGGCAGATGACAAGGCAGTATGGAAAGTTGACGTGGCGGCAGATGTGGACAAATCAGAGGTTGACACATGGAATTCACCGGTTGGTTGGAAATGTGCCACGTTGCCCAGTCGTGGGCTTCCACATGGCACCCCGTCATTGGTTTAATGGTTTCTATGTAAAATTTGGTTTTGACGTGGCCAGGGGTCGAACCCGCGACCTCCTGGTGGACAGAGGACTGGCAGAACGAGCTATCCACACGGGCGGTCGGTGGACTTTGTAATATAAACGGCGAAAATTATATTTGTTTTCATTGTAAAGTTTGAACCGACGGGAAAAGGGTCGGGGCTTAGCCCCAGCCCTTGGCGCACACGACCACACCATGTAACCGATACCCAACATATAATGCGCAGAAGTGTTATAAAAAACACCAACAGACAAGCCCCATGGCCATATATTATGCCATAAGACCAGGGACTATTCCATAACGGAGCGCGGATAGTATGGAGGGGTTTAAACTTTAAGCCACGAGGTCCTATTAAAGCGCCAAGAGACCAGTAGCGGGAGTAATGGCGGGGGGGGCAGCGCATGGGTGCGTGGCCACATGGCCCCTCCATATGATCGGGAAAAAAGGGCACGCGCACATGCAGGGGGCTAACGCCCAAATTTGACCATATTTTGGGTTTTAGCCTATAGTTTGGGTTTTTTAGTTGTATTAAACCTATTTTTAGCTGATTCCTTCCATTTTTGGGGGATATTGGGCATTTTTGGAGGCCAAATTCTTGGAGGAAGTTGGGGATGAGCAACCAACTTCAAGGCTATATAAACCAGGCCTATTTGAGGCCATGAGTAGTCAGTCAGATTTGAGTTATGCTGGAGAAAAGCCAAGCCAAAATCAGTTTGATGAAGAGAAGCTTTTGAGGAGGAGACATTGTCGGACCATTTCTGGGAGCTCGGGACGTCTGTTTTGTGTGTCATTTTCTTTGTAGGGTTCTAGATATCTTAGAGAACAAGACCAGATTAGTCTTGTATCCATTTTTTATTGCAGCGATGTACTTTTGAGCATTTGAATAGAAATAAAGAAGCCTCCCCCATAGAGAAAAGGCCCGGAGACGTAGGCAAAAGTTGTGCCGAACTCCGTTATCAATCTGCGTGTTATGGTTTGTTGTCTATATTTTCATTTCAAATCTGCATATGTGTATATGGCTGTTATAATTCCTCTTCTTTCCTCATTCTTTCACTAAGTTTCTCAAATGGTAATTAACGCATGCAAAATCAAAAATCAACCATAGTCATTTAAAAGATCCTACGGATCAAGTGGTACCAGAGCTAGTTGACGTTTGGATTTGAGTTGCATGTTAACCAGGGAAAAGCTACAGCGTGGTGAAGGTGAGCTTGTTGCAGAGAATCCATTAATTATATTGAGAAAGAGAGCTTCTCACCGTGAGAAGATGGCATCTGAAGAAGGTATTTCTCAAGAAGAGAAAGAGTTCCAGAAAACATTCCATGCTATGTCGGAGATGGTGACAGTTTTGTATGAAGATTATTTAGAACAGAAGCGACCAGATTTGGCTAATTCTTCAAAAGGAAAAAGTGAAGAGGAAGAGGACCATCCTCACATTCCTCCTTCACCTCCATTAACACCTCCTTCTTCTCCTTCTTCTTCAAGTTCAAGTTCTAAATCTAATGAGAAGAAAAATGTTCATAAGAATAAACATGAAATGCCATTGTTAAAACTTGATGTAAAATTTGAGTTGCCCATATATGATGGTGAAGTAAATGCAGAAAAACTTGATAATTGGATCAGGAAAATGGAGGTATATTGCAGTGTGAAACATATCAAGGATGAGGCCACACAAATTAAGTTGGCATCTTTGAGACTTGCAGGTACAGCTCTTATCTGGTGGCAAAGCAAGCTGCAAAAAGGAACACAAGATGTGGGTAATGTATTTCCATCATGGAAGAATTTCATTTCTGCACTTAGGAAACAGTTTTATCCTTTGGGTTATAAAGAAAAAGCAATAATTGAATGGCAATCTTTAAAGCTAAGAAAAGGACAATCAGTGCAAGAATACACCGATGGATTTAGAAAAATGGCATTAATGTTAGACATTCCTTTGCAAACACAAGAAACCCTTATGAAGTATATAGGAGGTTTACCTGCGCATATTAGAAACATTATTTTCATGTTTGGACCCACTAACCTTGATGAGGTTTCTGTTCAATCTACGTATATTGAAGCAGGGAAAGCAGGTGTGTCAGGGGAATTGTCATTTTCAAAGAAAGAAGACAAGAAGAAAAGGCATGGCAATGGCAAGAATGCAAATGCCATTTTCAAAGAAAGAGGGACATGATGAGGACAAATGTTGGCAGTTGCATCCCAAGAAGAGGCCAAAGTGGTTCAAAGAAAAGAAGGGAACACAAATAGTGGCAACAATGACAACAAACCCTACAGACTTGGGATCGGATTCAGGTGATGAATCTAAGATTTCATTGGTTGGTATGACAGGTAAATTTGGTGAAGAGATTGATTGTAGAAGCATGTTGTTTCATATAAGGGTAATCATGCAACACACTAAGATAGATACATTAATCGACAGTGGATCTCAATCTAATCTAATCTCAGAAGAATTGGTTAAGAAAATGGGATTAAAAACACAAACTCATCATAATCCTTACACACTTAAATGGATAAGAAATCATCATCATATTCACATAACAAAGCAGTGTACAATCAAATTTGCAATTTCATCTAAGTATGTGGATGAAGTAACTTGCGATGTAGTGTCGTTAAAATAATGTGGAATGGTCTTAGGTAGCCCATATTTATATGATCGTAAGGAAATCTTCTATAGAACAAAGAATCAATATCAATTCACTAAAGAAGTTCATGATTTTGTGGTTCATGCTCATCGTGTTAAAGCAAGTAAAACACTTCAAACAAGGGAACAATTAACGAAGGCAATGCAAGTAAGAAACAAACCACTAATTGTTTCAAATGAAGTAATTGATCTTAAGAAAGAACAAGACATGGTTGTTGAGTGGAAAATCAATCATAAGTTGCTCAAGATAAGCTCATGTCGTGCAGATATTTCAAGTACATCAGTTCATTTGCAGTCATCTTTTTGATGCTGTCATTAGCAATGTTTTCTACATGGATGATAGTGGCTTCAGTAAGATGTAACAGGGTTCAAATGGCTAATAATGTACTGTCAGTTGTCATGATTGTGTTATAGTTGATATTGATGAGACAGGTGCACAGGACAGAGTTCATGGACAGAGAGCAAGTCGGGTGGCCTATCCCAAGCTTGTTGACTGGTCAGTAACCTTTTGGGGACCAAAAGGTCTTTTTGTGGGGAGGTGTGATCCGAAATCGGATCCAGAAGCCTGATAGGGCTTGAAAAATGCTCAAAAATGAAAGTGCTCGAAATGAAACGAAACCTATGCCATTGCGTCTGTCTCGTCTTCCTGATTCCAGTGGTATATTTACTTTGTCAAACGAACTCAATGTGGAGAAGATATCTCGTTCTGTCCGATAAGTCAAACAGGAAAACAAATTTGCTGACTGTGCAGTCCGTACAGTCTGTACGGATGTTGATGTGGCATGTCCATACAACAACACGTGGCAGGTCAGTACAACAACACATGACAGCTCCAGGGAGTGACACGTGGTAGGCATATTTGGTCGATTTGGCATACGGTTGGACGTATCCCGAGGTGGCACGTGTCACCACTGAAAGGGTGACACGTGGCAGGCTGACACGACAGGTGACAAGGCAGTACAGATAGTTGACGTGATGGTAGACGTGGATGAATCAAAGGATGACACATGGCATTCACCGGTTGGTTGGAAAGGTGCCACGTGGCCCATTCGTGGGCTGCCACGTGGCACCCCATCATTGGTTTAATGGTTTCTATGTAAAATTTGGTTTTGGCGTGGCCGGGGGTCGAACCCGCGACCTCTCGGTGTATAGAGGACTGGAAGAACAAGCTAGCCACTTGGGCGGTCGGTGGACTTTGTAATATAAACGGTGAAAATTATATTTGTTTTCGTTGTAAAGTTTGAACTGACGGGAAAAGGGTCGGGGCTTAGCCCCAACCCTCAGCGCACATGACCACGCCATGTAGCCGATACCCAACATATAATGTGCGGAAGTGTTAAATAAAATGCCAACAGAAAATCCCCATGGCCATATATTATGCCATAAGACCGGGGACTATTCCGTAACGGAGCGCGGATAGTATGGAGGGGTTTAAAATTTAAGCCACGAGGTCCTATTAAAGCGCCAAGAGACCAGTAGCGGAAGTAATGGAGGGGGGGCCAGTGCATGGGCGTGTGGCCACATGGCCCCCCCATATGACCGGGGAAAAAGGGCGCTCACACATGCAGGGGGCTAGCACCCGAATTTGACCATATTTTGAGTTTTAGCCTATAGTTTGGGTTTTTTAGTTGTATTAAACCTATTTTTAGCTGATTCCTTCAATTTTGGGGGGATATTGGGCATTTTTGGAGGCCAAATTCTTGGAGGAAGTTGGGGATGAGAAACCAACTTCAAGGCTATATAAACCAGGCCTGTTTGAGGCCATGAGCAGTCAGTCAGAGCAGAGTTATGCTGGAGAAAAGCTAAGACAAAGTCAGTTTGATGCAGAGAAGCTTTTGAGGAGGAGATGCTATTGGACCATTTCTGGGAGCTCGGGACGTCTGTTTTGCGTGTCATTTTCTTTGCAGGGTTCTAGAGACCTGGGAGAACAAGAACAGATTATTCTTGTAGCCATTTGGCATTGCAGCGATGAAATTTTGAGCATTTGAACAGAAATAAAGAAGCCTCCCCCATAGAGAGAAGGCCCGGAGACGAAGGCAAAAGTTGTGCCGAACTCCGTTATCAATCTGCGTGTTATGGTTTGCTGTCTATATTTTCATTTCAGATCTTCATATGTGTATATGGTTGTTATAATTCCTCTTCTTTCCTCATTCTTTCACTAAGTTTCTCAAATGGTTAATTAACGCATGCAAAATCAAAACTCAACCATAGTCATTTAAAAGATCCTACGGATCACCAAAGGACTTCATCAAATCTATAAATATTTCTACATCTTCACGAAGAATTTCAGTGAGCAGACGTTTCAAACTTTGCGGGATATTCTTGCAGTGAAGAACACAGTTTCCTAGCAGCTACCATTTTCTTCTTTTGATACATTGTATTTTCTCATTCTTCATTGTGTATCTCTCTTCCTTTTCTTGATAAGCTTTGTTTGTGTATGTTTTAGCTAGATCTCTTGTGCAGGTTTCCATGAAACACTAACATGAAGGCCATATGGTTGTAGCCTCATAAATACCCAATCCGCAACTCAAGAGTCCCTTTCACTGTGATGTTGATCTTCTTGTTTCTTTATCCTAATTTTTGATATCACCAAGTTGTCCTTCAATATCCTATATTGTGATATCACCAAGTTGTCATTCAATAGTTTGAGAACCTCCTTTTGGTGCTTGATGTGATCCTTCACTACTTGAACCTTAGTTTTCCCTTTCAAGGATGATGTGATAAATGGAGGATAATACCTATAAAGTGCCATAAATGGGAACATTTTGGATGATGTATGGATGGAAGTGTTATACCACCATTCTACCAAAGCTAACCATTTGTGATTGTCTATCCGATGCAAAGAAATAAAGATAACCTTATAGACATTTGTTCACAATCTCAGTTTTCCCATCAGATTGAGGATGATAAGAGGATATGTTAACTAGTTGAGTACCCACACAAGAAAATAAGTCAGTGCAAAAATTGCCAGTGAAAATTGGATATTTATCGCTCACAATAATCTTTGAGCTTCCATGTCTTTTGAAATATTTCCATAAATGTTGTGGTTATTGTACTTTATTTTAAAGGGTGTGAAAGTGCACAAAAGTTGGTGTACTTTTTGAGTCTATCCACCACCACTATGATGGAAATATTCACTTATAAATATATTGAGACCTCCCCCCATGTTGGCCTGGTAAGGACTAATGATTCTAGAACAACCAAGATCTTAACTATCTCCACTTTGTTTTGTTGGAAAACCAAACATTCTACCACAAACTTTTGAATATCAGTTTTAAGACCTTCTTAGAAAAATTCATTCTTGATCTTGTGGTAATTTTTCAAAAATCCTCAATGTCCTATATAAGAGAAGTGTGTAGTTCCCAAAGGACCTTCTTCTTGAGTTGGAAATTCTTACATATATATAGGCAATCCTTATACAAAAGTGAATCATTATTCTACATAAATGTAT
This sequence comes from Picea engelmannii, assembly GCA_009831015.1. Taxonomy (NCBI): domain Eukaryota; kingdom Viridiplantae; phylum Streptophyta; class Pinopsida; order Pinales; family Pinaceae; genus Picea; species Picea engelmannii. The sequence goes on along the minus strand of ML779122.1, from coordinate 896,345 downwards.
CAGATGCACTAGGGTCCTATTGTAGTAATTGAATTAATTTCCATGCTTTATGGTCTTGCTATCATTATATCATTCCTTCTTCCACCCAATCTACTTGTCGAATAGAAATAGAACAAAGTAGTAACACCCTTGTTTTAATCCCTATGAATTAGAATGTAACACCCATGTTTTAATCTCTATGAACTAGAATGTATTATGTAAATGTGACTTAGGCTGGTGATCCGGTAAAGTTGGAAAGGGGTTGGAGTTCTTAGAAATGTAATACATTTATATACATATATTAATAAAATACATCGTTGGCTGCAAGAAAGAAAAGGACAAAAGAGATAGGGGGCTATGATTCCAAGAGAGAGGGGGATAAAGGGGCTAAGTCTTTTTATTGTATTTTATTTACCCATTTTGGTTTTAATTGAGAAATGTTGTTACATGAGATTCTTAGGGAGGCCATGTGGTTCTTGGTTCTTGTAATTATATAAACCATGCATGTGGGTTATTTGGGGGTTGTTCTTGGTTAATCATTTCATTTTGATAATTCCTCATTTCACTCTTTTTAATTCATGTGCTCTTGGGATGAGCATGGAAATGAATGGAAGGAAGAGGAGAGCCATTGTGAGATTGTTGTGAGGAATTACTAATCATTCCAGGTGGGAATGGATGCATGTGTGCATGAGATTGATGGTAGTTCTCAAAGAACTATCACAACTGAGAATCCTTGGAGTTTACAACATAGATATTTCCTTACGAGTAGCACTGGAGTCCTGGAGAGACATGGAACAGCCTGAGGGGCTGCATGGAAGAGAAAGGGGTTCATTTCCTTGGGTTATGCAGGATAAAGGGGAAAGAGAGCCGGAAATTAGGATTTCGGTGTGGTTGGGAAAACCTAAGAGCTAATTAGACAACTTCTATGTGTTTTATATTTGGCCTAGGACCCATCCTTGTGGATTGATAGCCTTGGCTTGGGGCTGACCTTCTATTAAGAATTGGAACAACAGTGTCTATGTTTGGGAGGAACATCCTTGGTCTACAACCAGTTGATGATGGTTTAATAAAAGACAAGTGCTCTTTTTTTTCTGTATATTTATATTTCGATGTGTATTAGTATTATCTTTGTGATTCTTATTTACAATGTTCTTGCTTGCTAGTTTATTTGTTGTGCATGGCACGTTGTTCTTTTTTGATGATTTAATATGAATCTTGATTATTGCATGTGTGGTTATTGCATTCTTTCATGCTTATTGTTTAATTAATTAGTATCAAAATTCAAGATCAGTATTGAAGTGAGTTTTGGAGTAGCTTGGATAGCCTGTAGGTGGTTGGGTATGTTACATATTGGTATCAGAGCTTCTAGTTGAAACACCAGACTGGTACGATCTAGAACAAGTGAGAAAATGAGAAATTAGTTGTGGCATACTTTGATTTGAGCGAAATTTGGGAAAATGGAAATATTAGAGAGAAATATCCTTGAATTCATGGGTAGATTCAAGTTTTAAATAATTTGGATTGTCTAAGAATTTTAACAGATTCGATCTGCAAAGTTGCAAAGCCGAATTCTATCTTGAAGCTCGAAAAAATTGTATTTTAATGGTCATTTTAGCGAGGGGAATATTTCATAGAATCGATGGCTGAGATCGTATTCGATCTCGAGATCGATGGCCTAGATTCCTCCTCATAAATTTAAAATTTGATAAAGTTTTGAATTTTGACAAAGTTACCAGATCGACGGATGAGGTTCATTTTGATGGTTTGGAAAATGAGGAATATCAATGGTCCATGGTCATTTTCATCCATTTGGAAGTCAAAGGAAATCAATGGTCGAGATCAATTTGAGTGGGAGATTGATGACCCAAATTCAACTAGGTTTTGGATGAAAATTGTCAAGTGATGAATTTTCGTCAACAGAAACATCCAATCACCGATAGCCGACAGATCGAGGATTGATGAGTTTAGCTAAGTGTTTAATTTCAACCATTTGACATTTGAGATTAGCGACGGTTGATGGTCGGCAATTGAAAAGTTTTGGCAAATTGTTGAATTTCACCAGGAGAGACCTTTGATCATCGACGGTCGATGGTCGAGGATCGACAAATTTTGGTGAGGTGTTGAAGTTCGCTAGTTGAAATCTCTGATCGTCAACAAGCAATGGTTAGGGATCGAATATTTTTGGCAAAGTGTTGAAGTCCACCAAGAGATACCTCCGATCATCAATGGTTGATGATCATCCATCAACAGATTTAGTGTGAAGTTTGATTTCTTCCAAGAGACATTGTCTATGGTTAATGAAGGAAATGAAGGTGGTGACATGTCATGCCACATCATCATCGACCTGTCATTCCATGTCAGCCTGATTGAGACCTTAGGATGACATGTCATGCTAGGTCATCATCCACATGTCATGCCACGTCAAAATAGTTGCCATGTCAACGAAGTGATGGTCGGGGTTCGACAAGATTTTTAAACAATATTGGTTTGTTGAGGGATATGATCGATAGCCAATGGTAGATGATCGAGCATCAACGAGATTCATGGGCGACTTTTGGTTTGCAAAGAAAAAGGGTCTATGGTCAGTGATCGGGCGTTGAGGAGATCATTGGGAAGGTTTGGTTTTCAAAGTAAATCACCAATATTCAATCTCTAATTTCCAATACAAAGAATACCAATGGTCCAGAATGCTTTTGATTTGAGATCGACAGTGCAAATCGCACTTAAATTGTTCCACATTTTCAAAATAAATAAAAAACTAAGTCTGGAGTCATTTTCATATTTTGACCATAACTGGAGAATATTAAGTTGGATTTAGATGAAACTTATGGGGTTTTTTCCGTATAAATTATACCTACAAGAGTTCCAAACAGGGTCATTGTCCAATTCTACTTGGGTTTGTCAAAATATGCAAAATAGGGTTTTTTAAAGATCTAGGTCCATGTCATTTGCAGAGGTCTAGATCAAGTTGAAATTCATTAAGAGTTTCCATAAAGTAGACGTGAAAATAAACCAAGAGGGAACTGAATAAATCCTAAGGGGATTGAAATGGGGATACTGGAATAGGCCAAAATCCACTATTTTGGGCCACTTTTTGGGGATTTTTGAGATTTTCGAAGGAGGAAAAGTGACCCCAGATCACAAAATTGAATTTTTTTGTTTAATTGATATTTTATTTACTCATCAATACAAAAAACTTTGGTAAAGTGAAATTTTTCCAGAAGTGCATAGATTGAGAGATAGCTAGTTTGCTAAAAATTAGAAGTTTGGAAAAAGGGGTGAAAAAGGACAAAGTTGTCATTTCCAGATTGCTACAATTTTTTTACTGAAGCATCTAATTGAAAATATGAGAGTGCTTATGAATTCCTTGTCAATATTATTATCTATTCCTCGTACAAAATTTTCTCTAACTCCTGACATATTTTCTTCTGCAATTGACTGAAGTTGGCATTTTAATAAAATTACACCAATGGAGAATGCACAAATGGGGTGAAAGTGGTTTTTTCAGGAAGCCATAACTTTCATCTCAGATATTGGATTGGGGCATGAGTATAGTTTTTGGAAATATGATTCAGAGGAGAATAAACTTGAATTATTATAATTTGGAGAATTGTGATATAAATATTCATAAATTGAGCAGAAATACGACCTGTAGCATTAATTGACAAATTTCTATAATATGTATAATTCTAACAAAACGGTTGCTTGAAGATTTGGCAGAATTAAAGGTATAATCAGATCAATTCAATACTAGGATCATATATTATATTGATGGAAGCATGGCAAATCCTGTAGAAGTTGGTTGAGGAAACAAAGAGCTACAGGGCAAGTAATGAAAAGTGGATAATGGACTCAAGAAGAGTGGAACAAAAGTATTAGTCAACAACTACAGAATCTAAATGAATTGAAAGTAAAAAAGAAAGAATCCTCACACAGGACATGAAGCGAGCAGGTGATTAATTTCATTAATGGTCATATAAAGGAAAAGTAAGACTCTACAGCCTTGAAGGTAGAAATGTGTAGATAGTTGTAAGCTTGATGTGAAAGAGAACAAGGAGTTTAAGAGGTGATGTGTGGATCATATCTATGTGCCAATCACATGAGTGCCTATGAAGGATTTTCTAGCTATGACTTAGCTACTTGTCTAAAAGTACTAAGAGAAAGAAATCCACTTCTCATATCAGAGTTCACAGTGGAAGTAGGATGCCAATGCAGAGAAATTGGAGATAGAATAATAAATTCTCTTTCACTTGAAAAGTGTCACTGAATGAAAATAGACTTCCATTAGGGATGGTATTAAGTGTGAAAGGTATGGTTTCACAAGGAAATGATAAATGAAGTAATCTAATGGACAACTAACAGTAATAGTATTTGATTCAAGAATGTTGTGGTATTAGAGTGATGGAATGTTCGTTCTGAGCTACCTCATTCCAAGGTGTTGGAATGTTTCATAAAGGTATATGACTCTGACTCGACCCTTCAGTTCCATTTGAAGGCTAAAAATTGAGCCATATCCAAGCCTTGAGGAGATTGGACAATTCAACTTTGAGAACAAAGACACTCTGGAGAAATTTCACTTCATATTGAGTCTTCATCCCTTTGTCCTTGAAAGTCTGAACCCCTTGTTCAGCGCCCAAGTTATTCCTTCTTTGTGATGGAGAACCTCATTGTCTCCTTTATATGAGCTTGCCTTTGGTGGAGGATTGAAGTGGTGGAGGCCCAGCTGGAGGGACTTAGTTTCTCGGTTCTGATATGTTTTGTTACAAAAGTTTGTCACCTATATACTTATGTTGATTATTTTAATAGAAATATAATTTTCTTGTCCAATTGATATCTTGAAAATATTTGAATTATTATTCCATGGGCGTATTTGTCATGTATGTTAATGGATTTTGCTAATCTATATGATAACATTATATATTATTACCATATTCTTGTGTATTTTGGTTGTTGAGGACAAGTTGCAGATATAAAGCTTTGAGTTGCGTGCTCAATGGTGGTCTTCATCGAACTTCTGGATGAGGTAGGCTCTTGGCCTTGTCTTGTTAGCATTTTTTGCATGTCATTTCATCTATTGTGGTTTACCCCATGCCATAGATAGATTTTCCTCGTAACAAAAATGGTGACCATATTGGGGATTGTTCTTCTTTTTTGTGGTTTGGAGTGTTTTTCTCCTTGATTTTCTCTCTGTTAGCCTGAGTTTCCTTGTCGCTTGATTGCTTGATAACCTGTTTTTAATTTGCATCTAAGTTTCTCGGATTAACCCTTTCCCTGGCATTATTTTACTATATATATATGCAATTTTTCCCTTGACAGACATGTACATACGCGAGTTGTCCTCCTTTAGGGTGCATACATACGCGATTTTTTCTCAAACAATTGCAAACATCAGCTCTTTAGTCTTGATGGTTGAGTTTGGCGTTTGTTGGGTGAGTTTGGTTGGTTGTTGAGTCTTCTTGGGTCTTTTTCCTGCCTTTTAGGTGCTTACAGAGTGATAGGAATCCTTATTGTTGTGGAATTTTTGGACGATATTCTTTCTTATCATCCTTTTCATTGGTTGTCCTTTCACATTGGTCTAAGTGTTTTCTTCTTAGTATCTTTCTTGGCTTGTCTCTTTTTGCTTGTAGTAGGGTCTACATGTGAAGTTGTTATTCAATCCTTTCATTTTCTTTTCTTTATATCGAAAATACAAAAACATTTTCTCATTTTGAATTATGGAATTTTCTCTTTTGATTACTTTGCATTGATTTTGACACATGTGGAGAGATTGCATTTCATTGAAATTGTAGAGATCGCATTGGAAAAGTTGCATTTAGAAGCATACCATCTCTTTGAAATTCAAGACTAGCGCTTAGCAGTGTTTTATATTTGCTTATTTTATATGTTGAGTAATAATACCATTAATTTCACGACCACACCTCTTGAGTAAGAAGAAGCCATTAAAATTAACAGTGATTCATTAAAATTGATTAGAAACAATTTTATTTTTCAGGATACACAAACAAGTATAGGACATAAGGCATTGGAATAGGATTTTGTGAGTAAACTTCTCTAAGGCTATTAAACTAAACATATGTGTCTGACTAGGGAGTGGTGAAACCCATTGTGTGATTAATGATGTCAGGAGGCTCCGCTCACACCAGAGTTAAGCATGAGGTCATGTGAATTTGGTTGCAGAGATATCCCTCTAATACCATATTAGCGTCAAAGATATTTTTGGGGTTTTATTCGTATTTGGGGGTCTTGCTAGTATATTTACCTCGGTGAGAGGTGGTGCTTTCAAGATTTCGGGATTTATTACCCTACCCATACGATGAACTGGACTTACGATTGTTCGCATGCGCATTGGTTATATTATGGTGACTCTAGTTGTTTGACATAAGTAGCCACATAGGTTACTTGAAAGGGTTATTCTGCAGGTACCTTGAGTCAGATAAGGGTCAGACATCACACATCCTTTATGGAGGATTACCTCTCTGGGGGGATCTGACTGACTATGTTGTTAAGCCCACGAGGCCCCTTATAACTGATTATGATACCTCCAATATTTTGAAGGGAGTCTCAGGACCCTCTTGGGCGAGACATACCTACTCTAGTGAGGGAGGCCCCTTTTCATCCATTGTATCATGTTTTTGCGCATTGGCCTTTTTTCTTTATTTTGGTGTGCTCTCTGATTATTAGTTGGCCCTAGGATTTGGTTTTATATCTCGAGTCTTGAGCCATCGTGGAGCAAGACTAACTTCCTCGCAAGTCTCATTGTTTGTTGAAGTTACCACCACATCTTGAGTCTTTACTGAAATTGTATTCTAAAAGGAATAAAATTAATAAACGTGGTACATATATCTCCACCTCCCAGACTTGTGATTATCCAATTATGAGTACTGGTTAAAACCCAAACATCATAGGGAGTCCCTCGACTCCTATATCTTCTGTAATTAGTGGGATCCCTTCAGCTCCTTTAGCCTCAATGGTTAGGATGATGGAGATCCTCACCTCTACTACTACCCAACATGTGGTTTCTACTCAACCCATAGGAACGAATCCTTTCATATCTCTTTTTGGTATGCCAAGTTACAATTCTCAGTCAATACCTTCAGTCTGTAATCCCTTTTCTTTTGGTATGCCCAACATGACATCACAAATCTCATCCACCATTCCAGTGGCTAATGCTAATCCTGGATTTGTACTAGGGGCATGGCTCCTCCATATCCTCCTCTCTCATTTGGTGGATGCCATATTCCCCAAAGGAATCCTACAATTGGAGGTTGGCATCCTTTTTCTTCTAAGCCTAATCCTAGTCTGAATGCTCCTAGATGGAGTGTTCAACCAGGCACAAAATTCACTTCCTATATTTCATCCTTTATCCCCTCTTCCTCCATGTCAATTCTGAAAATCCCCCTCTGTCCTCTGGAGTTCCATTTGGAGGGAGTCAGTTTCACACTATGGGAAACCCCCAGCCTAGAGCCCCTTCAGTTGGGGGCAACTTATATAACCCTCATTATACCGCTTATGCTCGAATGGTGACCATACAAACTTTTATGAATCATCTTGGAGGAGGATATTATCCTACCGGATAGGGCCATGGTATATACTATAACCCTGGATGGCCTGCAATCCCTCTGTCCCAATATTTCTCAGGAGCATGGGCTTAGACGCTGCAACCTTGACTCTCTTTTCTAGCCACGCTTAATCTGCCAGATTTGTCAAAATTAATGAATGACCATGTGCGTCATGATCCGTTATTGTCCCCCATCCCCACCAAGCTTCCTTCGGACATTCCAAAATTTGAAGGCAAGACTAGCAAGGATCCAGGTGATAATGTCACTAATTTTCATCTTTGGTGTTCATATAACTCCCTTAATGATGATTCTATTTGTTTGAGGCTATTTCAACACACCCTCATGGGAGTCATCGTGAAGTGGTACATTGAGCTAGCGAGGGGAATGTACAAAAAATTTAATCAGATGGTTTTGGTCTTTATCAACCACTTACAGTTGTCGGTTCGTTATGATGTCAGCATAGAAATTTTGTCGGCCCTCCGCCAAGATAAATCCACTCATATCTCGAACCATAGAGATTGATCAAATCCTACATTCATCCAAAGTTTCTGTTGGAGTGGTTCCTTAAGTCCTTATTGCCTTAGATTTTGAAGGATGTCTCTACATCCAGAGTAACATCTGAGGAAGAAGTTATTTTCAAATCCCAGCAATTAGACCTCATATATGCTCAATATGGGATGTTATATAAAATTCTTCCTGACGCGTCACGGTCAAAATATGACCCTAGACAAAATCTTGGGCCTCATGCCTACAACATCATAGGCTCTGCAAATGTTAAGTCTACATATTTGGTGATGAACTTGTTGATACTAAGAGGGGGGTGAATCAGTATCAAGTACAATTTAAAAACATTTTTAACTTATACTTAAACCATTCAATTATATCCAATGAGAAATGAACAATAGTATAAGAGTTACACCAATACACCACAATACACCATGCACAATATATGAGA
>ML779122.1:869674-883838 GCA_009831015.1 Picea engelmannii | reverse complement strand
TTAACATTAGGGCCGACCTGACACTTTTTTATTTTGTAATTATTTTCTTTAATTATTTTCAGGGCCTACATGTACTTCCTTTTTCAATTCACTTTGTCATCTTCAAAAATTCATTTCTCCTCAACCATGAGGATCCATGTGATCTGCCACATACCACCGGAAATGACATGATGTATACTATCCATTCATGGGTGTTGTATATGCATGTGCATTTTCCTTCATGTCCAAATACCTTTATCAATCTTGCGGTCCAAAACCCATGACTAGGGTTGACATCAATGACAACAATCAATCTTCCAACAGAACTAGTTGAAATATTTGTCTCTAAGCCAACATGTAGCAGGACAAGCTTCGGCTTCATCCTCCACTCCCACTTAGTTGGCAGATGTTCATTATGTATAGTCGTCAAATAACCCAAATGGTAACCAAAAAATAGGAGGGAATAGAAGAAAATGATGAGGTAATAATCGTAAGGGTGGGAAAAATAATAACAAAGCCAAGGACAACACTAACAATGATAGATCAAATAATAATGTTGGTGAGGGAAAGAAAGAAAAATGGAAGGTGAAGTTTCCTTGTAAACTTTGTAAAAATGATCACCTTACCCACCTATGCCCCAAAATCAAGGAAGCCTTGAGGCTCTTATCACAGTCACTCATTGTGCTAACAAATCCATTTCCACATAATTCGTACATGGCCTCGGGGACCTCCAACACCGGAAATACATCGAGCGGGAGTCAAAACCCCTCAGCACATGAAGGTGGCCATATATGTGTCAATATGGTCAAGTACCAGATTTATGTAGCCACTTTTTCTCATGATTACGGTTCTTCACAGACTGTTTTAGGTCCAGAGTCTCCTCCTCTTCCGAAAACACCCTTGAAGATCGAAAAGTCGAAACCTCTACCTCGTATTTTGAAAGGAGTAGTAAAGCACTCTGCCCAAAATCCTAATGCCAGAGTTGCCTAGAACTGTTTGATTGTCGAAGATCTGGGTCAAACCCCTTGTGCGATTTCAGCTTTGGAGGTGCTCCATATGTGTCCTTCACAGAGGAACACATTGTTATCTACTTTAGGAGCTCTAGACCTGTGTGGCTTGAAGGTTATTAAGTTTGACATCACGGATATTAGGCCTCACTTACCTTACCACATGGCCTCTCGAATCCATGTGGAATGCATGAAAATCAACATCAAACGCACTGTAATTGATGAAGGTGTTGCAACATGCGTGATGTCCCTAACTTGTTGGAAATCCATTGTCTCTCTGACTCTATCCCTATCTATGACTATGTTGACCTCTTTTGATGGGCATTCGTTCCAACCCCACGTAACTCTTCCCGCTTTTCCGGTCTAGTTAGGTGGAAAGACAGTGGAGGTTGATGTTGAGGTGGTTGATGCACCCCTCGACTACAATTTAATACTAGGGCGTAATTGGACGTATGCCATGATAATAGTCATGTCGTTCATTTTTCGCACTTTATGTTTTCCTCATGAAGGGAAAATAATGTTGATTGATCAATTGTCCTTTATGCACGCTAGTCCGAATGCATCAGTTGGACCTTTTGTCCCTGTGATCGACAATTCTTGGCAAGAAACTAAGGATGTTGGTGTCATAATGTATTCCTCTCTCATGGGTATCTTTGATTTCGTGGCACCAATTCATCACATTCATGCCATTTCCAGTGAGTCTTCATCGTCGATGAGGTCCATTCCTTTCTTTACTCTGTATTTCAATGACCCTTGGACCCTACCTTCCTCGACTATGTCATACGAAGGTTAGTCGCACATTGAGATGGAAATGCCACTATCAATGGTAGAAATTCCATATCATTATATTATTGATGCTACTAATGACCCAGATCCTTTCTCCTCGCAGAAGGACAAGGAATAAAATGTTCTATAGCCCATATGGGCCATCCAATCTTTTTGTTCACATTATTTCCTGGAACATACTTTACCCTCGGATGAAACCATCTTAAATGCCATGTATGGTCCTGATAGGCCTTGGGACAATATGCATCATTGCTCATATTTCCTCCTCGATCTTATTAGGATCGAACAAGATGACTTTAGATATACCTTGAGTGATATGGTCGGTCATGTTATGGTTCCATTAGATACACATGGTACTTATGCCAAAGGAAACATGGTGAATATTTTTCCTACCATCATGATCGACATCTCTCAAATTCCTGGCAAAATTGAGAAAGTATATATTGGTGCAGATTGTTCACCTGAGGAAATTTAGATCTACATCGATCTCTTCAAAGAATTTTGTGATGTATTCATGTGGTCGTATGAAGAAATGTTATGGATCGACCCTAGCATTGTCGAACATGAGACTAAGACCTATCTAGATGCTAGACCTTTTCGACAATGTCTTAGAGTTATTAATCCTACGAAGGCCCCTGATATTAAGGCAGAGGTAGAGAAGCTACTTAATGTTGGTTTCATCTACACAGTTCCCTTGACTAAATTGATTTCAAACCCCATTCATGTGAATAAAAAATAAGGAACCATCCACGTATGGATGGATTTTCGAGACTTGAACAAGGCTTCTCCTAAAGACAACTTCTTGAATCCTTTGAATGACCAGATTCTTGATGAGTGCGTAGGAAGCGAAATATTTTATTTTATGGATGGATTTTCAAGGTATAATCAAATTCAATTCAAACTCGAGGATCAACATCAGACGATGTTTATTTTCCCTTGGGTTAATTTTGCATACCAGAAAATGCCTTTTGGCTTTAAAAACGTTGGAGCAACCTTCCAACATGCCATGACCTTCTCTTTTCATGATCTCAAACATATTGTCAAAGCTTACCTAGATGATCTTGCTGCTCACTCTCGCAAGAGAGAAGATCACTCTAATCACCTTCAATCAGTATTTGAGATATTTTGTTACTATCGCATCTGGTTGAACCCTCACAAGTGGATATTTTGAGTTATTTTTGGCCGTCTTTTAGGATTCTTAGTTTTTGAGCATGGGATCATGGTAGATCCTATGAAGGTTGAGGCAATACTTCAATTGCCTCCCTCGCGCAACATTTGACAACTTCATGGTTTATAGGGGAAGGATAATTTCTTTCATTGATTCATAGTGAACTATGCCAATTTAACTAAGGGTTTCATGCATATTTTGAAGAAGGATACTTCATTTATATGGGATGAGTGGGCCCATGAATCCTTCAATTCTCTTAAGCAAGCTTTGGTATCAACACCTCTTTTGAAGCCTCCAGACTACAGTAGAGATTATTTTCTTTATATAGTCGCATCTGAAGGGATGGTTGGTATGGTTCTGGTTCAGGAGGATGATGAGCTCCATGAGAACATTGTCTAATATATCAATCAAAACCTAGTCGGTCCTAAACTTGAATACTCTCATGTAGAGAAATTATCCTTGGTCGTCATACATGTAGTTCAAAGATTACAAAATTATATATTACTTTGCAAAACTACCGTAGTTGCGGATATGAATCCATTTCAATATTTTTTCACCAGGAGTATCATAGGGGGGGAATACAATAAGTGGATTGTTATTTTGCAAGAATTTGATCTCTATTTCGCTTCAGTGGAGTCTAAGAAATCGCTAATTGTTTCCCCAGTTGATATCGGACTTTTGTCGACTAGATGAGGACATTTTTCATGACGATTCGTTCATGAATGAACATATCTTCCTTATCTCATCTTCGGAGCCCTGGTATGGAGACATTCTAATTTATATTCAAACCTTGAAGTTATCCTAGAAGATTTCGAGAGACAATCGATGACATATACGTCATCAGGATAAAAACTACCTTATCATCGGTGACACTTTGTATATTCGAGGAGTAGATAATAGTTTACATCGTTTTTTGACTCACGAGGAAGCTATGTCTATTCTCAATGGTTTTCATAGTGGGGATTTTGGTTGTCATTTATCCGGGCTTGCGACAACCCAAAAACTATTGCGAGCCGGTTATTTTTGGCCATCAATTTGTAAAGATTGTGTTGAAGCAGTCAAGAAGTGTCACACTTGTCAGGTGTTCACTCGGAAAATGTGCCCGTACCCAACCCTTTTTCACCCAGTCGTCACCGTCGGTCCCTTCACCAAGTGGGGGATATATTTTATGGACTGTAACCCAGCTTCAGTTGGGGGGCATCAACATATCATTGTGGACATGGATTACTTCACTAAATGGGAAGAGGCCATGCCTACCATTAAATCTAATGGTAATACTGCAATGTTCTTTGTATTCAACCAAATTATAGCCCAGTTCAGAATCCCAAAGAGAAATTGTCACTGATCATGGAAGTCACTTTTAGTATGAAATGATGAAAGAGTTATCAGCAAAACTATGGTTTGAGCATGGTCACTCTTCCCCTTACTATCCCCAAGAAAATGGACAAGTAGAGGCAGTGAATAAATCTCTCAATACCATCTTGCAAAACAATGTCAGCCAGAGTAAATATGACTGGCATCTGATTCTTTACCCCACACTTTGGGCATATCGAACCTCGGTAAATACTTCCACCATTTTTTGTCCTTTTCAGTTAGTACATGGCGTGGAGTTGATTCTTCCAACTGAATGCAAAATCCCTTCCCTCAAGTTGGAAATTGAGTTCCCAACTGACACATCTGATCTTGAAGAACGCCTTGTACACCTAGATCATCTTGATGAGTAGTGTCAAGATGCCTCTACAACTATCGAAGCGAATAAACGATGTGTGAAGGTTCAATATGATAGGTCTGTCTATCTATGGCAGTACAATGAGGGTGACTTGTTTCTCCTATATGACCAAGCCAAAGAACTGTTGGGGGTAGGAAAGTTCAACTCCATGTGGCACGGTCCTTATATCGTGCGACATGTCTTAGAGAAAGGAGCCTATGAATTGGAAGATTGTGAAGGGAATATGTTGGATGAGCCTATAAATGGGCTCTACCTTAAAAGGTATTACACTTAAGCCCTCAAAGCTTGGGCGTGACCTTTTGTATACTAGTGTATCTTAGTGTATATACATTTTTTCCTTTGTGTCATCGTCTTGCTTATCAAATTTTCTCTTGGTTGGTAGATGTCAATGAATTCTTCAGTTTAGCTAGGATTCGTGGACAGTTCCAATCGTCATACATGGAACATGGCTTTCGTTGCTTGGGTGATTTACTCAACCGAATGCCAACTGGTGTCTTCAGGTGGCGTTCATCCAGAGCCATCAACGAATAATGTGGCTGAGTATAGTGTCGTTATAAAACTATTTTGCAATGCCATTTCACATGGTGTTCAATATTTAGAGGTTCATCTAGAATCCCAGTCAGTCGTGTGTCAGTTAAACGAAAATTACCGTGTGTGAGACCCTACTCTACTCCGATGATTCCTATGAGTACGACTTTTGGAACGATACTATGATTTTCCTATTTATAATCACATAACCAGATGTTATAATCATGTATCTGATGCACATGCTAATTATATTTTAGATTGGAATTTGTCACATAACTAAGAAACGAAAACACATTCATGCATATACACATTGTAACATATATAAGTAAAGCCGAAGACCAAAATTTTTATATTTCATCCTTTGGAGTTCAAAAAACATGGTGTCATACTACAAATGGGGCTCACGCCCTCAAAATACATATATGGTCGGTATATAATATGACCATGGCATCTATGCATGTGGCGTCGGATGCGTATCATGATAGCACACTACCACATTTGTGAGACGTCGGAAGAGTCACACCCACACATGGGTTACACCCACCACTTGTCGCTGCATTGCCTCTAGAAGATCCTCCACTTTAACCATAGGAATTATGTGTGCTAATCGAGACAATTTCCCATGCACATTCTGCAACACTCTCTTTGCATCTCCTCCTGCGTTCTCATATCCTTTGCTCCTCCGTCAATGTCATCGGAACCCCTCTGGCCATTGCAGACCTACATCTGTGTAACAAAGAAATTGTTAATACTTGATACCATACAAAAATATTTGTGGTTTTTATTCTTATTGAAGAATAACAAAAAAATGAAATATATAAAAAACATTTCTTACCAATATCACCGTAGGTGGAACCTAGTGGAAAAGGCATGTCTAGATCCCCTCTATAGTTGATCTTGTCGTAAGAGTAGTCGTTAATGGCTATAACCTGTCGATGCCACTAGAAAAAAAACTCATCAATGTAGGGGGTTGGCACCCTACCACCTCCTATTCGCCTCATCACATCAGTCCACCGTGACATGTTTGGATCACGCTATCCATGTGAAGTAATCTCTACTCTAGGGCTCAAGCCTGGAACCCGCTCAAAGAAAAAACTACCTAGAGTGGAAGCAAATTTGAAATTTCTTTTTTTCCCTTGTTTGCAATCCATCAACTGTCTCTTCATGTTAGCCAGCAGTGAGGTAAACCAATCATAAGTAGTGGGTCTTAAACACTCCACCGCATAAAACATGAGTGGCCTTGATGCATGGTGCAATGAGGCTAACCCTAAAATCTGTGTAAGTACAAGCATGATGATATTTAAACTTAGGTTCTCGAGTACCCTGATTGGGAGTTGGCTCCCTACTTTATATGTGCCTACAACAAAGTGGGTGGCAATGTAATCTTCCATATACATACCACCCCCAACCCCTTGAGCCTTGAGATTCACTACCTCGCCCCAGTGAGACAATCCTGTGATGAAACATATGTCATCCACTTCAATCCTTAATGGTTTCCCATCGAGGTTGAAGGACTCTATCTCTGGATCCAATTAGTTTACTAGAAACTAGAGTAACCTCACTTGAGACCTCATTCCATTGAGAGCCCAAAATTTATAAAGGCCGCATATGTTTAAATCTTGTTGGGCCCCTACATCCCTTCCCACTACTGCATCTATCTCTTCATGCTCTCTCTCCCTCGATTCAATCACCATCATGCAAAGTAAAAGCCTTTTTTTTAGTTAAATCCTTTCAAAAATGTGTTCACGGACTTGTACGTGGGATAACGTGGTAATAATCGTGTATAGGTTTGCATATACGCAGGTAAAATTTTCTTTTCCCATGTATATGGGGTCGTATATGTGACCCGATGAACTGTCGTCCGTGTACGAACTAATTTCCATATTACACCCCCTAATACTCAAAAAAGGGGGCCTAAAATTGAAATTTAAACCATTGAAATTGAATTAGAGGGGATGGTCACTTACTTGGTCCAGATGGTTGTTGATTCTGTTGATCGTAGCTCCCACAATCAACACTTGAGGATCGTGGAAAAAATGCCTAAAATGAACTATGTGGGTGAAAAAACTCAAATGGTATGGTAAAATGGTCTATTTTTACTATTAGTAGAAATGTTTTACCCACTTCATATAGTTTGTGCTAATTTTTTACCTTGTGGACTAATAGTGCAGTCGAAAGAATTAGTTTTTGGTGGTTTTGTCTAGGATTTTTTGCGGTTTCCAGCGTCATACTGCTAGTTCATGTCTTCAGCAGGTATATTCTTTCACTGGCATATAGGATAGGTTGTCACTCCATTTTTCACTCTTGCATCATCATATGACCATGATCCATACACCCTAGGTACGAACCCATTTATTAGCGACACAGAACCTTCCTACTGCTGCTAGAAGTGATGTTATTAAGTTGTAGAGGCTTACCAAACATGGGTCCTTAGTTAGAACATTTGTGCTATTTGGTGCCCATTCAAAGTTATTCCATAGTACCAAGAGTTCCTTATAGTTTTGATATGACTTTGCATTCAAACCCCATATTCTTACTCACAAGCATTCTGATTGTTACCTATGGGACTCCCCCCGAGTCTTGGTTAAGCTCTTTTTCAACTCTCTAAAAATGAAAGGATTATCAAGTGAACTTGTCTCTTTAACACTCGTTAAATGATTTGAAAGGATGTCTATTTGGTGTAAATTTAACCCTTTTTTGGACCAAGTATACTACTTATGAAAAAGGAATACTCTAGTCACCATTGTCTAGAAGAGTTCTCCTGGGAATTATTTTATACTTTTTCAGGCCTAGAGGACTAAATCTACGAAAAAGGACAATCTTTGGAGTTAAGTTGTAATCGCATTCCATCATCCTTCTTGCAGTATTGATCCTATTTTCGGTTCCCACTTTCTCATTATAAGCCTCTTGCCTCAACAATTTGCATCACTAGCCAAGTAGAGCCTTTTTTATATCCTTTGCAGCTTAACACCCTATTCCCTAAGAGGAAACATCCCCCCGAGTGTCCATGCCTTGCATGCACTTCCTTCCATTGAGAATAGGTATGTTCCAATGTTTGGAGATAGTTACTTACTTGCAACACTTGTTTCCTCTCCTCTATCATAGCATTTCTTTGCCTATGAAAAAACAGAAAATACGGGTGGGAAAAGAATATTATCTCATATCGGTAGTAGTCATTTCGCCTTTGAAGAGAGAAAATTTTTTTGAGTCCACTGTCATCCAAATTTTGGGTTTAGCATGGCCTTAGGAAGCTAAGCTTGTTACTTAGAGTTTACTCCTCCGACTAGTTATTCTTCCATCCCCTATGGAGATTTTGGGGATGCCTCCTACATCATGAAGTTTTATCATCAAGTCTATGTTGCTTGAGTTATCCATATGTCTCATGCTCTTGTTAAAAGGAATTCTATAAGCCTGTGTCATCCATTTCTCAGAACTCTTGACTTTGCATGTCAGTCATACCACCAATGTATCTTAGAGTCACATGAAGTTGTATTCCTATCATGCACCCTGGTCCTACTTTCATTATGGGTAGGTAACCTTGAACCCAGAAGTTGACATCTCCTCATTGGTCGCTAACTGGGGGGTTTCCCTTGTGTTTGACGGCAAGAAATATATTCACACATTGGGATTCATGTAGTGTCTTGGATTCCATTAGCCTTATTGGTGGTTTCCTTGCCTTTGTCGACAGTTTTTCTTATTGGTTTTTGTTCACTCTTTCATGCACTACTTGCATCTGGTGCATACAAGAGATGCACATGGTCATTGGTTCATGAACATCCTATTCGTCCAAGATCCTCCTAATCATTAATCTATTGCTTTGTACCTCGTGTTGATTGATGAGAGATTCCCTAATTATCTCCTTTCAATGGGTCTCTTTCCATCTCAACTCATCTATTCTGGAAATGAGACCTAGAGTCCTATGAGTACCTATAGGCTTATAGTCATCAGTGGTAGGTTCTCCTACCATCGACAATTGGGAATACATCAATGTATATTGATCAATGGATTCTTCAAGTGTTCGACCGCAACACCCTTATTCACACTTGTAGAATGTACTCGGTGCCTTGATACCTACTTTCATTATCGGTAGGTTGTCTCGCATTTGTTAACGGTATACCTTGATGACCGGTAATCAAACGAAGTCTCATTGTTTTTGACCACTCTATTCACATGATGTAGACTTGCACCTTTAAAGGATAGTGTAGAAGACCTTCAACTTACAGTAGAAACTTTCCTAATATGTTGTTGTCTTTCGTTGGACCAGTACCTATATGACTTCAGTGATCATGGGAGATCAAATTGTACTCCATTGTATACAAATATCTTCAGATTGATTTTGAGACTAGATTCCACTGTTCCTTGTTCGTGACTATGACAACCTATGGTATATATATGCTTTGTATTGCCTATTCATGGCCATGAACAACTATTTTCTATATGTCCACATGGATCTGTAGTGTAATTCATATTGGCAACAATGTGTACAAAGTCATTATGGATTGTAATATTATCATGGGTAACTAGCACTTCCATCTGAGTCTCCATTACTCCACTTCTGGGAATTATAATGTATTTTGACCATCGCAGATACTCCTCTGACCTCATGCATTAGGGGGAATCTATTACAACAATTTTTCCTCACCCCATGCAACTTGCCTGGATGGCCTTTCCATTTCCCTATGCAAACTTGAAGTCCCCTTTTGTACCTTCCAGAGCCAAAAAAGCACATTTTTCCACATATGCGTGCCCTACCAGTTAGACAACAAGTGTATACCCAGGTTGCTCCACTAAAGCCCACATACAATGGGTTTCGTTCTCAAAATTAAAAATTATGTCGAGTTTCCATGCCATGTCACGAGATCCATGATCCTTGACCTTCCAATATACTGGAAATGCTCTGACTCGACCCTTCAGTTCCATTTGAAGGCTATAAATTGAGCCATATCCAAGCCTTGAGGAGATTGAACAATTTAACTTTGAGAGCAAAGACACTCTGGAGAAATTTCACTTCATATTGAGTCTACATCCTTTTGTCCTTGTAAGTTTGAACCCCTTGTTCATCCCCCAAGATCTTCCTTCTTTGTGATATAGAACCTCATTGTCTCCTTTATATAATCTTGCCTTTGGTGAAGGATTGAAGTGGTGGAGACCCAACTGGAGGGACTTAGTTTCTCGATTCCGATATGTGTCGTTACAGAAGTTTGTCACGTATATACTTCTGTTGATTATTTTAAAAGAAATTTTCCTTTCTCATCTAATTGATATCTTGAAAATATTTGAATTATTATTCCATGGGCGTATTTGTCATGTATGTTAATGCATTATGTTAATCTATATGCCAACATTATATATTATCACCATATGCTTTTGTATCTTGGTTGTGGAGAACAAGTTGCAAGTATAAATCTTTGAGTTGTGTTGGCCCTTGACCAAGTTGTGGGAGATACTTGGTCATATTTGACCGTTTTTGGGACTTCAACGCCCTATCGAAGGAAGAACGCAAGACGAAGCAGGGATTATGGGATCTCGGTCCACTTTTGGGCCACTTTTTAGGGTTTGGGTTAATGTAATGGGAAAGGGATGTCGGCCCATGGGTTTACCCATGCTTAGGCCCACTTTTGTATGTATAAATAGATGTCTAGGCAAGGTAGAAGAGAGTCGATGGCTTAGTGCTAGTAATTAGATATGTGTAATTGAATGTGGATTGTAAATTCTCTGTGCATGATTGTAAGAGACTTGTAGAGCTAAGTGCAAGTTGTTGTAGGAGGTTGTGAAAGTCTTGGTGTTGAAGTGCAAGGAAGAAGGATCTAGTGAGCTGCGCAGATCTTTTGTCCTATGCAGAGTAAGGATTGTTGAGGCTCTGTGTTGTAACTACTTGACCGAGATAATAAAGAATAAGAGTTGGTGGATGTAGCCCCAGGGTGGGGATGAACCACATAAATCTATGTGTGATGCTTTTTTCTTTGAGTCAATGTGTTTACTTCTTCTTCCGCTCATTGCTTTGATATTTGTAGGAAACTTATGCTTTGTGCTCCTAGATGTGTATGAATGTTAGATCTGATGTGTATGAAGATGCTTAGTGTTGATCTACTGGATTTGATCTAGTTTACTATTGCTAAGTGTTTGAATACTATAGATTAGTGTGAATGTTGTGAAGCTCTGTCCTATAATCGAAGTGGTTATTGAATATATCTTGAGGAAATAACGATGCTAAGTGATCTAGTAAGATGTATAATCACATATCTGTGTCCCAGCTAAGGTTGCAGACACCTGAGTCTTGCAACCACCCCTACCTCTAACTCGGGTGAGACTTCATCTGCTTCACAGGTGTTGCCGAAAGGGCCGGTAGTTAGGGATTTGTTGGTGTGCTCATGTAGCGTTGAACCCTGGGTCTGCCCCTATGCCAACAAATGGTTCTATTGTCAGGACTGGAACTAAGAAATAAAATCTTTGTGCAAAGATTCGATCTATAAACCATGAAATATCTGTGCATAGATCTATTTTCCTAGTGCGTCGTGTTCTACTTAACCTGTGAAGATTTGTGCCAAGAAAGAAAGGTTAGATCCGTAGAAAAGAGGTAAGATCTATAAGTTTTGTGCTCTGATAAAGGTAAGAATAGTCAAAAAAATTTAGATATGGAAGCTTTGTGCTCTACAAAAGTGAAATAAGTGAAATTTTTTTAGTATGGATCTAGGTATGTTTGATATATTATGTCCTAGCTTGGAAACTAGGGCTCTGATAGCTGAAAGAAAGTTTGATATGAATAGATCTGATAGATATGTTATACCTATGCATAGAAAGAATGTTTGGACTAACAAGCGGATGCGTGATCCTTGAAATAATTTTTTGCAGGCTAGCTACCATAACCCTAGTGCGTAGTACAGAAGAGGTTGGGTATCATTTAAAATAAAGAGAGGATTAACCCTATGTTACAGTTGCAGAAGATCGAGACATCTTGCTAAGGAATTCCCTAGTGGAAGACCTAGTTGTCTCTGTTGCAAATCTTTGGACCAAGAAGTATTAGATTTCCCTAGAATGATTACTAAAATTGAAGGCATGAATCTAAAAGAAGAAAACCCTAAGGCGGATCCCGAAATAACAGAACCCCGGAGAGAATTATACAAGATGTTACTATAGATACAAGACACCTTGAATGATCACTGACATGTTATATTATCAGAGGTTTTTAACAAGAAAGAATGCATCGAGGTAAGAATAGGAGACTTCGACATTGACTGTGTTCTAGATGAGGAAACACAAGTGAATGTTATGATAGAAATAACTTGGGAAGCTATAGGGAGGCCTGTTATGACCCCTTCACTGAGTGGAATAGGGTTATTCAGAGGGAAACTAGTGAACCTATGTGGAAGACTCAATCAGATATCTATGAATCCTAATGGAACTTCAACAGAAGAAGATTTTGAGATTATCAAATTTATTGAGGACAACACCCCGTTTACTATGTTACTTGGAAATCCTTGGATTTAAAGAAATCAAGACAGAAAGAAGGAAGAAGAAAATTTTTTAGAACAACAGAGACAAGATTTAAAAGACTTCATGAACAGAAGGATCACGTAGTTGATTGAAGAACAAGAGAACAACTCGAAGTTGTATCACACTAGGAACCCAGATGTCAAAGTTATCAGAACATCAGAGGACTCACAGAAGACTGAAGTTTCTATCTCAGATAAAGAAGAGATTTTATACCTAAACTCTAAGAAAGAACCTCAGCAGCGTGAAGTAACTATATCCAAGGAAAATAAGAGCCAGAACGGGAAAAGAACTACTGAAACAAAGCTCACTGGAAAGAATGATAGAAAGTTAAGTAAGAAGAAGGCAAATATTAAAAAGTTGCAGGAGATTCCAAATAGAACATCGCAAAAAGAAAACTTGCAGAATGGGAGCTTCATCGAGATATCAGAATAGCGACCTATGGCACTTCGTCATGATGAAGCGATATAGCCATTGGACTAATATACTGTTGGCGTTCGGAAGTCACTCCTGGATTGCTAGCAGGAGCAGAGCCCGAAGCCCATCAGATTTAATGTCACGGTTTGCTTTAAAGGTTGATCAAATGGAGGGAAACTCGGAACAACACAGTCTCAACTCAGAAACCAGACCAGGCATGCATGAAGGAGTGAGGTCATGATAAACTCCAAACAATGAGTTGTAGTAAAGGTGAGTAGGTGGAAGACTTACGCAAGAAGGGCGCAATGATCTATTACAGACATCAGGTATGTAACAGACTGAAGAAGAAATGCATTCGAACACAAAATCCTTTTACATTCAAATACAAAAAACCAGGGGGCACGACAACGCCACAACAAATCCTTTATTGCGACAAGTTGCACTACTGTGAATCCTTAGGCAAAAGATGAAACAAAGATGGAAAAGAAAGAGAACTGTTTGTTATAAACCAAGAAATCTCAAACACAGAGGCATGTCCAGGAAACCAGAGTATTTGCTGAAACTACACAGTCAGGAGCTTAGCTCTACCATCGATAGATACAAAAATGGCAAGAATGCCTACATATACTCAAAATAACACAGCGGCGGAACCAAGAAACTGCATTGAAGGCTTTGCGTCTGCATGGCTTCTGACAACACGGAGCTGGGATCTTTGAATGGTCGTGCAACTTATGGCAGACGTGATCAGTCTTCTGACAGTTTATTCGGTGAATCGACGTGCTTTTAATCTTTTGCGAGACGTCCCCATTATGGCGGAGATGATGCCTAACCACCACCAACCGCTTCAATAACTGCTTCTTGGGATCGATAACGGCCCAGCCAACTTAGCATCTCGATATAGTGAATGCTTCTCGCCCTGCCACCTGGGACGACTGAATGGTTTGAGGGACGGGTATGAGGACCGTCGCGGAGGACGTGGTGTGTGGTAGGATTGATGACGAGAAGTGATAGTGATGACAAAAAGGGGGAAATAGGGGATGATCCGTGGAAGGGGAAAGC
>ML779122.1:848081-864224 GCA_009831015.1 Picea engelmannii | reverse complement strand
CTTCTGAATCTCATGCTCAAAATTAAAAGAAGATGTGGGCTTTGGAATTTCTCTAATCTCAGGAGCATGAATTTGAATGATAGGGGAGAGAGGTTGGGCCTTCTTACCTTTATGGCTGTCTGGTACCTCGTCAGCAGGCTTCTATTCTCTAGTGGATGACTCAGGGACGTCAGGGGCTACTGCCCGCTTGTCTGATCTCAGGTTATACCGGCCCCGTCCACCGCCAGCTTTGTCTGTTTTGCTGAGTTCATTGAGCTGACCATCCATGAGTGACTCTTCATATGTTGATTTGGTCAGATGGGGGAAAGGAGGAGTGACTTCAACTGAGTGGATTTCAGGCTCAGGCTCATCTAGTTGCCTTTCTTCTTCATCAGTCATGAAATTGTTCTGGAAGGGAGCCTGAATCCTTTGGTCGTCTCTGTCTCTTTCCTTCTCTTTATGCATAGCTGGAGGATCGAAATGGTTCGGTCTTCTGAAACCTCCTCTGTTCTCGGTATTCTGAGGGCCTTTGTTCATCTGCCTCCTTTCCATTTTTATCCTCTCCATCTCTTCTTTCAGAACGTTCACCAGCTGGGTTAGCTCATTCACTTGAGGATGGGGAACTGATAGGCCGGAGGTGTTGGAACTAGAAACCGAGGCTTCCGGCATCCCTTTTCTTTTATTTGTGTCAGCCTAGTTCCTCAGTCTGTCTGCTGCTAATATATTAGATTCCACCTCTATAGATGCATCTTTCATCTGAGCTAAAGAGGTGGCTCTCCTTTCTCTTAATACGAGACAGAAATCAGGGTCAAATGCACTGGCATATGAAATTTGAGCAGAGGCTTCAGAAGGCTTTATCTCTGCAGGAATCTTATTATACATTTTATTGAATCTTTTGGAGAATTCAGAGACTAACTCTCCTTCCTGCTTTTTCAAGGACCCAAACTCAGTCATGTAATATATGTAATCTTTTCTGTCCCCCCATTGCCTCAGGAAAACATTATCCAGAGCCTCAATCCCAGCAATAGATCCAGGGGCCATCCCCCTGAACCACTTTCTAACTTCACCATCGAGGCTCTGGATGAAGACCCTCATCCAGACGTCTTCATTCTCAATATTTAGGTTGTCTGCATAGCTATAGAAGGCAGCCAAGTGATATTCAGCAGTCGCATCCCCCTCACCACTGAACTTAGGCATATATTTCAAATAGTCTCCAGCAGGGAGAGGGTTCAAAGGCTGAGGAAGGATCAAAGGAGCATATTTGGCAGCGACTATGGCATCCATTATATTCGGAGGGGGATTAATACCAGCCATTGGGGTGTTGAGCAGAGGAGAACTCAGAGGAGAAGGAGTGTGAACAGGTGAGGAAGGCAAAGAGGTCCTCGCAGGAGATGACAAGGGGAACAGAGAGAAGTCTAAGGGACCCAAGTGTGCAGGTGTTTCCCTCTGTGCAGCAGTAGTAATCAAAGGAGGAGTACTGAAACCTCTAGAGAGGGGAGCGACAAGGATCTCTCCTTCCGATACTAGACCAGGAGGGGAAAACTCAGCAGGAACACTCCCAAAGTTCAGAAAATGGGGAACTTCAGAGGAAGGGCGACTAGGAAACAAAGAATCTGAAAATGGAGTTCTTACAGAAGGGGAGGTCATATTACCTTTTTCATCGACAGAAACTTCTTTTGCTGCTCTCTTTCCCTTTCTGCGCACAGCTTCCAAGTCCGCTTCCGGAGTGGCCAAAAGCAAATGTGGATTCGACCTCGTATGTCTACCTCTCGAAGCCACAGCTGATAGAACAGGTTCTCCCCAGCGGAGTCGTCACAGTGGAGTCGCCAGGTGCACAGCAGCAATCTTGGAGTTCTGATATCTGATGCACCTTCAGAAATCAGTTAGTCGTTGTCGTTCTGCCCAGGGAAAATCTTCAACTTCGTCCCCGGCAATGGCGCCAGAAATGTTGGCGTTCGGAAGTCACTCCTGGATTGCTAGCAGGAGCAGAGCCCGAAGCCCATCAGATTTAATGTCACGATTTGCTTTAAAGGTTGATCAAATGGAGGGAAACTCGAAACAGCACAGTCTCAACTCAGAAACCAGACCAGGCATGCATGAAGGAGTGAGGTCCTGATAAACTCCAAACAGTGAGTTGTAGTAAAGGTGAGTAGGTGGAAGACTTRCGCAAGAAGGGCGYRATGATCTATTACAGACATMMGGTATGCAACAGACTGAAGAAGAAATGCATTCGAACACAAAATCCTTTTACATTCRAATACRAAAAMCCAGGGGGCACGACAACGCCACAACAAATCCTTTATTGCGACAAGTTGCACTACTRTGAATCCTCAGGCAAAAGATGAAACAAAGATGGAAAAGAAAGAGAACTGTTTGTTATAAACCAAGAAATCTCAAACACAGAGGCATGTCCAGGAAACCAGAGTATTTGTTGAAACTACACAGTCGGGAGCTTAGCTCTACCATCGATAGATACAAAAATGGCAAGAATGCCTACATATACTCAAAATAACACAGCGACGGAACCAAGAAACTGCATTGAAGGCTTTGCGTCTGCATGGCTTCTGACAACACGGAGCTGCGATCTTTGAATGGTCGTGCAACTTATGGCAGACGCGATCAGTCTTATGACAGTTTATTCGGCGAATCGACGTGCTTTTAATCTTTTGCGGGACGTCCCCATTATGGCGGAGATGATGCCTAACCACCACCAACCGCTTCAATAACTGCTTCTTGGGATCGATAACGGCCCAGCCAACTCAGCATCTCGAGATAGTGAATGCTTCTCGCGCTGCCACCTGGGACGACTGAATGGTTTGAGGGACGGGTATGAGGACCGTCGCGGAGGACGTGGTGTGTGGTAGGATTGATGACGAGAAGTGATAGTGATGACAAAAAGGGGGAAATAGGGGATGATCCATGGAAGGGGAAAGCCAGGTAGATGGGACGAAGACAGGAGAAACAGACTCACCTTCGGGTGAGAGCCTGATGTGGAAAGAAGGGGATGCGTGGCAGGTGATGAGTGGGTGATGAACAGAAGGGGAGGCCACGCGAGCCAGAGAGGAGGGATTGATAAGTGACATATGGAAACAGGGGAAGGTGGGTGGCCGGAACGTGAAGTGACGGGAGGAGGTCCCACATTGGTTAAGCTCAGGGCAGCTGAGAGGAGCGGGGCTGCACGAGCGCCGTTGATCCGGGCGCTGCGATTGTGGCCGTTGGAAGCTGTACCCACAATTCCGGACCCCCCCCCCTCGACTTAAAGGTAGAAAGGCAGGGGGGGTCCGGAATGGTCTCCATCGCCGTTGATCCGAGCGCGCTCATCTGGACCGTCGGAGAGATGCGCCTCCGATTCCGGACCCCCCCCCTCTTGTTTAAAGGTCGAAAGGAAAGGGGGGTTCGGATTTTGCTATGTGTCGTTGATCCGGGCGCGCTCATCTGGACCACCCGGTCTTGCGTGCTATTTACCACGGGCGCGTTGTCTCCCGAAACTTTGGACAAGTGGGTTTTTAACCCATTCATTTGATATCTGACCCCCTTAGCGAGAAATATCGCTAACATATACCCATTTGAATTCCTCCCTGAATGGATAGAAAATCATTAAAGGATCATCACTAGACCATTGGATTGCACCATAACAGACAGATCAATGTTAATGGAAGTTTCATGCTCATTGCAAGAAGACTATTGCCAAATTTTGTATTTAGTTCATCGCGCCATGCATGAATAACACTTTTTTCTGAATGAGAATTAGAAGCCCTCCGTATAGTATTTGTATACAGTGTTCATTGTTATCTGGTTGGTCATCCTAGTACAGTATCTGAGATCATTGTGAACCCCGACTAATTTTTCTTTCCGAGCGCGTATGTTCGACGAATTTAGCACAGCCGAAGAATCTGCAAGAGAGGTGCTCGCTAGCCTCATAACCGAAAGAGTCATGCCGGAATGAGGTTTGTCTATAGGTTTACATGCATCCTCGATGACAGGAGTGAAAGCCTCCCCGTCGACTACTCAAGCAAGAACATCCCGAGCCAGCAGAGAATGCAGAACCAAACATAAATATGATATGGCCAATGCGAGGTTGGTTCCATCCATCCTACCTACTTACATACCACCTCTAAGTGGTGTGATCAATAGAGATAGCATGCCTAGAGACTTTGAGTACACTCTAGTCACTACGTACCTGCCAAAAGGGGTATGCGTAATCTGCGCAGATCAAGAAAAGATTGCAGCATTGAAGTTTAGTGACTTCAACCTGGGGGATCGTAAAGTATACAACACACTTGCCCCATACAAGTACCTAACTAGAACCAAGGGAAAGAACTCGAATATCATCCCTCATCAATGGAATATGAACCTCGTGCAGTCCACTCTATTGAATGTCATGAAGATCCCACATTTCGGACGTCACCAAGAAGTCAATGCTTGTGTTAAGCTACTCCTGGAGAGCTACCATGGAGGATACCTATGGTTGAACCATCGCATCATAGTTGATCCAGCACTGATCAATAGGATCATAGGTCTTAGCATGCAGGGCCTTTATCCCCATGACTACTATCCTGGAAAGACCACAGACCACCCTCTTGCTCAGAAGATCAAAGAAGCTTATGGAGATGTTGAGAAAGGAGTGCGAGGCTACAAGGTAGACTCTATTCAGAGCGACACAGTGTGCCTTGCATGTCAGCTGATCACAGGGAAGATCATTTGCAAGAATCGACCCACACAAGTATCCATCTTTGTAGTTGACCTCGCAGGAAAGTGTGCAAAGGGAATACAAATGAACTAGGTGAAGTACCTGGTGAATCAACTAGAGATCAACTGTAGAGAAGCCCAGGATTAGGGGCATGAATTCCATTTTAGCTGGCTCTTGATACTTATAGCTTTCGTTGCATGGGGGATACCATAAAATGAAACCTTCCCGGACCTCAACCCTTTTGAGCCCTTAGCTGCAAAGTTTATAACCTTATGGTACTCGAATGATATGAGAAAACAATGGCAATCCAATGTCGTATTCCATGCCTACTATAATCAGTTGAAGCATGCCATCTAGTATGGACCTCAGATAACCCCGAATACCCTCTTCAGGTTTAGTCCCTTAATGAAGTTCAGCATGGACCACCACTTCATTTACATAACAGCTCATGCTGATGAGAACAAAGAGAAGTTACAGTCTTATTATAAGATGATAGAAGAAGACCTGGAGGAAATCACCAAGGAATGGTCGGCAGACCTCCTTGTTTCAGCAGACCCCACAAAATTGTCTGACATTGATAGCCCAAAAGCTGCACAGGATACACCTAGGCCCAGTAAGATGAAGAAAACAACGAAGACAAAGAAGGATGAGAAAATACAGGATATAGACATAAGATTTGTAAGGACCGCATCCATTACACCTGAGAAAGAAGGTAATGATGAAGAAGTCGAATAGAGGCTAGAAGACGAAGAGGACTCGTCGAATAAAAGGAAGGTTTCACCTCTGAAACCTTCCTCCCAAAAGAAACCTAGAACCCCTGTAACCAAGATGAAGACCATGCTCACCCCAGATGAATTCAATTTCCTCCTCGCCACTATGAACAAAGCTATAAAAGAAATAACAGAAAAGCAAGAAGAAAGAAAGAAGAAATGTATAAAAGAATTGAGAGTGATCTCCAAGGAGTGCAGCAGGCACTTCAATCTAGTCACACAGTCCCCACTGCGCCCCTGCCAGAAGGAACAACAGAAGAGGGAGATGAATGAGTTCAAATCTGCAAGATTTCTACCACAGTCGAAGCACACCTTCGAAAAGCATGGGAAGAAACCACGTAGGCCACCCAGGCCTTAAAGCAAGCACAAGAGGAAATCATTGATCAGCGTCGAGCTGCGCAACAAGAGAGGGACGCTCTCCAAGAAAAATTGGAAGAAGACAGAGCAAATATCCAAAAATAAAAGGAGCAGCTACTCGCGAAGCAGATTAGGATCAAAGAAGTAGTCAATAGAGCATTTTGCTTTGTGACTGGCTTAGAGAAGAAAGCAGAAGAACCCTTAGAATTCCAAGTGATGAAGCTTTCTAAAGTTGTTCATAAAATTCAACAAAGAGTCACAGAATTAGAGCTTCAGACCATACCAAGTACCCCGCAAGAAGAGTGCGACCAACAAGAAATGACTGTCTGGAGCACAGTAGAAAGGATTAAAGCACTCACTGATGAATGCAAACAATTAAGTAGCAGAAGTGTGTAGATACATGAGAACCTAACCGAGAATCTTGAATTGTACAAATTGGAGTCATAGGTCTAGGAGGCGAAGCATGAAGCCGAAAAGCTACAGGTGCAGTTGAAGGCCCTATCACCCATGGAGAAAATGAAACAGTCTTTTGAGCAGTGCATAACACAGCAACAGATCCATATAATCTAGAGCAAGGTAATGGAAGTAACTCAACAACTTCAACCTTTGCAGGATAATGCATGTCAGCTATTTATAGAGATCGAGAACCAAGGAATAAAGCTGGAACGGGTTGTGAATTCAACACAACAATGCCTATAAGGGCCAGTGAATGTCGCACTCAAACAGGAGTTCGTCAAGCAAAAAGCAGTTGCAATGCAGCAGGTCGAAGAATCTCGAGCCAAGCACGAGGCATTCAAAGCAAAACTGATCAAGCTTAAGTGACTTGGGATGAGTCATGAGTGAGTGTTGGGGGCCTGTTGGCCCTTGTCCAAGTTGTGGGAGATACTTGGTCATATTTGACTATTTTTGGGACTTCGATGCCCTATTGAAGGAAGCATGCAAGACAAAGAAGATATCATGGGATCTTGGTCCACTTTTGGGTCCCTTTTTAGGGTTTGGGTTAATGTAATGGGAAAGGGATTTCAGCCCATAGTTTTACCCACGCTTAGGCCCACTTTTGTATGTATAAATATATTTCTATGCAAGGTAGAAGAGAGTTGATGGCTTAGTGCTAGTAATTAGATCTGTGTGATCGAATGTGGATTGTAAATTCTTTGTGCATTATTGTAAGAGACTTTCATAGCTAAGTGCAAGTTTTTCTAGGAAGTTGTGAAAGGCTTGGTGCTGAAGTGAAAGGAAGAAGGATCTAGCGAGCTGCGTAGATATTCTGTCCTATTCGGAGTAAGGATCATTGAACCTCTGTGCTGTAACTTCTTGACCAAGATAATAAATAAGAAGAGTTGGAAGACATAGCCCTAGGGTGGGGGTGAACCACGTAAATCTGTGTGTGATGCTTTGTGCTTTGATTCAATGTGTTTACTTATTCTTCTGCTCAGTGCTTTGATATTTGTAGGAAGATCTTCTTATGCTTTGTGCTCCTAGATGTGTACGAATGTTATATCTGATGTGTATGAAGATGCTTAGTGTTGATCTACTGGATTTGATCTAGCTTATTGTTGCTAAGTTCTTGAATACTATAGATTAGTGTGAATGTTGTGAAGCTCTATCCTATAAGCGAAGTGGTTATTGAATATATCTTGAGGAACTAACGGTGCTAAGTGCTCTAGTAAGTTGTATAATCACAAATTTGTGTCCCAGTTTGCAGACACATGAGTCTTGCAACCACCCCTACCTCTACCTCGGGTGAGACTTCATCTGCTTCACAGGTGTTGCCGAAAGGGCCGATAGTTATGGATTTGTTGGTGCACTCTTGTAGCATTGAACCCTGGGTATGCTCCCTTGCCAGCAAGTTGTGTGCTCAACGATGGTCTTTATCGAACGTCTGGATGAGGTAGGCTCTTAGCCTTGTCTTGTTAGCACTTCATTTATATAGCATACTTGGGATTAGAGTTGATTTATGTGTGTCATTCCATCTTTTGTGGTTTACCCCATGCCATAGAGAGATTTTCCTCATAACAATACATGCTTGGATATTCATATGGCATGTTTGTGGGCTTATAATAGTTTGTTGTTATATACATACAATAATGATATTATGGAAATTGAGTATGACTAATGATGGATTATGTATTCAGGAAAAATGGTATATCATGGTTAAATATGCGGATGTTGTTACTACTTATATCTATGTGAAGACCCATGAGGGTGGTAGGAATTGTGATTAGAAGGATGGAAGAGAAAGCATGTGAGCTTCTACAAATACCAATTGATCAAGTAGCATCAAGTAGGTTAATAATAACCATGCAGGTATGCATTTGATTGCTTCCAATGTTGACAGTAATTGAGGTAAGAATTCCCTCAGTTAATTTTTCAAGATTTAATTTGATATACAATGGCCAAAGGCCTAGAGTATGTAAATCTTATTGATGTTGTAATGCATTTAGATAAAAAAAAAAAAATAGTTGCACATGGTGTTATGATTGGTTATGAGATCATAACTAGGTCAAATCAGGAGACATACTCATGCTATAGCAATGAATACCCATAGGAATAGTCATTTGTGAGACCATGATATGGTTTGATATGGAAGGGATATATAATTATGTTAGTGCTCAATGGTTTCCATGTATAGTCGATGTTTGGACTGCAACCTCTTTGTCTACATTGAAGAGCCCTTAGGAATTATGTTTCCTCGTGTTTTTTATGGGTTGAAGAGGAGGGTATCCAAATAGTTGGGCAGTATTGGGAAGAGTTTGAATGTTGTGTTGATGTGTATGCCATACCTTGCATATCACCATGGTTGAATGCATGACATGGTTATGTGGTATTGTGTAGTCAATACAGGGATGCATTGGGTAGATGTGGCCATGGGTATTGGCACATTGATTGTTGTTTTATTAGTAATTATTTGTTGCATTATGAAAAAAATGTTGTGATAAAAACACATTATGATGGATAGTTGCATTATATTTAATATAAATACTAGTTGAAGGTGATTGAATTGTTGTTGCTACAATTTTGAGATCACTTTTGGAGTTTTTGAAAATGTTACAAGTGGTATTAAAGGAATTTTTGAATCCATTTTGGGGAAGGCATGTATATATGACATATAAATGATTATGATAACAACTGAAATGATGTGAGTATTGTTAACTCATGAAGTTGAAAACACTTCTGGAGTTGTTAGATAATGCAACAAGAAAGTTGTAGGTTAGAGTACTTATATAATGGTGAATTACAGAAAATCTTTGTTGAGGGAACCGAGTAATACAAATATTTATCGATAGAAGAAAGAAAATATTGGTTGATAATACATGTGTAGATAAATATGGGTTCATTCCACTCAATAGTGGAATCCCTTTTAATGTCAAGAATTGATGGAAATGATTGAACTGTTGATGTAATCAATTCTGAGATCACTATGTGAATTTTTGTAATTGTTGCCATGAAAATATATATTGTACATGAGATACTGACAATTTGTTTGGTTGAGTACAAATTGGAAGAATATTGTAGGTGGAGTGGTCTTGGATGTGGAAAAAATGTAAGCCCACGGAGAATACTGATCTCTATTGTTGTAAGAGCCAAATAAATTATGAGCAGAAGCTCATGTCTGGAAACTTTATTTTTCATGTATAAAACAGTTTTGGGAATTATAATTTAATAATTATTGGAAATATGTTTTGGCTAAGTATAAATTGAGAAAATTGCAGGTAGGATGGTCTTGGATATGGGACGGATGTAATCTCATAAGGAAGATTGATATCTATGGTTGCAAGAGCCAATCCTTATGAGGAGAATCCTCATGTCTAGGGAATTTTATTTCCTGTATAAAAACAGATTTAAGAAATTAAAAATTGGTATGATATGCTAACAATAATGACCTTGATTGAGAAAATTATATGCTAACAATATGATATGTTTGGTTGATTGAAGGTTGAGAAAATTATAGGAATAATGACCTTGGGTATGGAGCTACTATGAGCTAGAATAAATATCGATGCCTGCAACTGCAAGAGACAAAAAAATTATGACCAAGAATCTCATACTTGGAAATCATGTTTCCTTGTATAAATGATATTTGACATTTATGATTGAAAATTGTTATAACAATATCTCATGATGACTGTATGTTTATAATAAAAATAGGATGTTGGATATTGAAGCTAGAAGCTTAGGAATAATAGCACCAGAAGGAAAATAGAGCTCAATGACAAAGGCATGGAATGAAGAAAGTCCAGTGGACTTGTTGCAGTTGGAGTTCTTGAAGTCACAACTCTAAAACTTCTTGGTTGAGTGCACTCGATCCATAGAGAGAAATGGAACAACCTGAGGGACTACATGGTAGATAAATGGGTTGATTCTTTGGGTTGTGCGGGATGATAGGGAAGGAGATCTTTTTGGTTGAAACTACTACCAAAAATATAAATTTTGAAGATCATTATACATGTTTTGTGTCAGAATTCCTATGTATGCATGTTTTTTTTATGCCAAAGTGCCTATGTATATAAAAAATTGGTTGGATTTCCTATGTGGATTAAAGGCCAGAGTACCTGGAATTGTAAGAACATTGGTATGGTGTTGTGCACTGCGGACAGTGCCAAAATAAGGGGAGGGAGATGTAACAACCCTGTTTTAATCCCTATGAACTAGAATGTATTATGTAAATGTGACTTAGGATGGTGAGCCAGTAAAGTTGGAAAGAGGTTGGAGTTCCTATAAATGTAATACTTCTATGAACATATATTAATAAAATACATCACTGGCTAAAATACGGAAAAGGACAAAAGAGATAGGGGGCTATGATTCCACAAGAGAGGGGGATAAAGGCGCTAAGTCTTTTTATTATATTTTATTTACCCATTTTGGTTTTAATTGATAAAGGTTTTTACATGAGCTTCTTGGGGAAGCCATGTGGTTCTTGGTTCTTTTAATTATATAAACCCTTCATGTGGATTCTTTGGGGGTTGTTCTTTGTTAATCATTTCATTTTGAGAATTCCTCATTTCATGCTTGCTAATTCGTGTGCTCTTGGGATGAGCATGGAAATGAATGGAAGGAGGAGGAGAGCCATTGTGAGATGGATGTGAGGAATTAATGATCATTCCAGGTGGGAATGGATGCATTTGTGCATGAGATTGATGGTAGTTCTCAAATAACTATCACAACTGAGAATCCTTGGAGTTTCCAGCATGGATATTTCCTGACTAGTAGGACTAGAGCCATGGAGAGAAATGGAGCATCCTGAGGGACTGCATGGCAAAGAAAGGGGTTCATTTCTATGGGTTGTGCAGGATGAAGGGGAAAGACACCTAGAAATTATGATTTCGGTGTGGTTGGGAAAACCTGGGAGCTAATTATCCAACTGCTATGTGTTTTAGATTTGGCCTAGGACTCATCCTTGTGGATTCATAGCCCTGGCTTGAGGGTGACCTACTGTTAATAATTGGAACAACAGTGTCTATGGTTGGGAAGAATGCCCTTGGTCTGCAGCCAGTTGGTGATGGTTTAATAAAAGATAAGTTCTCTTTGTGTTTTCTGTATATTTATATTTCGTTGTGTATTATTATTATCTCTTAGATTCGTATTTACAATGTGCTTGCTTCTTGGTTTATTTGTTGTGCATAACACATTGTTCTTTTTTGATGGTTTAGCATGAATCTTGATTATTACGTGTGTGGTTATTTCATTCTTTCATGCTTATTTTTTAATTAATTACTATCAGAATTTGAGATCAGTCTTGGAGTGAGTTTTGAAGTAGTGTGGCCATCCTGTAGGTGGTTGGGTACATTATAGAATTGTAAGAGGAGATGTGAGCTAGTTGAGTACTCACACAAGAAAACAAGTTAGTCCAAAAATTGCCAATGAAAATTGGATCTTTATCACTCACGATAATCTTTGAGCTTCCATAGATTTTGAAACATTTCTATAAATGTTGTAGTTATTGTACTTGATTTTAAAGGGCGTGAAAGTGCACAAAAGTGGGTGTACTTTGTGAGTCTATTCACCACCACCATGATGGAAATATTCCCTTCTGACTTTGGTAGACCTATGATAAATTTATTGATACGTCCCCCCATGTTGGCTTTGTATGGACTAATGATTATAGAAGAGCCAAGGTCTTAAGTATCTCCACTTTTTTTTGTTGGAAAACCAAACATTCTACCACAAACCTTTGAATATCATTTTTAATACCTTCTCAGGAAAATTCTTTCTTGATCTTGTGGTAAGTTTTCAAAAATCCTCAATGTCCCATATAGGAGAAGTGTGTAGTTCCCAAAGGACCTTATTCTTGAGTTGGAAATTATTACATAGATATAGGCAATCCTTATACACAAGTGAATCATTCTTCTACAAATATGTATCTGATGCACTAGGGCCTTGTTGTAGTAGTGGAATGAATTTCCATGATTTATGGTATTGCTATCATTATACCCTTCCTTCTTCCACCCAATCTACTTGTAGAATAGAAATAGAACAAAGTAGTGCCTCTGTGTCTTCTAATTTTCGTGAAGGTACATTCACTACCACATTTGTTTCCCTTTTTTCGTAGATAATTTCAAAGTCATAACCTAGCATCTTTGTAACACATTTTTGTTGCTCTTTTGAAGATATTTGTTGTTCCAAGAAGTACTTATGACTATCATGGCATGTTTTTACCTTGAATTTTATTCCTATTAGGTAGGGAATATTGTTACTTAACTACATGTAATATGGCCAAATTTCCTTCTCATAAATGGGTTTGAGTAAGTTCTTTCCCTTAAGTTGGAAACTTTCAAAGGTAAGGGGGATTCCTTCTTGCATTAAAACTAAACCAATGTCATGCATTGAGGCATTTCACTCCACAATAAAGGTTTTGTGAAGTCAGATGTGGCTAGGACAAGAGTTCTACACATCACCTCTTTACGTTTTTCAAAAGTTTGGGTTGCCTCTTGAGTCTAAGAAAATGCATTCTTCTTCATTAATATTGTTAGATGTGTTGCTATTTGACCATAGTTCTTTTCAAATTTGTAGTAATACCCTATCAATCCTAGAAATCATCTATGATTCTTCAAGGTTTTTGGATTTGACCATTCCATCATAAATTTAATTTTGTTATGGTCGACTTTGACACCCTCATGAGATACTTATGACCTAAATATTCCACGTTATGACCCCAAAGTAACACTTCGAAGGATTTGCATATAATTTTCTCCTCCAATAGTTTTAATACTGTGTTAATATGTTTAACATGCTCCTCAAAAGTGTTTTTTTAGATTAGTATATCATCAAAAAATACATTGTCAATCCTAAAAATCCTTCATGATTCTTCAAGGTTTTGGGATTTGACCATTCCATCATAACTTTATTTTTTTTATGGTCAAATTTGACACCCGCATGAGATACAATATGACCTAAATATTCCACTACATGTATCCCAAAATAACACTTCGAAGGATTTGCAGATAATTCCCCCCTCCAATAGTTTTAAGACTGTGTTAACATGTTGAACATGCTCCTCCTGAGATTTTTTTAGATTAGTATATCATCAAAAAATACTAACTCAAATTTTCTAAGGAATATCTTGAAAATGGAACACATCAAGCTTTGAAATGTGAAAGGTGCATTCGTAAGGCCAGAAGGCATCAATAAAAACTCATAATGACCTTTGTTTGTTCTAAAAGTTGTTTTGGGGATGTCTTTTTCCCTCTAATTCTATGATTATATCATGAATGGAGATCCAAATTTGTAAATTAAATTGATCATTGCAATTAATCTAAGAATTCATCAATGGTAGAAATATGAAACTTATATTTAATGGTGATCTTGTTGACCTCTATAATGTGGACACATATGCCATGATCCATCCTTTTTGTAAACCATCACCACTAGTGAAGAGAAAGCACTCTGGCTAGGTCAAATTATGCTAGCCTCTAACATTTATTCAACCACACAATTAATATCACTCTTTTAGGAATAGGGTTATCTGTAAGGTTTGATGTTAAGAGGAAGGCTTCCTAGAATCAAGTGAATAGCATGATCACGCTCTTGAGAAATGAGAAGACCTTTGGGCATCTCCACAAATACCTTGGAATGATTTTCAATAACTATTTGGAGATCCAAGGGACTGGAGGGTTTAGATGTTTGAACATATAGTGAGCACAATTGTGCAATTACACCATGGTGTCCCCTTTTTAACAATTTTTTCATGTTGTTAGAACTTATCACTTTCAATGGTGTCCATTGCATATATATGAGTTTAATTTCCTTACCTTCTGAAGAAAATTTCATGAAAATTTCCTAAAACTCAAAATCTAATGTTCCTGACAGTTGTAACCACATCAATACCACCCATTTGAATTGAAATTGTTGAGCTATCCAAGATATAGCCCCCCATAATGAGATTAATACTAAGGCACTTCCCTAAAAAAAAATTGTTACTTCTATATGCAATCATTACTTGAACCTTTGGTCCTAGATATATAAATCAATTGATAAGTTTGGTTAATTTGTATTTAATGAAGTTATGGATACTACTACAATCAATCAACAAGGTTACCTTTTTCATGATATATCTTTCTATATTCAAAGTTTGAGCAGTGCTAATGCCGACCAAAGGTTGACAATATATGGTTGGAGTAGTCTCCTTTGTTTCTAGATCTTGAGAAGGCTCCAATTATTTTTCTTCTTCCTCTTCACAATCTATGTAAAATAATTTTGTCTCACTGCACTTGTACCTTTACTATACTTTTTATCACAACTACACTTGTACCTTTTACTATACTTTTTATCACAATTGAAACATAATCCGTTTCCTAATGTTTGTTGAAAGGTTTATAAATATCTCTATAATATGGTTTGGAGGTCATTTTGAGGGGGGTTTTTTGCATATCTGGCTAGGGTTAGGCTGCCAAGTGGAGGATAGAGATCGCAAGGCCTCATGCAATGGAGGATCCACTACAACTTATCGATTATTCAAAGGATTCACTAATGGAGGATATGATATGTTTAGACCCTAACATTAATCATCATATGGATTTTCACCTCGGTTGTGTAAGTTCATGGGGAATAGGGGGTTAGTCTAGAAGTTATTCCAATCAATTCTTGCTAGGATCCAAACAGATATGCCTGACCGAAGGATATTTCACCTCATATTTACCATTCTTTAGGAAGGGATCTAGTAGACTCTTGGGGATCGCATCTGAATAAGGTTCAATGTACGTAAGGTGTTCTTGAAGCGGGGTTACTGTTAGTATCTAGATATTTGGCTTCTAGTGTTGATGTGGTAAAATTTCAAAATCTTGGTGGATTTGGGTCACAAGGTTTTTTTGGTAGCAATATCGATTTAGAGGAATTGCAAGGGGTTCTAGCTCTTTATGGTGGAGGGAAACAAGCCTGAAAGAGGCATAATGTGGTGAAATATTGTGGTGGTCATGTATCCCTAATTGTTGGTGAAGATTTGCAGGTTAGTTAGATTACAGATCTAGAGGGGAAATCAATCCTCAAGAAATTATGTGGTCATCAGCTATCTGTGGATTCTATTAATATTTGGATGGAGACTCAATGGGTTTTGGTACTAGGGTATTTGTATATATTCTATTTGTTATCTCGAGGTTGTATAGGCTTCATCTTCTATTTAAAGGAATATGTGGACAAAACCTCTCAGGTCAATGGTATTGGGTTCAAAACCTCCTTTATGTCAAGCCTTGGCATCCCCTTTTTTATGCCTGTGAGGAAGAATTTTCAAGCATGAAACATGGACCAAATCTCCCACTTGATTTTTAGTCCAGCACAGGGTTGTAGGATATTGGGAATGTCAGGGGGAAATTCATAACTTTGGACTCAATCTAGAAGGTCAATTATTGTAGGTCGGTGGCTCAAATTATTGTCGAATCGGATCCCCATCGTGGATTGTTTAAGTCAGTGGATATAGTTGTGGGATGTAATAGATATTTTACCAAGATCTTGGACTACTTAAATGTCTCATTTCTTTATGTGATATGTCACTAGCTAGGCCATATTTTGGTGGATTGTGATCGGGTTTTCTCTATAAAAAAATTAGGGTTCTGCTAGACCAGGAATCAAGGACTTATCTAAAATAAATTCATTTCCATAAGAATATAGGATTAGTACATTGTCTTCAACTCCAGCCTTGTATGCTGGCTGGATGAATCCAATTTTAGAAAAAAGTAGTGGTTGAGAATTTTGAACCCCAAATGGATTTCAAAGTGGGAGATATAGAGAATACTTAGTTTACATGGCACCTAGTAAGGATGTGGCTTGGAACCACTGGATTTGTTTAGGGATGATATGGAACTTTCACCTTCTCAGTGGAGTCATATAGATTCCATTCGATCCAAAAGAAGG
>ML779122.1:777575-845618 GCA_009831015.1 Picea engelmannii | reverse complement strand
GTGTGTGTGTGTGTGTGTAACTATTTTAGATGATATTTAAACAACAAATTTTCTTATCTTATTTATGTGCATGATATACAAGTTGCGAGTTTTAATCTAAACTCACGAAAATCTATGTAAAGATGGTTGCTTTAACAAAAGCAGATAAAGAAAGCACATAAGCTATTTTTTATTTTCTCTTTATTAATTTAAGATTAAATTGAAAAAGATACTATGAAACAGGAGTATGTGGATGGTCAAAGCCAAACCATATATTAGAGTTTCGAAAACAAACAAACAACAGAAAGAAATGAACTAACCTATCAATGAGTTAATCAACATGCATCCAACATATGTATGATTATAGAATGTCCAACCAACATGTCCAAGAGATAAATCTGCAATGGACCTTGAAACTGTTCAGAATAAATGCAAAACAATATATTGACTGTTGAATTTTAACGATAGAACGATGAGATGCAAATGATCGTTGCGGTATTTGTGATTGCAAGCAATTACATTTAAGATAAATCTAACTGTAACAACATGCTTTTAATCATTCAACAAAATTAAAGAAAAATCTTATCATTTGGGTTGAACGAATGACCACTCATTTCAATATATGAAGCTTCAAAATGTGGACAATATTTTAAAGAGATTTTCCCAATGTCTTAATAAATTGTGAAGACGAAAGCTATCAACAACTATTAATTAATTAGGATAAACAAACCATAAACAAAAACAACATTTACTGAGAGCTAAATATGAAATGTAAATATATGTTTCGTTCAAATTCGTGAATAAGTTGTCCACCTTCAACCCCAGGACAAGATCCCTTCATTACAAAAAATACGAGTTTTTAAAGGGTTTAGAAAAACTAATTGTCTTATCTTATGAGATAAGATTAAATGTCCACAATCATCTACTGATTACAAAAATAGGAGGGAATATAACCACTCTAGATCACACTAAATCTCTAAAAACTAAAAAGAGTTTGTTCCTGTTTACACAAAAATAAGCCATGGATATGGCTAATAAGCCCAGAAATTCTCCATATCATTTGGTCACCATAGACTGCCAGATATATTGAAAGAAAAAGATGAAAATATAGGAATTTAGATATTATTCTAACCAAAAATTCGAATGAGAATAGACTTGGATTCAAACTATTTTTTTTATTTTTTTTAAAGATAAGCTACAGGTTTCTGTAGCTAGTTAAAATAGTAAAAATCAAATCAAAAATAAAAATAAAATCTAATCTATTTTATTTTCAAAACAGAATCAAATCAAAAACAAAAAAAAACTATTTACTATCTCTGCAATTTGACCAATAGGATACCTACAAATCCATATTTAAAATAGTGAAATTGGTTGAGTATATCCAACCTGCTTAATCCTCTTGTTTGTCAAATTAAAACCAGATTATTGATTTGTAAATGAAACCTTGATCAAACTCAGAAACAAGAGTAGGAGAGAAACTTTATTTTCTATATATCCCTTACCTATTCCAAAGTTATTCTAAAGAAAACAACAACACTGTGGTTTCTTACCCCTGGAGATTAGCCAAAGAGCGAAGTTTGGTTGAGCGAAGAGATAGAAATTGTGTAGATTAACACATAGGACTTTGATAGAAGATTTTTTCTTTTGTTTATGAAAGAGTTCAACCATTTGTTGCATATCTTCAAACCCACAGAGAGGAAAGGGAAAGAAAAGGAAAACTCAGGCGAAACAAAATTCCAAAAATAATTGTTGTCCAAAAAACGAAGCATACCTCTGAAACTGTATCATTTTTGAAGAATCTGTCTGCGTTGAAGGTAAATGGGCTCATTTCCATTCTAGGTTTTAAAGGTTTTGTTCTAATTCATAGCAGTTTTCACAGAATATCTCCTGCAAAATCGTGTCTCCAGCAAGCAAAAACGGGATTAAACTCTGCTATGTAATAACAAATGTGTAAAACTTCAGGGTTGTTCGGATCTACTTGGACAAAAAGGGACATAAGGTTTCAATAGACCAACAGTCACGAAGGAAGAAAGAGATCATTGTAAGCATGAAGGGTTTTGAAAATAGAAGAGACCAAAGCAAGAACCAAAAGAACAAAACCCAATATTACCCTAGCGCAATTAAATGAAGGCATGCAGGGTTTCATACGAAAATTGGGTGTCCTGTGTAATGAATTGTCAAGGGTACAGAGCGAAGCCCGGGACTTAACCTGAAATTATGGATCTGTCGATTTCAGACTGCCACCTCCAATAGAGTACAGGGTACAACTAGGTGTATTCGAATCTCATCCTTTTGTAAAGAGTGGAGTTGATTTTCTAAGGTTTAGGAGAAGAAATGTTTTACAAACCAAAGCATAATGACCAAAAAAAAACTACCAAGAATCATAATGAAACGAAAACAAAGTGTAAATGCAATCAAGTCTTGATTTTTTGTCAAAAACTCAAGATATACCTCATAATCAAATGAGCAACTTATAACAAAGGTTTTATTGATATATGATAGACTTCAAAGCAAACAATACTCACTAAAAGATTTGTAAAAACATCAACCTTTCTTTAGCACATAAGCCTTAGATACAATTCACATTACGATCATAACGCTTCATTCATGCTTTCAGTCATGAATGAAGCAGGAAAACGAAAAAGGAAAGAACAATTGACACGATATCTTACAGTAAAAAACATCACCTTCAAACAACAATACTTGTGACAAAGCGTAGGTAGCTACAAGGAATTTTTCTTTGTTGATTTAAAAGGTGAAAAAATTGTGGAGCTACCAACAATGGTGACTTACTAGGAGAAGCAGTTATCTCTGCACCACGATGAGTTCATGTTAGGAACAATATTACAGATCAAATACAATTGAAGGACGTCAATCATTCTAAGGATCCTTACACATTCCAGCTTCAGATATCTTCCTGTTAAAATGAAATCCGGTGACAAATTTTAAAAAATGAGAGCAACAACGTTCAAGTCAATGGCTCTAATACTGTTGACAGTGCCGCTGCTTCCAGCAGGCATCCATAGCCTCAGTAGGGATTCCAATTAACCCACTCTGACGGCTCTATCCTGTCCAAGAACTTCAATTTAGAACGAGAGGGAAATATCAAAATTTTATACCTGATCATTTTCTTGAAACCAACATTGCTTCGTTGCCAGCAGGCCTGTTCAGTGCCCCGAAGAAGTTTCCTTGGCATCATGCATGCATTTACCTGCTACCAGCAGACCTGTTCAGTATCCTGGCGAGTTTACAAACACTTCCCACAACTCTCGGGAAAATTATTGATATAATTTATAGATATTCAGAAGTGCGGGGTGATGCTGAAAATTTCAGTCTTTGGTCCATTTGTTATTTTCCAGCCTTTAATTTTTTGCTTGATAACCTTCATTGTAATCTGAAAATAGTTTACTAATGAAACTAATTTTTCGAGGATAGGAAGGAATCCTCGATTTGCTTTCTTAAAAGCAGGGACAACATAAAGAGATTTTAATGATAGTCGTGTCTGCTCATAATTATAAAGTGAAACCATGAAATCTATTCTAAACATAAAAACTTCTTTAGCTAGCATGTGTTTCAAAAAAATTACAGCAATTGATGCTCTAACAGACCTTGAGTGTTGTTTAAGATGAGGCATCATGTTTTCTTTCTTTGAACCAAACCGTGATACAGACATGTCTTAACCAAAAAGCAGATGAAAACCAATAAAATAAAAACGAAATAAAAAGGGAAACCAAAACAAATTAAAATAGAAAAAATATGTACCAAGATGGATCTAAAAACATCATGTGAAATATCTCTTGGGAGGCTAAAAGAAAATAGAAAAATACTGATTGATGTGAATGTAGTCCTACTTGTGATACCTTGGGTCAGGGTTGAATTTACAGTTCAAATTTATTTAACTCTTTACTCTCCAATTAAAATTTTCATGACGATACTGCGTTTTTTGAAAATAAATGTTCAACGAAAAGCAGAGAGAAAAGAATCAAGCAGACTTCCATGACATTATTCATATTATGGTTCTCTTGGTGCACCCACTTATGTTCTTTAACTGCATTATTACAAAGAGAAACAGTGAGGAATAAAAGTAAAAGAAAACCTTCTCCTAAACCTACCCTAACTACTAAACAAATCAAAATACTACATGAAGTCATGCTTCCAATGTAGCCATCGAAGTAACTCCAATCCTGCAATGGAAACAAAATCAAACATTACTAACAAGAATGGTAATATATCAAAAAATGACAGAAATATATCACACTTCCCTTCATAATCATCATTTAAAAGCAAAGTAAGCAAGATCTTACCATTCCCTTGACTATTTTTGTTGTATGAATCCTCCAGCCATTCAAAAATCTCATCATGATATGGGTCATAATGGCATGGGAGAGTCTAAGAAAGTTTGGAAAACTTGTCAAGATTATGGGGAAATGACATAACCATCAGCCAAGGCTGAAGTGCCACATCCTCCTGACAATTCTCTAAGTGTTCATTAATTTCTTCACATGGAGGATCTAAAAGAAATATGTCGTGCCTACTTCCAAGATACTTAGGTAAAAACAAAGCAATCACAACTTTATATTTATTATGA
This sequence comes from Picea engelmannii, assembly GCA_009831015.1. Lineage (NCBI taxonomy): Eukaryota > Viridiplantae > Streptophyta > Pinopsida > Pinales > Pinaceae > Picea > Picea engelmannii. The sequence continues at coordinate 841,051 of ML779122.1, read as the reverse complement.
AGATTTTTTATATACGAATATTCAAGCCATCCTAAGATCCTGTCACAAAAATGAGGATGCAAACCATGACTTTGATGAAATGAATATATCAATGGGGAACTCATCATAAGAGGATTTGTGACATCAATTAGATCATTGGTTTGAATGCTTCCTTTGATGAGATAGATCATTTTAAAATGTGAAGCATAAACATTAAAATTCGAGCTAATCAAAGAATGAATATGCAATGTAGAATGTTTGATCTCCATAAGATAGAGTGCATTGTCTTTTTCAACAACAAACTGTGTGAAATCATCTCACAACATGTCATTTTCCCATGTGAGTGATGAAAGTGAAAGAGCGTCAAATCCGACTTTATCAATGTTATGCTTGGAATTAATTTCATCAAATCTTGGCATATCGAAAGGATATGATTGTGGCAGAAAAGAGTAGGATGTTGTAGGTAAGATATCAAGTCCACCAAAATCTAAGAAGAGACCAAGATGTAAAGAATAAAAGGAATCATAAATAAGCACATGAAAAGAATCTCTTGAGCTATGATATTTAACAATGGTATTCTCAAGACATTTCTCTTCACTTTCTTTAAAACTCTCACTCTGGTTTTGGTGTTAAATTCCTCAACATAATATCATCATCTAGATTTGCCTCATGTATGATAGATAATTCAAAACTTACGTGACAACCGTCTAGTCTTTCCTATGGATAAAGTACATTTTGAGGATGAAGGTTTAAGGTTTCTCCTTCCAATTGCATATCTTCTTCTCTAATCAGTTTCATAGGAATGTTAGAATGTTTAAGATGATTTACGTCGCTTAAGTGTTCTTCAATGACTGAGTTTAAATATTGATTAGAGCATGAGTTACAAGAATGATGATATTCACCTTGAACAAGAATCGAATCTTCTTCCACGATGGTTGAAGACTGAAAATATAATGATTCAGAGGAAAAACCAGTTTGGTTGCCGATAAGAAATTGGTCAATAGATTCTACCTCCCTTGCTTGTTCAAAATTTTCGGATGGATTCCTCTCATCGTGCGAACTAAATTCTTCTCGCAATTGAGTGACAGGATTTGCAACTGGTTCTTCATTCGCAATTGAATATGAATGGATGGAAGGGACACAAGCATCATAGAGGAGATTTAATACAAATGACATGTCATCGAGATTAAATTTACAGAGGATATGATAGATTCTTGTCGAAAAATCTTTCGAAGATGAATCACCATTGATTAGCGAAGTCTGAAATTCTTCACATAATCAATTGTAATCATAAATTTCAAAATAATCTACAAATTCATCTACAAATTGAAACCAATAAAAAATGTGACATGTTGGAAAGGACTCAAACCAATGTTTAATCCGACCTCTAAAAGTAAAAGCAAACAATTTGCATAAAACTCTTAAATCAGAAATGTCATGTTTGATGCATTTGCACCAAAACTTGTTAAGTTAGTCTTTAGTAGATGCATTGCCTCCACCATCAAAGGTGAGTTTGGACAAGTGAGAGACTATCTCGTTGGGAACATCGGGTAATGAGAAGTGGAAAGCATGTTCCAACACAGTGATTTGGGGAGCCATGGGGAAATTGAATACATTTAAAATAAAGGCTCTTACAAGGCCAACTTGTCAGTCGGCCCTCCTTCTAGCACCATTTTTTGATGGGCGAAAATGACCGTCCATCAATTGGAAGAATGAGTCTGGTCCGGGGTTGTCTAAATAACCCAAGACGTTTGGTATAACTCATTTTGATGGGTTTAATGGCTCCGTTGGCCAATATAAAAGTCCTAGAAGAAACAAATAAAAGAAATAAATGAGATAACTGTTAAATAACCACTTAATATGTGTGTGTGTGTGTGTGTGTGTAACTATTTTAGATGATATTTAAACAACAAATCTTCCTATCTTATTTATGTGCATGACATACAAGTTGCGAGTTTTAATATAAACTCACGAAAATATATGTAAAGATGGATGCTTTAACAAAAGCAGATAAAGAAAGCACATAAGCTATTTTTTATTTTCTCTTTATTAATCTAAGATTAAATTGAAAAAGATACTATGAAACGGGAGTATGTGGATGGTCAAAGCCGGACCATATATTAGAGTTTCGAAAACAAATAAACGACAAAAAGAAATGAACTAACCTATCAATGAGTTAATAGACATGCATCCAACATCTGTATGATTATAGAATGTCCAGCCAACCTGTCCAAGAGATAAATCTGCAATGGACCTTGACACTGTTCAGAATAAATGCAAAACAATATATTGACTGTTGAATTTTAACGACAGAACGATGAGATGCAAATGATCATTGCGGTATTTGTGATTGCAAGCAACTATATTTAAGATAAATCTAACTGTAAAAACATGCTTTTAATCAATCAACAAAATTAAAGAAAAATATTATCATTTGGGTTGAACGAATGACCACTCTTTTCAATATCTGAAGCATCAAAATGTGGACAGTATTTTAAAGAGATTTTCCCAATGTCATAATAAATTGTGAAGACAAAATCTATCAACAACTATTAATTAATTGGGCTAAACAAAACATAAACGAAAACAACATTTACAGAGAGCTAAATCTAAAATGTAAATATATGCTTCGTTCAAATTCATGAATAAGTTGTCCACCTTCAGCCCCAGGCCAAGATCCCTTCATTACAAAAAATACGAGTTTTTAAAGGGTTCATAAAATCTAACTGTCTTATATTATGAGATAAGATTAAATCTCCACAATCATCTACTAATTACAAAAATAGGAGGGAATATAACCACTCTAGATCACACTAAATCTCTAAAAACTAAAAAGAGTTTGTTCCTGTTTACACAAAAATAAGCCATGGATATGGTTAATAAGCCCAAAAATTATCCATATCATTTGGTCACCATAGATTTCCAGATATCCTGAAAGAAAAAGATGAAAATACAGGAATTTAGATATTATTCTAACCAAAAATTCGAATGAGAATAGACTTAGATTCAAACTATTTTTTTTTTTTTAAAGATAAGCTACAGGCTTCTGTAGCTAGTTAAAGTAGTAAAAATCAAAATCAAAAATAAAAACAAAATCTAATCTATTTTATTTTATTTTCAAAACAGAATCAAATAAAAAAAAAAACTATTTACTATCTCTGCAATTTGACCAAGAGGATACCTACAAATCTGGATTTAAAATAGTGAAATTGGTTGAGTATTATCCAACCTGCTTAATCCTTTGTTTGTCAAATTAAAACCGGATTATTGATTTGTAAATGAAACCTTGATCAAACTCAGAAACAAGAGTAGGAGTGAAACTTTCTTTTCTACATACCCCTTACATGTTCCAAAGTTATTCTAAAGAAAACAATAACACCATGGTTTCTTACCCCTGGAGATTAGCCAAAGAGCGAAGTTTGGTTGAGAAAAGAGATAGAAATTGTGTAGATTAACACACAGGACTTTGATAGCAGATTTTTTCTTCTGTTTATGACAGAGTTCAGCCATTTGTTGCATATCTTCAAACCCACAAAGAGGAAAGGGAAAGAAAAGGAAAACTCGGGCGAAACAAAATTTTAAAAAAAATGTTGTCCAAAAAACGAAGCATAGCTCTGAAACTGTATCATTTTCGAAGAATCTGTCTGCAATGAAGGTAAATGGGATCATTTTTGTTCTGGGTTTTAAAGGGTTTGTTATAATTCGTAGCGGGTTTCTAAAAATCTCTCCCGTAAAATTGTGTCTCCAGCAAGAAAAAATGGGATTAAACTCTGGTATGTAATAACAAATGTGTAAAACTTCAGGGCTGTTCGGATCTACTCGAACAAAAAGGGCCATAAGGTTTCAACAGACCAACATTCACGAAGGCATAAAGAGATCATTGTAAGCATGAAGGGTTTCGAAAACAGAAGAGACCAGGGCAAGAACCAAAAGAACCAAACCCACTATTACCCTAGTGCAATTAAATGAAGGCATGAGGGGTTTCATACGAAAATCGGTCGTCCTTTGTAATGAATTGTCAAGGGTATAGAGAGAATCCCAGGACTTAACTTGAAATGATGGATCTGTCAATTTCAGACTGCCACCTCCAACAGAGTACATGGTACGACTGGGTGTATTTGAATCTCATCCTTGTGTAAAGAGTGGAGTTGATTTTCTAAGGTTTAGGAGAAGAGATGTTTTACAAACAAAAGCATAATGACCAAAAAAAAGCTACCAAGAATCATATTGAAACGAAAACAAAGTGTAAATGCAATCAATTCTTGATGTTTTTTCAAAAACTCAAGATATACCTCATAATCAAATGAGCAACTTATAACAAAGGTTTTATTGATATATGATAGACTTCAAAGCAAACAATACTCACTAAAAGATTTGTAAAAACATCAACCTTTCTTTAGCACATAAGCCTTAGATACAATTCACATTACGATCATAACACTTCATTCATGCTTTTAGTCATGAATGAAGCAGGAAAACGAAAAAGGAAAGAACAATTGACACGACCTCTTACAGCGGAAAACGTTACCTTCAAACAACAATACTTGTGACAAAGCGTAGGTAGCTACAAGGATTTTTTCTTTGTCGATTTAAAAGGTGAAAAATTGTGGAGCTGCCAACATGTTTATACTTAAGCCCAAAAATTATGGAATTGACGAATTGAAATGGTTGTTGTTATGTACCAACATCTTGAGAATGATAAAAGGTCAATGAATGACAATCCATTTCGAGGGGGAAACCTCCATTTACAATATATTCAATGTAAAAGATGAGATAAGATGATCCTAAGACTAGGTCTCCTTGGTGTATATATATAGGAGACAAAGGGTACAATTATAATGAAAGGTTCTAGCCTATATACAAATATAATACTAGAAATGTAATAATTCAGAATCTAGGGATTAATAAGGGTTTCTATACTTAACATGGAGATTTTTCTAGGGCTTAACATGCCCCTCCACTTCAAACAAGTGTTGTCCTCAACACTTGACTAATTTTGGGTGTTTATTCATGAACAACTCATCTTCCTGTGTCGCCTCTTCCACTAGTAAGTTCTTCCATTTGACGAGGTACTTAGTAATTGCTAAATTTTAGAGCCGCTTAATCCTTGTTTCAAAGATTATTTTTGGTTCTAGTATGATTTTACCTTATTCATTAATCTCTGGTAAAATATTTTGGACTGGGATCTTGTCACCGATTACCTTCTTTAAGAAAGAAACATGGAACACTAGATGTACATGTGAAGATGGAGGCAACTCAAATTACTAATCCATACTTCCAATCCTTTGCAACACCTTATAGGGGCCATAATATTTGTGTGCTAGTTGATTTTCCTTCTTTTGTTGCTTTAGGTACATCTATTTATATGGTTTTAGCCTAAAAAATATCCAATCCCCACTTCAAATTCCCTTTCACTACAATGTTGATATATTTCTTGTTTCATCCTATTTTGTGTCATAACCAAGTTATCCTTCGCTAGTTTGAGAATATCTTGTTGATGCCCTACGTGGTCCTCCACTGCCTGATTTTTTGGTCCCTTTCAAGGGCGATGTGGTGGATGGAGGATCATATCCATAAAGTGCCAGAAATGGGGATATTTTTTAGGAAGTATGGAAGGATGTGTTTTACCACCATTCTACCAAGAGAAACCACTTGACCCAATGTGTCTATTTATCATATGCAAAGCAACAAAGATATCCTTCTATAAATTTATTCACAATATTGGTTTTCCCATCAGATTGAGGATGGTAAGATGTGTTGTGAGCCAATTGAGTACCCAAGCAAGAAAATAATTCAGTCCAAAAATTTCTAGTGAAAATTGGATCTATGTCACTTACAATAATCTTGGGGGATCCATGTAGCTTTTGAATTATTTCCATGAATGTTGTGGTTACTATACTTTCTTTAAAAGGATGAGAAAGAGGGGAAAAGTGGGCATACTTTTTCAGTCGGTCCACTACTACCATGATGATAGTATTTCCTTCAGATTTGGGTAAACCTATAATAAAATTCATTGAAACTTCTTCCTAATGTTGACTTGGTATAGCTAGTGGTTGTAGAAGACATGACATCTTGATTGTCTCTCCCTTATTATGTTGGTAGACCACACATTCAAACACAAAATTTTGAACATCAGTTTTAAGACCTTCCCAGAAAAAATCCTTCTCGATCATGTGGTAAGTTTTCAAGAACCTTGAATTTCCTCATATAGGAGAAGTGTGCAATTCCAGAAGGACCTTTTGTTTGAGCTGGGAATTCTTACATAAATATATGTGATATTGATACCATAGAAAATCATTATTCCATACAAATTTATTTAATGCATTGGGGTCCTATTATAGTTGTTGAATGATCTTGCATACCTCTTGATATTTCTTTCATTCTGTCCTTGCTTCTTCCACCCAATCAGATTGTGGAATAGAAATAACACATGGTGAACCCTCTATGTATTCTTCTTTCCTTGAAAGTGCATATGCCACAATATTATGTTTTCCTTTTTGTAGATAATTTCAAAATCATAACCTACCATCTTTGTAACCCATTTTTCTTTCTATTATGAAGATAATGGTTGCTCCAAGAAGTACTTCAAACTATAATGATTTGTTTTTACTTTGAAGTGTCTTCCTATTAGGAAAGGGCACCATCTATTAACTACATGTAGTATGGCCAACATTTTTTATTCATAAATGGGTTTGAGTAATTTTTTTCCTTTAAGTCGGTTGCTTTGAAAGGCAGGGGGTATTCCTTCTTACATTAAAATTGCACCATTTCCATGGCCTGTGGCATCACACTCGACAATAAATGTTTTTGTGAAGTTAGGTGTGGCTAGGATATGAGTTGTACACATAGCCTCCTTAAGTTTCTCAAAAGCTTTTGTTGCTTCTCAAGTCCAAGAAAATGCCCCCTTCTTTAAATATGTTGTTAGAGGTGTTGCTATTTGACCGTAGTTCTTGAAAAACTTGTGGTAATAGCCTGCCAATCCTAAGAATCCTCTAAGTAGCTTATCACCTTAGAGGGTTTCCCTTGGATACCTCTAAGATCAATTTTATTGTCTTCTAAGGAAAATATCATGAAAATATCTTGACTATTAAGGACCATGGTTCCAAATGATTGTAACCATTGGACCCATAATATAAAATCAACACCACCCATTTGGATGGAAATCATGGGACTATCTAATAAATACACCCCCATATTGAGCTTAATACTATGGAACTTCCCAGAACAATTTATGGTAACTCCATCTACAGTCATTACTTGAAACTCTAGTGATGGAAACACAAAACAATTGAGATCTTTTGCTAATTTGTAATTGATGAAGATATGGGTACTACCAAAATCAATCAACATTGTTACCTTTTTATTTTTTATGTATCCTTGTATCTTGAGGGTTTATGGAGTATTGATGTTGGCCAATGCATGATAAGATATTGTTGGAGTAGCCCCCCGGGGGGCAGCTCAATTGGCAAGTGTCGTGAAAATGAAGTTCCATGAGGTTTCGAGTTCAATTCCCCCCGACTTACCTTGTGTGTCGCATAAGGGGCATCGTGGGCACACTTGGAGGTTATAGTGGTATCGGTTGGATCACACGGCCACGTATAACGCGAGTACGTGCCCAACTAGTTGTTGATTCCTCCAGACAAAAAAAAATAAAAATAAAATAAGATATTGTTGGAGTAGTCTCTTCTAGATATAGATATAGTTTCTTTCTTGGAGCAACAAGCACATTAAATAGGTGGATTTCTCAGGGAGGAAGACTTACACTCATTAAATATGTTATTGAAGCAATTCTTGTGTATTGGCATCTTCTGGCACTTATACCGAAAGGTATTCTTATGCATATCCATAATTTTTTTTTCAATTACATTTGGAAAGGTAGCATAGAATTGTTTTGCTCGCATTTGGTGAATTGGAAAGTTTTATACAAGGTAAAGGCTTAGTGGGGTTGGGGTCTTAAAGACCTATCTCTTTTTTGTCAAGCACTAGCTGCAAAGTCACTCTGGATCTTCTTGACACAAGACAATTTATGGAGGTGAATTTTGGTGAAGTATATTTCTATAGCTACAATCTTGGACTGGATTCAGCATTGTTAGAAACCAACACACAATATTTCCAATCAGTGGTGGGTGCTCACTTTAGATTTTCCAATCCTAAGACAATTCTTGGCCTAGAAAGTGGGTTCTTGTACTTCTATTTGGGTGTGATTAGATGCTATTGTGGGATGCAATGAGCACATATTTCTCCTAGATTATATGGTGTACTTCTTTCATGAATTTGGTCAATGCACACTGAATCTTATAGGGGATCCTTTAAATATGACAGTTTGGGAACAAGGTTGGTTTTCGGTGGAGGATCTGGAGCTTGAGGCTCAATGGTACCAACCCTGGGCATCTTTAATCATAAAACTAAGGAGGATTCATGCTCGGTTGATGGATGCTAAGTGAGAATTGGTCTAGGCCTTTCATTTTATAGGGGGTCAATATACAACTAATCTTGGGTATCAAGACTTGATGCAGGCGAGAGAGGGTGACATTCAATGGTGGTCCTCCAAAGTTTGGAAAATTAAAGGTTCGCCAAAATGTCGTTTCTTCTAGATTTTGCTCAAAGGTTTGGTTTTGACCCAAGATCATATCCAACATAGAGTTAAACATGGTCTAGGAATGTGTTGCCTTTGCAAGAATGTAGAGGAATCAAATTTGCATTTATTCTTGCCTTGTGCTTTTTCTTGGCAGGTTTGGCTTGAATTAGAGCAGTTTTTTAGCCATAATCATCTTTGGGATAAAGCCTTAGTTGAGGAATTTTTTTGGGTTTTTTCTAAGATATTTCTTTGAATTCAATTAGACTCCTCCCTATAATGGTGGCTTGGGGTCTTTGGCTAGCCCAAAATGCAAGCAATTTTGAAGGGAAAAATGTCCCTCATTTTAAATCCCCACATCAATCTTTGACATTGCTATTGAGTTTTATGATTGATAACCTTGTGGGAAAATCTCGGGTTACTGAAGAGGTGGCTATTAATAGGAATATGGCATGGGATTTTTTTGATGGAGCATGCCAAGCTCATAATCAAATTTGTGTCTTGGGGTTCATTCTATTTTTCTCCAAATCTCATTTTGTGATTAGCAAAGAAAAGTTGTGGCTATGAACAAATAATCTTGGTGAAATGATGGCTCTTTTTTCCCTTCTTCGATGTGTAGTAAATAGGGAAGTATCAGCATTACAGGTCATGGAAGATTCAAAATTTACTATTGATTGGATGAATGATGTTATTCTCTTAGAAAATGTGGACTTGTTAACACTTGGTCTAACTCTAAAAACCATCTATGTTCTTTTTCATGTTATCAGTTTCAGGCATATATACAGGGATTTAAATTCAACTGTTGATTCTCTATCAAAGGATGCCCTTCTATCGGCTAAACATCTCATGATTTTGGAAAAATTATTTGGCGATGGGTTGATCTCCCACAAGGAAGAGAATTTGTTTTCTTTGTAATCCTTGGTGAAGGTTTTTTGGTTGTATGGTTATGTTGGATGTCCTTGGGAGGAATACTATTTTTTGTTGTTACAGTCTAGAGAGGTGGTTTTGTTAAGGGGTTGAGCCTATATTGAGACAGTGTACATCAAATATTTTTTAGTTGTTTTTTGAGTGCTAATGTGTCTAAAAATTGTAGCTCGTTTTTACTAGAATAGAAGTTACGTTTTTTTTCAAGGAAAAAAAATCTCTCTATAATAGGATTTTTCTAGAATCATTTCTATTAATTGATCATAACATAGGTGTCTTCTCCCTATCTAAATATGAAAATGAAGATGATCGAGGCAGGGTAGAAAAATTGGCATAACCTTATGAAGATGATTAGGGCAAGGTAAAAAAATTGACATAAACTTATAAAGATGATTAGGGTAGGGCAGAGAAATGGACATAACCTTGGAACTCATGATGGCACGAATCAAAGATGTTTGGGGAAGGTTTGAGACAAATTAAGGTTGCAACATAATGACAAAAGAAATAATAAACACATGATGTTGTTAAACTTTCTATGTTTTGGCATTTTTCACCGGAATCTGATGATACAAATCTGGGCAAAATCGTAATTTTTTGTTGTTTAAATTGCATTTTTGAATCCATAAATGGATTTGGTGTGCTGAAAAAACCTTAGAGAATTGGGATTATAAAAATTTAACCACTCTGATATGCACATCCAACCATTTCTCACCAGATTTCAATCAAAATTAAACAAAAAATATCATGAGAAAAAAGCCAAAACATAGAACGTTTAGACTACAGCTAAATATAGGTCAACACCCAACCCCAAAACCCCAAATCCCTACATCTATTATTTATAAAAACATTTATGGAAAGCCTAACAGTATTTTGATATTCACTACAACAACTTTTAATGCAAGTGTAACATTATTATATAAAGTCAACACCCAACCCCAAATCCCTGCATTTATTATTTATAAAAAAAATATGGCAAGCGTATCTGCCCAACGATTTTGACTGGTAAAGTCTATGGAGGTATACATTCCCTACCCCCTTTGGATTTGAACATATGACCTCTTATGAGGAAACACATGTTCTTAACCATTAGGCTCACTCAAACTGTAGAATAACATTATTATATAAAGTCAACACCCAACTCTAAATCCTTACATTTATTATTTATAAAAACTTTTATTGCAAACGTAACAGTATTTCGATATTCACTACAACAACTTTTAATGCAAGTGTAACATTATTGTAGATATTCACTACTATGTGGACTATTTTAATGTAGGTAATTTATTGTATCTCATTGAAGTGAGAGCTTATTAATGATGATATGATATTTTCTTAATAATCATTTTTTTAAATCCCATGCTAAACCATATAAAATTTCAATACAAAATACTTGAATTAATTAGAATTCAATAATGGATTAATTAAAAATAGATTATCTTTCATTTTTCATAAAATTTTATTGAATTAAAAATAGATTATCTTTCATAATTTTCTTACCCTTTTTCATAAATTTTTATTTTTTTAAATAGGCATTGCATATTCTAATGTTTTAGTTTTTTATTTGTTTTCTTTTTTCATCTATGTATGTGTTTCATATTTTAATATTTACACATATAGTTATTTTTCATATCCTTTATTTGAATATTGAAACTGTTATAATGAAATTTGCTTAATAATATATGTTAACATTAATGGAATACCTACAAATATAACATTTATAATAATAATAATATAATTTTAAGGTCACGACACATCAAATTGGTATATGAGACCCCCTTGTTTGTGGGATAAGGGACTCCCTCTGCACAATGATTTGACTGCTAAAGTATACAGATGTATACATACCCTACCCCTCTCTGGATTTGAACTTGCATTGAAATGTGTCACGCCTTCTTTTTCCATTTGTCTCATATTCTCTTCTTGTATTAACGACATCGCATGTGTCACTCAACTTGATCTCTGACTATTCAGTAAATATTTAAACACAAATAATAATGCAAAAAAATGTAAATAATCAAACTCAAATCGCAAAAAAACTATGTTTAGCAAATTCTCATATACAACTTAAGAAAAACATTTTAAAATAAATATTAAGAATTTACAATTTCCTTATATCAATAAGTATGCTTGCGTCTAGATCTAGATAGTTACTCTTGTAAAAGTATGAAAATCAATCTCTTAAACCAAGTATTGTAAAGAGGGGAAAAAAAAAAAAGACAAATTGTAACAACCTCAATTGTTATACCCAATTACTTTACACACAAATTCAAAAACATCAAAAATAGTGTCCAAATCCCTTTGCACGATTCACAAGCTTGATACACATACAAATTCTTGTTGCTCACCCTAAAGTGAACTCCAAGAGTCATAATGACTTAGCAATGACCTAATTTAGTGCAATTTGTAGAGCCGAAAGTATAATGTATATAATGTTTTTTTTATTTTTTTTAAACAATAACTGGTAGATTTATATTAAGTATAAAGACTGTAGCAAGTTGCAAAGAGATTACAACCAAAAATGATTTAGAGATGTCCAATAATAGAAATATTCTAGTTTATCTGTGGACTAACAGCCTAGCCTAATGATATCCTTAGGAAAAAAAACTGAGTATTTCTTAGAGGTGTATATTCTACAAAACAAACTAGATAATCTAATAACCTTACAAAACATGAAAATTAATAGAATGTGTGCCTACTCCCTACTTCTTCCAATGCTATATTCCCTATTTCTAGAGTTGGCTGCTCAATTTCCATTACATCATCAAGTTGGTGCACTATTGCTTCCTCATTTAACTTGCCACAACTGAAATTCACTGATTAGACCTGGTTTGATGCCCTTAAATGATCTCCCTTGCTCATGTTAGTCATCAAATCCCACAACATAATAAACTCCACTTCCAAGAAGACCATTTGGTGCTTATGATGTACAAGTGTGGCCATAATTGTTGCTACCTGAGATACTACATTATGTTCATTCTCATGAATATTTGTATATGTTGTGTAAATTGGTGCCTTGTTTCCTTGAATAGCTTCTTCATGGTTTCTCAAGATCCTTCTAATCTCCCTCGATACTTGGAAATCCCTTGTGAGGTCATGGGGAGAACACTAATTCACATTCTTAAACACCAAAAAATAGTCCATGCCTAGACCCATCAAAGAGAAAGTTACCAAATGGAGGAGATAGACAATGCAAATGCCACACCAAAGGGGACGAAAGGCCTTCACATAAGTTCCAAAGAATAGACCTCTATCCTAAGAACTAGAAAAAAAACCACCTGAGAAACACATAGAAAAATGAACAACCATAACCATACCACCAAGAACAAGCTTGTGCTTTCCTAGAACCAAGAACAAAAAACTAGAGAAAGAATGAAGAAGAATTGAAGTGAGGATCAACCAACAATATTTCCCAAAGAAAAACCAAATTTTGCAACTAAGATTTTGCCATACCTAAATTCCTGAGGAGGCTCACTGAAATTTTGCAGCCATAGTCCAAACACCAATGCACTTTCTAGGTCTTCGAGGAACCAATGCTACTTCCTCTACAATGCCATCCAGTTAATCCCATAGCGACTAAGAATAACTCCTCTCCCAAATACATAAACATGTGACAACATAATTGAGGGTATATGGGAATGAACTCCCCTGTATTGAATCTCATAACTACTCCTACGATATGTTATGAGGATCACACACTTAGCCATGGGATGCCTTAATTCTTCAATAAATTGTTTATACCTCATATTGATACTAAGAAATGGGTTGATTATCTTGTTTTTCATCGATGCTAATAACCCCTTCTTTTAAGAGGGTGGCTTTATTATAAAAATGATTCACAACCTGATTGTTCTCTTGAAGTACATGTAAGAAGTTGATAATAAAGAAGTTAAAGAACCTATTTTTAGCCTGATCAAGTATTGCATCGAGAGTCCGGTCAACAACAACAGTCTTGGAAACCATTTTTCCAATGATGATCTTTGAATCCCCTATGATGATCAAAGATAAAATATTAGATTTAATTGCTAAATTTAACCCATGCATTAATGCATAAGCTTCCACTAAATGATGACTGTGGACTTTTCGAACAATTCTATTAACCACTCTCATCACAAAAACCTTAAATCAATAATTCCACTAAATTATTAGATGCAATACCGAGACCCAAAGCATACATAAGTGTTGTTGCTCCTCTAGGATTTATAATAGCACCCTCATGTCCTCCTCCCTACACCTGTGTTGGCATGCAGGGGTAGACCCAAGATTCAACACTTCAATAGCGGACAAACAAAACCCTAACTACCGACCCTTTCGGCAACACCTGCGAAGCAGATGAAGTCTCACCCGTGGTAGAGGCAGGGGTGGTTACAGGACTCAAGTGTCTAAAACCTAGCTGGGACACAGATATGTGATTACAACACTTAACAAAACAGTTAATATCCCTCAGTATTTAACCCTTAGTCACATCGCAGGTTGAAACCCTAATTACATAACAATGCAATATTCAACTAGATCTAACACATTCAAGCACTTAGCATATAGAAATAAATCAGATTTGGCATTCATTCACATTACTAAGCACTAAGCTACTATATCAGATACATCTAACAAACAAATCACAACACTAAGCATAAATCACAACAGTCACATAAGAATCATAAGCAAAAAGCAACCACAACACAGGATATATGTGGTTCACCCCAGTGTGGGGTTACATCCACCAACTCTTCTTCTTCTTTATTATATTTTGTCAATCTCCTTACATGCACAGAGACACAAACTAACTCCGCATAATACAGGATATTTGCGCGCACCTCACCAGATCCTCCTTCCCCGAGCTAGGTTTAAGCACAGAGTTGTTCTTACAATTACTTGCACTCATCCCTGCAAGTTATCAACACACAATATGCATAGAGCTAGCTTGATCACATAGATCCAACTACTAACTTCACTTGCACTTAGCACATTCGCACTTAGCTTACATCTGACTCCTTCTTACATCACCTAGATTTCTATTTATACATTACAAAATGGGCCTAAACATGGGTAAACCCATGGGCCGACATCCCATACCCGTTACAAAAACCTTAAACCCAAAAATACCCTAAAAAGGGGCCGAGATATCATGATCTTCGCTTCACCTTGTGCTCCACCTTCGACCAGCCTATCGAAGACCCAAAAATGGTCAAACATGACCAAGGTTCTCCAAAACTTGGTCAAGGGCCAACAGGTCCCCAACACTCACCTGTGACTTGTCCCGAGTCACTCTGATCTAGGTAAATCCACCTCAAATGCCTCGATCTTGGCTCAAGTTGCCTCGACCTATTTCTTCGCAAGAGCCTCCTTCTCATCAAACTCCTGAATAGTCTTCTCCATCACATTTCCTTCCAAGCGTTGTTATACTATGGTGACCACTTGTTCTAGTTTTGTAGATCGTCCTTCAATTTCCTCAAAAATTATGCAAGTTTCATCCTACACTGGATGGAGTTGTTGAGTCACTTCCATAACCTTGCTTTGTATGGCATGGACCTGCTATTGAACCATGCATTGTTCTCGAGACATTTTCATCCTTTCGACCGCTGACAGAGGCTTCAACTATCCTTGCACTGATGTTTCTTTCTACTTACCTCCTAGATTTGTGACTCCAGTGTCCTTAGTTCGGGGTCCTCTGCAATAAGCGCATAAGTCTGTACACTTCGACTGTTGAGTTGTTTACATTCTAAGGCCAATGCCTTGATTCTTTGGACTGTGCTCTGGGCATTTTCTTCTCTCTGGTCTGGCACTTCCTGCGGAGTGCTTGGCACTGCTTGTAACTCTAGTTCAGCTACTCTCATTTGGATCTGCTAAATGGCTTCAGCAAGCTTCGCCACTTGACCCTCTACTGGGTCTTATTCCATCTACTCTAAGCATGTCACAGAGTGAAGTGATCTAGTGACTACTTCTTTCACTCTAATCTTCTCCGCGAGAAACTGTTCTTTCTCCTTCTGGATCTGCGCTCTATCCTCTGCAAACTTGGATTGAATGTCATCTTTTTCTTGGTGCACAACCTGGCATTTCTCTATGGCTTCCTCTTGTGCTTGCTTCAGGGCCTTGGTGGCCTACTCTTTTTCCTCCTGGATACGATGAAGGTGAGATTTGGTCGCATATGTTATTCTACGTAGTTAGGCAGGTTCATATCCCAACTATGTTCCTTCTAATGACAGAGGCACAATAGACACTACACGGCTGGAGTAGAGGGCTTGATGTACCCCTTTCAGCTCTGCATCAATCCTGTCAAACATAGTCTCTTGTTTTTCTTCGCTTCTTTGCAAGATATCCTCTAAGGTGTTTGACATGGTAACAATGATGAGGTTGATGTCATCAACCGTGAACACATTTTAAATCAGTGGTTTAGTGGATTTTTACTTCTTCTGCAATGTAGGTTTCATGGGGGAAACATTTCTTTTCTTGGATGTCTCATCTTCATCAAGAGGATCCCTAGGCGATGTTACTTCTCCTTGCTTCTACTTGTCTTCTTCTCATTTGTCCTCTTCTTTGTCTACTTCATCACCTCCTCCTCCTCCAGGTGAATCTGAAGCAGTCTCTTCTGATGCATTGTTCAACTCTTGTACCTCTTCCTTCTTCTTCCTTCTACTATTGTTGGGTGCATCATACTCTTCACGAGTAACCACGGGACTTCCGATGAGGTCGAGGTCGAATAGTTCTGCCTGGTCGACTGGTATACAGAACTTTGAAGGCCACTCCTTATTTATTTCTTCCATGTCCTCCTCTATGAGCTTATAATAATATTGGAGCTCTTATTTATTTTTGTCTGCGCGCGCAATGATATAAATAAAATGTCTATCTGCGTGGAACTTCACAAATGGTTTGAACTTGTGCAAGGTGTTCGGCGTCATACGAGGGAAAGACTCAATATCCCTCTTCAACTATAGGTAGTAATTGTGGAACATTGTGTTGGACTGTCATTGCTTTTTCATGTCTCTCGAGTACCAGAGTGTGGTTAACTTCGTAGCTAAGGGTTTGGACGGCTCAATCTCAGGGAATTTCTCTCCTTCCGACATCTCCCAGGAAATGAAGGTGATGAGGATCAACAGCCAACTAAAATGAAACTCATATCCCTAATCCTGATATTCATGGCAGTCTTGTTGTAACCAGTTGATGAGGTAGCTCGCCCAGTTCATTTGTAGTCCTTCAATGCACTTACCCGTGAGGTCAACAACAAACCCCGTGACCTATGTGGTTTTATTCTTCATTACTAGCTTACCAACGATCAACTGCCAGGCTAGGCACACTGTGCCATTATGAATCTTTTCCCGAAGAGAAACAGTGAAGCATAAGGAATCTTCGAGCTCATCCACTCAAATTTATGTGGCACAATGCCATCAACCTTTCACTTGGTAACCAAAAACATCACTGTTGTCGTACAAGAAAATTAGGGATTTTTATTGGAAAGGAATTCCTACCTAAAAAACATCTAGAAAAGTGTGCCCTACCCTAGCACATCAGTTGGCATCTTGAGCACACCTTTTCAGTGACTAGAGCTTGCGGAAAGTGAAACCCTAGTTTTGACGGGTACCAGAAAACCAGGAAACCAGAACTAGTACCAGAAGTACTAGTCTAGATTTGTGCAGGTCTAATTTCAAGAGGTAAAATTTGGATTTTTTGAAAACAAACATCTCCAGCCTACTCACCTCAACCCAGCGCATCTCTTGGTAAGTTCAGATTCACTTTCTAAGCACTTTCATTTTCTGGTCATTTTCTTAGCTCCAGGTCAAGATGTTTGTTGGCACCAAGCTTGTTTACAAGTTAGAAGGTGTGGAAAACTTATGTTCCTGGAAGTATAGGATTTAACTCTTCTTGAAGAGAATGACCTTGCAAAATTCATAAAATAAAATGTACCAGAACCCGAAGAAGATGCAGCCAAAGCAAAGTACAAGAAGGATATGGTTAGGGCCAAAAGGATCATTGTAGACTCCATTAAAGATCACTTGATCCCTCAAGTATATTCTAAGAATAATCCAAAAGAGATTTTTTTTTCCCTAACCATAA
Source organism: Picea engelmannii (assembly GCA_009831015.1). Lineage (NCBI taxonomy): Eukaryota > Viridiplantae > Streptophyta > Pinopsida > Pinales > Pinaceae > Picea > Picea engelmannii. The sequence continues at coordinate 823,527 of ML779122.1, read as the reverse complement.
TGTATGAAGGAAAGAACATCAATCGGAATATGAACTTGACAACCCAACTCAAGAATACAAAGATGCAGAAAGGAGAAACAATTCAAGACTATTTCTCTAGGGTTACTCATTTCAAAGAACAGTTAAAAGCAATTGGAGACAACTTGGATGAAGATGAACTCATCATGACAACTCTTAATGGTCTCACAAGACCTTGGGATGCCTTCATCCAAACTATTTGTGCCAAAACTGAGAAACTCCAATTTGACAGTCTTTGGGAAGAATGTGTTCAAGAAAAAGCAAGAGTAGCCAATCAAGAAGAAGTACTATTAAGGGATAAAGACCAAGCCCTATATATTCATGTTAAAGGAGGAAATAAAAGGTCTCATTTCCAAAAGTAGACCCACCTCCATAAGGAATCTAACTCCCCAAAGAGATTCACCCACTTCCATAAAGAATCTCACCCTCCAAGGAGATTTTAGAAATAACAGAAGGGTCAAAGAAGAGAAAAAGATTTTTCCTCTTATCAGTGTTATCATTGTCATAAGATGGGACATATTGCTAAGAATTGTCCTACCATAAGGGAAGAATACAAGAAGAGAAATATCAAAATAGATCATGCCCATGTAGTTGAATATGATGAGCCACCCACGAAGTTGACCAAAGAAGAAATTGAGGATTATGTTTTATTTTCCTCCCTCTCAGGATCTGTGACATTGTTGGCCCTTGAACAAGTTTTGGGAGATCCTTGGTCAAGTTTGACCTATTTTGGGACTTCGACATCCTATTGAAGGCAGAGTGCAAGATGAAGTAGAGATCATGGGATATCGACCCTTTTTTGGGTCCTTTTTGGGATTTGGGATTATGTAATGGGTATGGGATGTCGGCCCATGGGTTTACCCATGTTTAGGCCTATTTTGTAAAGTATATATAGAAGACTAAGAGATGTAATGAGAGAGGTCATAGGAATAGCTAAGTGCTAAAGTTTGATCTGTGTGATCAAGATTGTAAGTGCTTTGTTCATACTGTGTGAGACTTGCAGAGCTAAGTGCAAGTCATTGTAAGAGGTTGTGGAAGGTTGTGTGCTTAGATCTAGTTGGGGAAGGAGGATCTAGCGAGCTACATAGATCTCATGTCTTATGTAGAGTAAGGTTTTGAGGCTCTATGCATGTAACCTAATGAAAAAGATAATAAATAAGAAGAGTTGGTGGACGTAGCCCCACGATAGGGGTGAACCACGTATATGTTGTGTTGCTCTGCTCTGTACGATGTCTTGATGTGTTTATTCCTTTACTTGCTAAGTGATTTGATATAGATAGATAGATCTATTTATGCTTTGTGCTAATGATGTATATGGATGTTACATCTGACTTATATGAATGTGCTTAGAGCCTAAATATTTTATATCTAACCTACTTCTCTACGATAAGTGCTTAGATACATTAGATCTGGATGAATGATGTGATGCTCTATTTTATCTGCAAAGTAGATAATGGTTGAATATTGATGAACTAAGTGCTCTGTTAAGTATTACAATCAAAAATATGTGTCCCAGCTAAGTTTGTAGACACCTGAGTCCTGCAACCACCCCTACCTCTACCTCGGGTGAGACTTCATCTACTTCACAGGTGTTACCGAAAGGGTCGATAGTTAGGTTTTTGTTGGTGCGTTTTTGTAGCGTTGAACCCTGGGTCTGCCCCTGTGCCAACAAAACCTGAGTATTACCAATCACATATCTATGTCCTAGCTAAAGTTGCAGACACCTGAGTCCTGCAACCACCCCTACCTCTACCTCGGGTGAGACTTCATGTCCTTCATAGGTGTTTCTGAAAGGGTCAATAGTTAGGGTTTTGTTGGTGTGTTGTTGTAGCATTGAACCCTGGGTCTGCCCCTGAGGCTCTGTGCATGTAACCTATTGAAGAAGCTAATAAATAAGAAGATTTGGTGGATGTAGCCCCACAGTGGGGGTGAACCACATATATGTTGTGTTTCTCTTCTCTATGCGATGTCTTGATGTGTTTATGTCTTTACTTGCTAAGTGATTTGATATAGATAGATAGATCTATTTATTTTTTGTGCTAATGATGTATATGGATGTGCTTAGTGCCTAAATATGTTAGATCTAACCTACTTCTCTATGATAAGTGCTTAGATACATCAGATCTGGATGAATGATGTGATGCTTTGTTTTATCTATGAAGTAGATAGTGGTTGAATATTGATGAACTAAGTGCTCTGTTAAGTATTACAATCACATATTTGTGTCCCAACTAAGGTTGCAAACACCTAAGTCCTGTAACCACCCCTACCTCTACCTCAGGTGAGACTTCATCTGCTTTGCAGGTGTTGCCGAAAGGGCCGGTAGTTAGGGTTTTGTTGGTGCATTGTTGTATCATTGAACCCTGGGTCTGCCCCTGTGCCAACAAATGGTTTCGTTGCTGGGACAAAAACTGTGATTGTTGGGAACTAAGGAAGAGGAAGCTTTGTGCAAAGATCCAAACTGAAACTATGATTGTTTGGAACTAAGGAAGAGAAATATTTGTGAAAAGATCTGAATTGAAACTGTGATTGTTGGGAACTAAGGAAGAGGAAGCTTTGTGCAAAGATCCAATCTGAAACTGTGACTATTGGGAACTAAGGAAGAAGAAGCCTTGTGCAAAGATCCCTAGTGTGCAACATTCTACATGACCTGTGAAGCTTTGTGCCAAGAAAAGAGGTCAGATATGAAGAAAAGAGGTAAGACTGAAAGCTTTGTGCTATGAGAAATGTAAAAGTGAGAATTTTTTATTAAAAAAGGTAAGATCTGTAAGCTTTGTGCTCTGATAAAGGTAATAATAGTGAAAAGTTCTAGATCTAAAAGCTTTATGCTCTATAGAAGTAAGATAAGTGGAAATGTTTGTTTCTAAAGTATGGATCTAGGTATGTTTGATAGATTCTATCCTATCTTGAAAAATAGGGAACTAATAGATGAAAAAAGGTTTGATATGCATAGATCTGATAAGAATAGTGAAAGATATGTTATACCTATGCATAGAAAGAATGTTTGGACTAACAAGTGGATGCAGGATCCTAGAAAGAAATGTTTGCAGATTAGCTACTATGACCCTAGTGCGTAGCATAAAAAGAGCTGGGAATCATTTAAAATAAAGAGAGGATTAACCCTCTGCTACAGTTGCAGAAAACCAGGACATCTTGCTAAGGAATGCCCTGGGAGAAGACCTAGTTGTCTTTGTTGCAAAGCTATGGACCATGAAGTATTGGATTGCCCTAGAATGATTGTTAATCTTGAAGGAATGAACATGAGACAAGAAAACCCTAAGGCAGATCCAGAAATGGCAGAACCCCAGAAAGAATCAGAGAAAGTATTTCTACAGATAAAAGAAACCCTGAATGACCACCGACAAGTCAATTTATCAGAGATCTGCAAAGAAAAAAAATGCCTTGAATAAAGAATAGGAGACATCGACATTGACTGTGATTTGGATGAGGAAACACAGGTGAATGTCATGACAGAAAGAACTTGGGAACTTTTAGGGAAGCCTGCTATGACTCCTTCATTGGGAGGACTAGGTCTATTTAGAGGAAAGTTGATAAAACTATGTGGAAAGCTCACCCAAATATCTGTGAATGACAATGGAACATCAACAGGGGAAGATTTTGAGATTATTAAATTTATTGAGAACAATGCCCCATTTACCATGCTACTAGGAAAACCTTGGAATGAAAGAAACCATGCTAGAAGGCAAGAAGAAAAAGAAGTTTTAGCGCAGAAGAAGAATGAGTTACAAGATTTCATTACTAGAATAATCACACACTTAATTGAAGACTGGAAGAATAGATTGAAGATATTTAAAACCAGAGACCTGGATGTCTAAGTTGCAACACTAGAAGACCCACAGAAGATTGAAGTACCTATTCCAGATAAAGAAGAAGTATCACCCTCGACTCTTTGGAAAGAATCTCAACAGCGTGATGTAACTATACCAAAAGAAGATAAGAATCAGAATGGAAAAATCCATACCAAGACAAAGCTCACTGGAAAGAAAGCTAGAAAACTAAGTAAGAAGAGAGTTAAGATCAACAAGTTACAGAAGGCTCCAGAGGGAACTTCGTAGAAGGAAAATATGCAAAATTGGAGCTTCGTCAAGATAACAGAGCAGCATCACATGGCACTTCACCATGGTGAAGCAATATAGCCGTTGGGACCAATATAACCATTCGTCTGACCCTCCGAATGGGTAGAAAGACATTTATGGTTCACCACCAGACCGTTGGACCACACCATAATAGACAGAACAGAGTTAATGAAGGCTTCTCAACCATTGCAAGCAATCTGTTGCCAAGTTATCTATTTATCCTGTCGTGCCATGCACCGAGAACACTTTTGCCAATCATGAATTTGAGCCCACAGACTTGTTGATTTTATACAATGATCATTGTGCTATTTCCTCCTATCCTATTGCAATGTCTAAGTTACTCCTCGAACCCAAATATTTCCAACCCCGAGTGTGTATTTCGGATGAGTTCAATGCTATAGAGAGAGTTGTCGAAGAAGTTATGATTGACCTCATGACTGAAAGAGTCATGTCAATGTCTACATGCATACAATCATCATCAACGAGAGGACTGCAAGCCTCTCCGTCAACTGCTCGTGGATCGGGGCCATCCCGACCATCATTAGAGAAGAGAACCAAGCATAAAGATGACCTAGAAAATGCGAAACTCGTTCCATCCATATTGTCCACATCCCGCCTCTAGCTGGCATGGTGAATCGTGATAGTGTTCCAAGAGCCTTCGAGTACACTATGGTCACTGCGTACCTCCCAAAGGGGATACGCACAGTTCAAACAGAGCAGGACAAGATCACAGTGTTGAAGTTCAGTGAATTCAACCTTGGAGATCGAAAGATCTATGGTATGCTCACTCCATACAAGTACCTAACCAGAACTAAAGGGAAGAACTCAAATATCATCCCTCAGTCATGGACTGTTGTTCCAGAGTCTGTACTTAAGGCTAGAAAGTACAGGGTCTAGGCATCCAAAAGTGAGTAAAATATAAAAAGGGGAAGAAACAACCTTCAGGAAAGGAGGCTAAGGTTGATTTCTAAGTTGTCTATGTCTCGCTTCAAAGCGTTCCTGGATGCTTATATCTCGTTCAATTATGGCCCATGAACATTCAAGTTCTACCCGGGTGATGGAGGTTTTAAGTATGGTGTCAAAAAGGTTCAAAGCGATGCTAGTTTGATCTGATAGGTTGGATTCAATCTTGGGTTGTCTTGCTACGGGCACAGTCATGGAGGAACAAAAATTGAAAAGAAATTTCAAGGTTTTAAAAGGAAGAGAATTTTCGAATCCAATGTTAAAGGTAAAACACAAACCAAAGGCCTTCTCCCATAACTGAGTTAACTTTTTAAAGAATCATGTATGAAATGTGAGAAAACATTAAGAAGTCGACAATGTGAGGCTCCTATCAAGGGAGAATCTCACCCTGTAAACAGAAGAAGAAAAAGGCAAGAAGTAATGTGACGAAGCATAAAATATAGAGATCTAAAAAGTTCACAGGTCTTGTACCTGTTGATAGCCGATACCGAGGAAAAAATGCAAGTGATTAGACAACTAAAAATTTGGTCACCATAGTAGAAGTTATACTAAATTGTAGCTAAGCATTCATCAGAAATATAAATGTGAAATGAAATTTAATATAAGATAACAGAGAAAACAAAACTCATAACTCAGTCTTCACGGAATCAGGAATCTTTGGATTGCTTTGTATTAATTTTCAAAAGGAAAAAAAAGTCTCTATTACAATCGGCCAAGAAAGGTCAAGCCCCTCATTCTCACTTCAAAATGCATATTTATACAAACTTCTAAACATTCAAATTTCAATCCTTCCAGAAGTTTTTGGTTACAAAATGGGAAATTTATGCATTTCACTTATTTGTCTTTGTCCTCCTTCCTACGGGTAGAGCACCTTCCCTTTTGTTTACTCTCCGAGTTCTAAAAATAGAACAGGCACACAGCTATCATTATTTGGCACCAGAAACCTACCCTTTTACCTACTCTGTGCAAGTGACGCACCTCTCCACCAACTGGGCTATCAACCTGGAAGGCTCTTCTTGGTCACTTACTTCAAGAGTGTAACAAATCTTCACCAGCTGCGGTAAACTTTTTCCCAATTGCCAGTCTTCTGTGATGATGGAGCATAATTGTAAACTTGGTTGTAATAGCCATTTGTCCACTTGGGCCATATCGACCTGACTAATCTGGGATATCTTCACTTGTTGCTTCTCCATGTTTTCTTTGATGTCTAATAGATGTTTAGCTATATTGATTTTTCCCAGTGTCCCAACACTACTTTCCTTATCAAGGTCTAGCAAAATTTTACTTATCAAAGAGAATGTTTCTTCACAAAAATTATTTACTTCGTTAGCTCTCCCCTTGTTTTCTGATATGTTCTGCTCCCAGACCTTCAGTAGGATATTACCTCTAGTTTGTTCTATGATGGATAATTTTGAGCTACTGACTGTCTCTATCTTCGTTGTAGCTATAACAGTGTCTTGGAAAGCGACCCGTGCTGCCCCATCTTCTCTTTCTCTCGAAAAAAAAATTTCTAATATTTGATCTATCATCCGGAAATGGTTTTGAATGGTTCTTACCTTTACCAGCAGATTTTGTTGAGCCGTAAGTACCTTATGTCGGATTTTGGCAGCCTGTGATCTGAACACATTTATGTCTACAACCTAGTTCTTGGCCACCTCCAATTTCAACTACAACTCTATAATCTATTGCCCCTGCTGGCTTACCTGTGTTTGTCTAGTTTGCGTCGACTGGCACACCTGCTTGAGGTCAGACTTGAGCTTCTTGATTTCATGTAGGTTGGTTGTTCGGGCTTCCTCAAGGCTCCTACTCACCTTGTCCCTAAAATTTGCTTCGACAGTAGCTAACTTAGCTTCCAATTTACTGATCAAGAGGTTCTTTCATTTCAACTGGGCTATCAAAGTCCCAACTAAGTATTGATTGGTCGTAGCATAAGCCCCTAGTGTCCCATCTATCTCCTCTGTAAATTATCCCTCTTTCGTGACCTTCCCATTTGTCATGATTTTAATTTTTTTAGCCATTATGCCCTCTTTTTTATATAATCCTTGCCTCACCACGGCCTTTCTTTTCTTGTCAAAGAAAAATTCATTAGGAGGCAGCTCCTCTAAAAAAAATAGGTGTCAGTTCTTCATTGAAAATCCATCCCACGTCAAGATTCCCCTTTATGAACTGCAAGGGTGTGACAATAGCAATCGGACTGTCAATTTCCTTGGATGTTTTTTTTGGGATGACCTCTGTAACTGGCTTGTTTGATACGAGAGAAAGTGAGTCTCCCGATCCCTGCGAAGGTATCTCTGCTTGGCCTTGAACCTGCTTGCCTGGTGTGCCCTTTTCGGGGTTTCCTTCCTACTTCTGGGGGATGTTGGTCCCTTGCTATGAGGTTCCAGCCTCCCTGGTTTTCCCTTGGTCCTTCTCCCCACTAGGACTCAAGACCTTTGCATCTTTGGCTCCCATCTGCTTTGTGACTGGAAGCTCTGGGGCTTCACCCTGTGAAATTTGGGGGAGACAACTTTGTCGGTGCTCTTGAAATTTGAAAAATTCAGCCATGTCTCCGGGTGGCAAGGCTTGAATCCTACTTATGACTTCAGTGAATGACCTCACGCCCCAGAATATTTCAGCATGTGGGGAATCCTCGTGTTCATACCTCTTCAGGCCGCAACTTGCCAGGTGATTGCTCACAACCTTACTACGGTCGTGCTTCTTGAACTCAATATCTACCAGCTTCATTTCTTCTAAAGTTGTAGCCTCAGCTTTGGCATGGCCAAAATCTAACAAGGAATACACACCAATACGAATAGGGAAGGGTGACCATACCTTTTTTTATACTCCTTTGAGTTCTTTTCTTATTCCGCCGAGCACAGTCTGTATGGCGATCTCACGACACAATAGCTTATCTAGTAGGAATAGCGGGAGGGCATATGGAGGGACAGAGGTGCCAAAAACCCTGATATACAAAAATTCTGCCTCTAGATACCAATCTACCATGCTACTTAGGCTGGTCATGACACTATCTGATAATCCTGGGAGGCGACTGGCCAAAAATGGCGACATGCAGTGGCACAATCACCCAGTTGAAGATCTCATAGATGAATTCTTTGGCCTTATCCTCCCACATCTTCGAGTGGTAGACATGGATAGGCTCTATACTAGATGGAGCCCAGCTCCAGTTCATCAGTGAGAAGGGTGTCATGAAGTAGATGGCATCCATGATGTAAGCAAACATAAAGAATGAAGTTGCTTTCTTACTTGCACTTTGTGCTCGATATTCAGTAATTCAACTGGTTAGACTGTCAGATAATAGTTTGGCCAAGTCAAAAGAGAACCCTCAGTGACTGTATGAATGAGTGGCACCCATGGGAGGAAGAAATGAGTAGTATTTTCCTTCCCATGTAACCTGCAAGTCATCATGGCTATGTACTTGAACTGCGGCTCCAAAGAATAGATTGAATAGATCCCATTGGAGTCAGCCCTAAATTTCACGGGCTGTGAGACCCAATCTTTGATCAGATCAGACATACTTTTTGCATACTTCTCACACTCCTTCTTCTTGAATCCTTCTAGGAATTCGGCATTGTGAGTAAGGTTCGGCGTGGGTGAAATTTTATACATTGCCTACAAATGTTCTGGTCGGAAGGTACCAATCGTCACCTTTTGTTCGCTGATAATCGTCCTGGTAGGGATTTCCACATGGTCCAGCGCCCACCTAATCATATCCAAATAGGGAAGAAGCTGGGGCCTCACTGTTATTTTGTGCATCTATGCTTGAGCGATGATTTTGTATTTGGTTGATAAATCATTCTTCTTGTTATCACTAGAATCATCCGAACAATCTATCGACTCAGATTGCAGGATGTTGGAAACGTATAACCATGTCTTGATAGAATTAATACTTCGGGGTGAGATATCGGAGACAACATATGAACCCTGACCTGAACTCTCGGCAGCTGACTTGGGCATTTTTCGTGGAGCCATGAGAGTGAAACTTGCAACTGGACCACCTGTTAAAATGGCTCTGCGCGTAAATAGAAATGAGAACTGAAAAAATGAAGGAAAAAACTCTTTATCTTATTCATTTAAACCCCTAGTGTCCTTACGAATAGAACGGTCAAGTCGCTTAAAGAAACATTTAGCAGTAAAAGTGAGATCCTACTATCTATCACCTCATCGTAGTTCAAATAAATTCCATAATTGTTTGACGAGTCGTAACACGAATCAGCGCAAAAAACATTTAAATTTACTCCATAGATGGTGTGTGTTAAAGTTTGCATTGATGCATCAATTAATCCAGCCTATATCCTTTAATTAATTTTGTTTTATTCTTTAATCCCCCTTTTTCGGCGTTCGTCGTATCGATAGATTTCACTCCTACCCTTTGAGCCCCCAAAACTCAAAATCGCAATGATGTGATTTAGTTAAAAAATCATGATCTGACTTAAGTTCTTAATTAACCCATGCTTAATTAATAAATATCACGACTTCGCGACTCGGAGCTACGAAGGTATGGTTTTTTGGGAGAGCGATCACCGAGTCGCGAAACCTCGACAGTGCTTAACTAAGGTTTAAAGTGACTTACTTCTGACACTAACCTAGGTAAACTTTTAAAACTATTTCGCGACTTCGCATATCGGAGTTTGGAAACCATGCACCTTGTAACTCCCAAAGCGTGATAGAATGAGGTAATAGAAGTGATAAACTTGCTTAATGGTTATGTAACGGTGATTTAGGACTATAATGGCCATCGCCACTTTGCATGTTGGGGTACTGAGGCTTTCAGTGGGTAAAGATCATAAAGTAAAAGGTAGCCTGAAAACCAAGTTTTGATTGTAAGAAATATATTTCAACCACTTGGAAAAGGCGGCTCCAACATGGACGATGAACCTTGTGCAGTTCACCCTGTTGAATGTCATGAAGATCCCACACTTTGGAAGACACCAAGAAGCCAATGCCCGTGTCAAGTTGTTACTATCGTGTTACCATGGAAGCTACTTATGGATAGACAGCCACATTACAGTTGATCCAAGGTTGATCCTCGGGATCACAGGAGTGAGTATGAAAGGACCCGACCCACAGGACTTTTATCCAGGAAAAGTCGTAGATCGTGCACTTGCATAGAATATCAAGGATACATATGGAAACATTGAGAATGGAACGAGAGGCTACAAGGTAGCTTCCATCCAGAGTGGCACAGTGCACCTCGCATTTCAACTGATAGCTGGAAAATTAGTAAGGAAGAACCAACCTACGCAGGTCATCGGCTTTGTTGTTGACCTCGCAGGGAAGTGCACGGAAGGCCTACCGATGAACTAGGTGAAGTACCTAGTTAACCATTTGGAACTAGATTTTTGAGAAGCACAAGATCAAGGTTATGAATTTCATTTTATCTAGCTCTTGGTCCTGATTACATTTGTTTCCTGGGGGATGCTGGAAGGAGTGACCTTCCCCGACATAGATCCATTTGAACCGCTTGTCGTGAAGTTCGCTACCCTGTGGTATTCAACTGATATGAGCAAATAGTGGCATTGGAACGTTGTGTTTCATACATACTACATCCAGCTAAAGAGAGACATCGAAGTCAAGCCTCGCATGAATCCAAACACCCTACAAAGGTTTCTACCACTAATGAAGTTCAGCACAGATTGACACTTTATATACATTAGAGCGCGAGCAGATGAACATCAAGAGTAGCTCCAGTCATATTACAAACTTAGTGAAGAATACCTTGAGGAGATCACCAAAGAATGGTCCATTGGCCTCCTTATCCTTGCCAACCCCACAGAGATATCTGATATTGATATCCCAAAGGACACTCATAAAGAACAGAATACACCTGGAACCAGCAGACAAAAGAAGATTGAGGAGGTCCAAAAATTAAGCAGCACCTCAGTAAATATTTCTTCCATGTCACATGACCGAGGGGGTGGTGACATAGCAGAAGCTTAACAGAGACCAAGTGAAGTAACACCGCCCAGAGATGAGGTTGACCCTTTGAAGAAGAGGAAGGTTTTCCCCCTAAAACCTTCTTCCTGGAAGAAATCGAAAGCCTCTATGACCAAGATGTAGAATGTCCTCACCTCCGATGACTTTGACTTCATCATAGCCGCACTAAACGATGCTTCACTGGAGATAGTAGAGAAACAAGGAGAGAAGCAGGAAGAAATGTATGATAGGATTGAAGTCAAACTCTGAGGGGAACAACAGGCTCTTCAGTCCAATTGCGCAGTCTCCACTGTGCCTCTACCATCGGGAGAACCAAAGTTGGGAGATGAGCCAGCCCAACTCCACCGACTAGCTGATATAGTCGAAGCTCGCCTTCGACGAGCATAAGAGGAAACAAAGCAATCCACCCAGAATTTGACGCAAGTGCAAGGAGTACTTGTAGAATAGCATAGAGATGCAGAATAGGAAAACATTTCTCTCCAAGCAAGGTTTGATGAAGAAAAAGCACAGCTACAACAAAGAAAATAATAGTTTCTCACGAAGCAACTCGAAGTGAAAGAAGTGGTCAGCAGAGAACTTCATTCTGTGACATTCGTAGAAATAAAGACATAGGATCGAGTCTCGCAGCAAGTAGAGGATCTTACAGAAGTTATCCAGTAGCTACAACAATGCATAGAAGACTTAGAGCTCTGCGCAGTACCCGAGACCCCACAGGATGTAAGGGATCAAAGAGAAGCAACTGCTCGAAGTGCAGTTGAGAGAATAAAATCCCTTGCTATGGAATGTAAGAAAATCACTAATCGCAATGCCCATACCTATGAGAAACTCACTAAGAATCCAAAACTGAAGGCACTAGAGTCATATCTCCAAGAGGCAAAGTATCAAGCCAAAATGATACAAGCGTAGTTGAAGCCCTTGGCAGCTATGGAAAGAATGAAGCAATCCCAAGAGTAGTGCACTGCCCAGCAGTAGATCCACACTATCTAGAGCAGAGTTATGGAAGTAACTCAGAGGTTCCAACCTGTACAAGATGAGGTTTACCAATTATTCACAGAGGTAGAAGGCTGAGGAGCAGAACTAAAGTAGGTTGTCACTACAACTGAACAGTGCCTGGAGGGACCTGTCAATGACACAGTCATCCAAGAATTCACTGAATAGGAGGCCAAGGCACAAAATCAAGTCAAATAAGCTCGAGCTACAGTCGAGGATTTTGAAGCGGAATTATCCATATCATAGTGACTCAAGACAAGTCACGAGTGAGCGTTGGGGGCCTGTTGGCCCTTGACCAAGTTTTGGGATATCCTTGGTCAAGTTTGACCTATTTTGGGACTTCGACAGCCTATCGAAGGTGGACCACAAGATGAAGTAGAGATCATGGGATCTTGGCCCCCTTTTTGGTCCTTTTTGGGATTTGGGATTATGTAACAGGTATGGGATGTCGACCCATGGGTTTACCCATGTTTAGGCCTATTTTGTAAAGTATATATAGAATACTAAGTGATATAATGAGAGAGGTCATAGGAATATCTAAGTGCTAAAGTTGGATCTGTGTGATCAATATTGTAAGTGCTCTGTGCATACTGTGTGAGACTTGCAGAGCTAAGTGAAAATCATTGTAAGAGGTTGTGGAAGGTTGTGTTCTTAGATCTACTCGGGGAAGGAGGATCTAGCAAGCTGTGCAGATCTCTTGTCCTATGTGGAGTAAGGTTTTGAGGCTCCGTGCATGTAACCTATTGAAGAATCTAATAAAGAAGAACAGTTGGTGGACGTAGCCCCAGGGTGGGGGTGAACCACGAATATGTTGTGTTGCTCTACTCTGTGTGATGTCTTGATGTGTTTATGTCTTTACTTGCTAAGTGATTTGATACATATAGATAGATCTGTTTATGATTTGTGCTAATGATGTATATAGATGTTAGATATGACTTATATCAATGTGCTTAGTGCCTAAATATATTAGATCTAACCTACTTCTCTACGATAAGTGCTTAGATACATCATATCTGGATGAATGATGTGATTCTTTGTTTTATCTGGTTGAATATTGATGAACTAAGTGCTCTGTTAAGTATTACAACCATAGATCTGTGTCCCAGCTAAGGTTGTAGACACGTGAGTCCTGTAACCACCCCTACCTCTACCTCAGGTGAGACTTCATCTGCTTTGTAGGTGTTGCCGAAAGGGCCAGTAGTTAGGGTTTTGTTGGTGCATTGTTGTAGCATTGAACCCTGGGTCTGCCCCTATGCCAACAGACACCTAGAGAGGATACTTGGATCATATATAGTGGTGCCTCTAAGCACATGACAGGTCAGAGAGACATTCTCTCTAGCCTTACAAAAAATAACTTTCCCTAGAAAGTGACACTCGGAGATGATTACTAGTACCCTATCAAAGGAGTGGGATAATCCACCTACAAACTTGATTCAGGGACTCCAATGAGAACAAAGGATGTACTATATGTACCAGGTTTGACAAAGAACTTACTTTCTATCTCAGCTTTATATAAGAAAGGTTTCAGGGTTTCATTCATAGATGGTGAAGTTCTTATGTGGCCTAAGGGAAAAACCATAGAAGATGCAATTATCATTGGAACAAAAGAAGGTGTCTTATATAAGTTAAAATTTCACTCAGATGTAGCCTTAACCTACTCCACTGAGAGTCCATGTGAACTCTGGCATAAAAGACTAACTCACATCAACTACAAAGACTTACCATATGTAAGAAGGACAGTTATAGTTTCACAAGAATTCAAGGTTGATCATGAAGGTGTGTGAAAGGGATGTGCATAAGGAAATAACATAAAGAATCCTTTCCCAAAGAGCGATAATAAAGCAGAAAGAATCTTGGATCTCATACACTCATATGTATGTGGTTCAATGCAATCAACCTCTCTTAGTGGGTATTTATACTATGTGTCATTTATTGATGATTATTCTCACAAGACTTGGGTCTACTTCTTGAAATCAAAATATGAAGTGTTTGTAAAATTCAAGGAATTCAAAGCCTTGATAGAAAATCTCTCTGAAATAAAAATCAAGATACTTAGGTTAAATAATGGAAGATAATACACCTCAAAATATTTTTTAATATTTTGTAGAGATGTCGGGATTGATAGGGAGCTCACCACTCCCTACAATCCTCAACAAAATGGTGTAGTTGAAAGAAGGAATAGAACTATAATGGAAGCAAGGAAGACTATGATCCATGACCAAGATCTTCCAATGCACTTATGGGATGAAGCAACAAGAAAAACAATGTATGTCCAAAACAGACTATCCCATCTTTCACTTGGATTCAAAACCCTCGAAGAAATGTTCTCCAGAAAGAAGCCAAAAGTAAGCCATCTCAAGATATTTGGTTGTCCATTGTTTGTACACACTCCGAACTAAAGGATAACTAAGCTGGACCCTTCAGGAAATAAGAGAATATTTATTGGATACTATGAGGTCTCTAAGGCCTTTATAATTTACATACCAGGTTATCATCATATTGAGATCAATAGAGATGTAACCTTTGATGAATATGAAACACTCAAGAAATCAAGGAGATGCCATCTTGAAGAAGTATATGAAGAAGAGCATGTAGCTCCCAGAGTTGCAGAACTAGTGAGGGAAGTTACAGGTACCCCTAATGATGATATTCAAGAAGATAATGATATGATAGAATCTCAAGAACCTCCTCAGATGACAATCTCTCAAAAGAGAAAGCCAGCTTGGGAAAGGGAACTTATTCAATATGGAGAGAAGTATGGTGCTCCAGAAGGAACCATAAGAGAAATCAATAAACCTAAGTTGCTCTCTAGTTATATGGCTTTGAAGTGTGGTCTCGTAGGAAAGGAGCCTACTTTCTTTGAAGAATCCATTCATAAGAAAGAATGGATAGATTCCATGACATAAGAATACCAATCCATTATAAAGAATGATGTATGGGAAATAGTTCCCAGATCGAAGAAAAAATATGTGGTATCTTCCAAATGGTTATACAAGATAAAACATGTTGTAGATGGAAGTATTGAAAAACATAAAGCAAGGTTTGTAGCTCATGGATTTTTTCAAAAGGAAGGCATTGATTATAAATATATATTTTCTCTATAAGGGAAGAATACAAGAAGAGAAATAAAATAAAAAAGACATCATTCCCATGCAGTTGAAGATGATGAGCCACCCACGAAGTTGACCAAAGAAGAAATTGAACATTATGTTTTTTTTTCCTCCCTCTTAGGATCTGTGACACCTAGAGAGGATACTTGTCTCATAGATATGGGTGCCTCTAAGCACATGACAGGTCAGAAAGACATTCTCTCTAGCCTT
Source organism: Picea engelmannii (assembly GCA_009831015.1). Classification (NCBI taxonomy): domain Eukaryota; kingdom Viridiplantae; phylum Streptophyta; class Pinopsida; order Pinales; family Pinaceae; genus Picea; species Picea engelmannii. Next base: position 808,205 of record ML779122.1, on the reverse strand, counting down.
ACAAAAAAGAACTTTCCCTAGAAAGTGACACTCGGAGATGATTACTAGTACCCTATCAAACTTGATTCATGGACTTCAATGAGAATGAAGGATGTACTATATGTACTAGGTTTGAAAAATAACTTACTTTCTATCTCATATTTAGATAAGAAAGGTTTCAGGGTTCCATTCATATATGGTGAAGTCCGTATGTGGCCTAAAGGAAAAACCATAGAAGAAGTAATTGTCATTGGAACATAAGAATGTGGCTTATATAATTTAAAATTTCACTCAGATGCAGCCTTGACCCACTCCACTAAGATTCCATGTTAACTTTGCTATAGAAGACTAGCTCACATCAACTACAAAGCCTTACCATATGTAAGCAAGGTAGTTATAGGTCTACCAGAATTCAAGGTTGATCATGAAGGTGAGTGCAAGGGATGTGCACAAGGAAAGAACATAAATAATCCTTTCTCAAAGAGAAACAACAAAGTATAAGGAATCTTGGAGCTCATCCACTCAGATGTATGTGGCACAGTGCCATAAACCTTTCACTTGGTAACCAAAAACGTCATTGTTGTTGTACAAGAAAATTAGGGATTTTTTTTGGAAAGGAATTTCTGCCTAAAAACCATCTAGAAAAGTGTGTCCTACCCTATCACATCATTTTCCATCTTGAGCGCACCTTTTCAGTGGCTAGAGACTATGGAAAGTGAAAGCATAGTTTTGACTGGCACTAGAAAACTAGGAAACCAGAGCTAGTACCAAAAGTACCAGTCCAGATTTGTGCAGGTCAAGTTTGAAGAGGTAAAATTTGGATTTTTTGAAAACAAACAGCTCTATCCTACTCGACTCAGCCCAACGCATCTCTTGGTAAGTTTAGATTCACTTTCTAAGCACTTTCATTTTCTGGACATTTTCTTAGCTCCAGGTCAAGATGTTTGTTGGCACCAAGCTTGTTGACAAGTTAGAAGGTGTGGAAAACTTGTATGCATGGAAGTATAGGATTGAACTCATTCTTGAAGAGAATGACCTTGCAAAATTCATAAAATAAAATGTATCGGAACCCGAAGAAGATGCATCCAAAGAAAAGTACAAGAAGGATATGGTTAGGGCCAAAAGGATCATTTTAGACTCCATTAAAGATCACTTGATCCCTCAAGTATCTTCTAAGAATACTCCAAAAGAGATGTTTGATTCCCTAACCATAATGTATGAAGGAAAGAACATCAACTGGAAGATGAACTTGAGAACCCAACTCAAGAATACAAAGATGTAGAAAGGAGAAACAATTCAAGACAATTTCTCTAGGGTTACTCATTTCAAAGAACAGTTAGAAGCAATTGGAGACAACTTGGATGAAGATGAACTCATCATCATAACTCTTAATGGTCTCACAAGACCTTTTGATGCCTTCATCCAAACTATTTGTGCCAAAAATGAGAAACTCCAATTTGACAGTCTTTGGGAAGAATATGTTCAAGAAGAAGCAAGAGTAGCCAATCGAGAAGTAGTACTATTAATGGATAAAGAACAATCCCTATCTATTCATGCTAAAGGAGGAAATAAAAGGTCTCATTTCCAAAAGGACATCCACCTCCATAAGGAATCTAACTCCCCAAAGAGATTCACCCACTTCCATAAAGAATCTCACCCTCCAAGGAGATTCCAGAAATATCAGAAGGGTCAAAGAAGAGAAAAAGATTTTTCCTCTTATAAATGTTATCATTTTCGTAAGATGGGACATATTGCTAAGAATTTTCCTACCAGAAGGGAAGAATACAAGAAGAGAAATAACAAAAGAGATCATGCCCATACAGTTGAAGATGATGAGCCACCCACAAAGTTGACCAAAGAAGAAATTGAAGATTATGTTTTATTTTCCTCCCTCTCAGGATTTGTGACACCTAGAGAGGATACGTGGCTCATATATAGTGGTGCCTCTAAGCACATGACAGTTCAAAGGGACATTCTCTCTATTCTTACATAAAATAACTTTCCCCAAAAAGTGACACTCAGAGATGATTAATGGTACCCTATCAAAGGACTGGGAGAATCCACCTACAAACTTGATTCAAGGACTCCAATGAGAATGAAGGATGTTATATATATATATCAGGTTTGACAAAGAACTTACTTCCTATCTCAGCTTTATATAAGAAAGGTTTTAGGGTTACATTTATAGATGGTGAAGTTATTATGTCACCTAAGGGAAGAACCATAGATGATGCAATTATTATTGGAACAAAAGAAGGTGGCTTATATAAGTTAAAATTTCACTTAAATGTAGCCTTAACCCACTCCACTAAGAGTCCATGTGAACTTTGGCATAAAATACTAACTCACATCAACTACAAAGCCTTACCATATGTAAGCAAGGTAGTTACAGTTTTACCAGAATTCAAGGTTGATCATGAAGGTGTGTGAAAGGAATGTGCACAAGGAAAGAACATAAAGAATCCTTTCCCAAAGATTGACAATAAAGAAGAAGGAATCTTGGATCTCATCCACTCAGATTTATGTGGTTCAATTCCATCAACCTCTCTTAGTGGGTATGTATACTATGTGTCATTTATTGATGATTATTCTCGCAAGACTTGGGTCTACTTCTTGAAATCAAAAGATGAAGTGTTTTTAAAATTCAAGGAATTCAAACCTTGATAGAAAATCTCTCTGAAAGAAAAATCAAGAAAATTAGGTTAAATAATGGAAGAGATACACCTCAAAATAAATAGTAATATTTTACAAAGATGTCAGGATTGAGAGGGAGCTCACCACTCCCTACAATCCTCAACAAAATGGTGTAGTAGAAAGAAAGAATAGAACTATAATGGAAGAAGTGAAGACTATGATCCACGATCAAGATCTTCCAATGCACTTATGGGATGAAGCAACAAGAACAACAATGTATGTCCAAAATAGACTATTCCATGGTGCACTTGGATTCAAAACCCTCGAATAAATGTTCTCCGGAAATAAGCCAAAAGTAAGCCATCTCAAGATATTTGGTTGTCCAGTGTGTGTACACACTCCTAAAGAAAGGAGAACTAAGTTCGACCCTTCAGGAAAGAAGGGAATATTTCTTGGATAATATGAGGTCTCTAAGGCCTTCAGAATTTACATACCAAGTTACCATCATATTGAGATCAACAGAGATGTAACCTTTGATGAATATGCAACACTCGAGAAATCAAGGAGATGCTAGCTTGAAGAAGTATATGAAGAAGATCATGTAGCTCCCAGAGTTGTAGAACTAGTGAGGGAAGTTAGAGGTACCCCCGATGATGAGATTCAAGAAAATAATGATATGATAGAATCTCAAGAACCTCCCCAAATGACGATCTCTCAAAACAGAAAGCCAGCTTGGGAAAGGCAACTCATTCAATATGGAGAGAAGTATGGTGCTCCAAAAAAAACCATAAGACAAATCAATAAACCTAAGTTGCTCTCTAGTTATATGCCTTTGATGTGTGGTCTCGTAGAAAAGGAGCCAAATTCTTTGAAGAAGCCATTCATAAGAAAGAATGGGTAGATTCCATGACATAAGATTACCAATCCATTATAAAGAATGATGTATGGGAAATAGTTCCCAGACCGAAGAACAAATATGTGGTATCTTCCAAATGGTTATACAAGATAAAACATGTTGCAAATGGAAGTATTGAAAAACATAAATCAAGGTTTGTATCTCATGGATTTTTTCAAAAGGAAGGCATTGATTATAAATCGATGTTTTCTCCAGAAGGGAAGAATACAAGAAGAGAAATAAAAATAAAAATAAAGACATCATTCCCATGCAGTTGAAGATGATGAGCCACCCACGAAGTTGACCAAAGAATAAATTAAACATTATGTTTTTTTTTCCTCCCTCTCAGGATCTGTGACACCTGGAGAGGATACTTGGCTCATATATATTGGTGCCTCCAAGCACATGACAAGTCAGAGAGACATTCTCTCTAGCCTTACAGAAAATAACTTTCCCTAGAAAGTGACACTCGGAGATCATTACTAGTACCCTATCAAAGGAGGGGGAAAATCCACCTACAAACTTGATTTAGGGACTTTGATGAGAATGAAGGATGTACTATATGTACCAAGTTTGACAAAGAACTTACTTTCTATCTCATATTTAGATAAGAAAGGTTTCAGGGTTCCATTCAAAGATGGTGAAGTTCTTATGTGGCCTAAAGGAAAAACCATAGAAGATGTAATTGTCATTAGAACATAAGAAGGTGGATTATATAAGTTAAAATTTCACTCAGATGCAGCCTTGACCCACTCCACTGAGAGTCCATGTGAACTTTGGCATAGAATACTAGCTCACATCAACTACAAAGCTTTACCATATTTAAGCAAGGTAGTTATAGGTCTACCAGAATTCAAGGTTGATTATGAAGTTGTGTGCAAGGGATGTGAACAAGGAAAGAACATAAATAATCCTTTCCCAAAGATAAATAGTAAATCATAAGGAATATTGGAGCTCATCCACATAGATGTATGTGGCACAATGCCATCAACCTTTCACTTGGTAACCAAAAATGTCACTGTTGTCGTACAAGAAAATTAAGGATTTTTATTGCAAAGGAATTTTTTCCTAAAACCCATCTAGAAAAGTGTGCCCTACCCTATCACATCACTTGGCAGCTTGAGTGCACCTTTTCAGTGGCTATAGCCTATAGAAAGTGAAACTCTAGTTTTGACTAGTACCAGAAAACTAGGAAACCAGAACTAGTACTAGAAGTACTAGTCCAAATTTGCGCAGGTCTAGTTTCAAGAGGTAAAATTTGGATGTTTTGAAAACAAACAGCTCCAACCTACTCGCCTCATCCCAGCGCATCTTTTGGTAAGTTTAGATTCACTTTCTAAGAACTTTCATTTTCTGGTCATTCTTTTAGCTCCTGGTCAAGATGTTTGTTGGCACCAAGCTTGTTTACAAGTTAGAAGGTGTGGAAAACTTTTGTGCCTGGAAGTATAGGATTGAACTCGTTCTTGAAGAGAATGACCTTGCAAAATTCATAAAATAAAATGTACCGGAACCCGAAGAAGATGCAGCCAAAGAAAAGTACATGAAGGATATGGTTAGGGCCAAAAGGATCATTGTAGACTCCATTAAAGATCACTTTATCCCTCAAGTATCTTCTAAGAATACTCCAAAATAGATGTTTTATGCCCTAACCATAATGTATGAAGGAAAGAACATCAACCGGAAGATGAACTTGAGAACCTAACTCAAGAATACAAAGATGCAGAAAGGAGAAACAATTCAAGACTATTTCTCTAGGGTTACTCATTTCAAAGAATAGTTAGAAGCAATTGGAGACAACTTGGATGAAGATGAACTCATCATGACAACTCTTAATGGTCTCATAAGACCTTGGTATGCCTTCATCCAAATCATTTGTGCCAAAAATGAGAAACTACAATTTGACAGTCTTTGGGAAGAATGTGTTCAAGAAGAAGCAAGAGTAGCCAATCGAGAAGCAGTATTATTAAAGGATAAATACCAAGCCCTAGATATTCATGCTAAAGGAGGAAATAAAAGGTCTCATTTCCAAAAGGAGACCCACCTCCATAAGGAATCTAACTCCTCAAAGAGATTCACCTAGTTCCATAAATAATCTCAGCCTCTAAAGAGATTCCAGAAATATCAGAAGGGTCAAAGAAGAGAAAAAGTTTTTTCCTCTTATCAATGTTATCATTGTGATAGGATGGGACATATTGCTAAGAATTGTCCTACCATAAGGGAAGAATACAAGAAAATAAATAACAAAAGAGATCATGTCCATGTAGTTGAAGATGATGAGCCACCCATGAAGTTGACCAAAGAAGAAATTGAAGATTATGTTTTATTTTCTGCCCTCTCGAGATCTATGACACTGAGAGAGGATACTTGGCTCATAGATAGTGGTGCCTCTAAGAACATGACGGGTCAGAGAGACATTCTCTCTAGCCTTACAAAAAATAACTTTCCCCAGAAAGTGACACTCGGAGATGAATACTAGTACCCTATCAAAGGACTGGGAGAATCCACCTACAAACTTGATTTAGGGACTCCGATGAGAATGAAGGATGTACTATATGTACCAGGTTTGACAAAGAACTTACTTTCTATCTCATATTAGATAAGAAAGGTTTCAGGGTTGCATTTATAGATGGTGAAGTTCTTATGTGGCCTAAGGGAAAAACCATAGAAGATGCAATTATCATTGGAACAAAAGAAGGTGTCTTATATAAGTTAAAAGTTCTCTCAAACGTAGCCTTAACCCACTCCACTGAGAGTCCATGTGAACTTTGGCATAAAATACTAACTCACGTCAACTACAAAGCCTTACCATATGTAAGCAAGGTAGTGACATTTTTACCTAAATTCAAGGTTGATCATGAAGGTGTGTGAAAGGGATGTGAACAAGGAAAGAACATAAAGAATTCTTTCCCAAAGAGCGACAATAAAGCAAAAGGAATCTTGGATCTCATCCACTCAGATATATTTGGTTCAATTCCATCAACCTCTCTTAGTGGGTATGTATACTATGTGTCATTTATTGATGATTATTCTCGCAAGACTTGGGTCTACTTCTTGAAATCAAAAGATGAAGTGTTTGTAAAATTCAAGGAATTCAAAACCTTGATAGAAAATCTCTTTGAAAGAAAAATCAAGATACTTATGTTAAATAATGGAAGAGAATACACCTCAAAATAATTTGTAAGCTTTTGCAGAGATGTCAAGATTGAGAGGGAGCTCACCACTCCCTACAATCCTCAACAAAATGGTGTAGTAGAAAGAAAGAATAGAACTATAATGGAAGCAGTGAAGACTATGATCCACAATCAAGATTTTCCAATGCACTTATGGGATGTGTTAGTCCCTAAAGTTGCACTTGACTGCTAAGGGAAAGCTAGGGCATCATTGATTTATTGCAAAAGAGTTTTGAGGGTTTTATGATTGGGTTTTTTGAGTAAGGTGGTTTGAAACTGGTTTCAAGGTAACAACACTATATGAAAAACAAGATTAAAACAGAGTATATCCCATTGACTGAATAATAGGTAAACAAAAAGATGGATTAAACCAATTAAGAAAAAGGAAGGTGAAGCCTTCAATTTGTCAACTTCACCAGAATTCTTTCCTCAAAATATCGTAAATAAACAAGATGTTCAGCTTGATATCAAACTTGAAAAATAATCTTTACAGTAAAATTTTCACTGTATAAATTAACAGTCAAGAATCAAAAGCATTGCAATATGAATATGAATTCAAGCATGAATAAAGAAATAAAAGAGTAGAAAAATAGGGTCTAACCATCCATATGCCTTTTCTATTAAGTTTCAAATTGAGCATAATGCCTTTACAATGTGCTTCACAAAAAGGTCCCTTGGGTCTCCAATTTTTCCACCATCTTCCTCTCATTCTACAGCGTTTATATAGAAACAATACATAATAATCAAGATCCAAAAGAAATGGATCTAAAATCCTCCTCATCTATGTTTAGTTTCTTGTTTCAAATAATCAAGGAGAAGATCCAATCTGATCTCCAATTCGAATTGATGAGGTGGCTTGTCAACTGCTGTCCATGAGATTTTTCAGGAAAACAAATCTGGTAAATTCCTGAAAAATAGGGTCCAACAATCAATTCGAATCTCTGAAATGGTGATAGTTGTGTAAAAACTGAGAGATATTTTTGTGAAGGGGCATGTTCCCAGCAAAAACCTCTTTTGGTTTCATCAAATTCCTCTCCAGATGTTTTGTAACATATTATGAAGATAAATACTAAAACAGGAAAAAATAACAGAGTATTTCCTGTAGCTTATCAGAAAATTAGCCCTCAAAGATCAATTCGAATATCTTAAATGGTGATAGATGTGTAAAAACTGAATGATTTTTTTGTGAAGGGGCATGTTTCCAACAAAAACCTATTTTGGTTTCAACAAATTCATCTCCAGCTGTTCTACAACCCCTCTTGAAGAAAAAGACTAAAACAGGTAAAAATAACAGAGAATTTCCTGCAGCTTTTCTGGTTTTTCTTTTAATGATTCTTTACATCTAATGGTACTTATACCAATTCTGAAATAGTGTTTCCATCGTTTCTATGTTTCCCTATGTAGCCACGAGCCTTTGAACCTTCACAAGGCATATCATTGTTGACAAATTTTTCTTCCATGTTTTTATTTGAACCATTAGTTACTTTTGGTTCCATTTCAATCTTTGTTTTCTTGCAATCTTGTGTAGCATCAGACATACTGTTACCCTTCCAGGATTTACCACAAGGAAACATACTAGGCACTATTGTAGTCTTCCGGTGTTTATAAACCTATTTGTGAGATGTAAGCTACTTGCCTTTATCACGAACCTTCCAACTCTTGAGGTCGGGGCGACGTTTCAACTCAGGAAACTCAACAGACACATCTAGAAGCTTTATTGATCCCCCAATGCAAGTTATATCACATAATATGCGATCAAAAAGCAACTATGTTATACTTTCTGCATGGGTGTCTTCCTTCATCTCAAGTCTTCCACTACCTTTATCCCCTGTCTCATTTGTTGTTTGTGTTAGCATGCCATTATTTTTGCAATGACAACTTGGAAAGTTTTGTGATTGGTTACCAGCAAGTTAGCACTGCACATCCTCTTCGTTTGATGAATGAGAAGATTACACTATTAAACATTAGCATCATTTTCTATGACCATTCCCTTTGGTAGAAATACAAGCTTAGTTGATTTGTGAATCATCTCTAGAAGTTTAAATGTTTTTGACCCAGTTGCAGCACATATATCAAGAATACAGTGGTGTGACTGTACATCCAAGAAAAGGGGTGGCACCATGCTCACAGCCTCTTGTCGATTTATGTTCCCAATCTTGTTTTCTTGCTTTAAGAATTCACGAATCCTTTCAAGCATTTGGTTTTTCCTTAGTTGCATGCGAGAGAAATTCAAGTGCCAAGCAAGCTTTGATGGATACCAAGGTAAAGGCCTAATATGTTCAACTGCATTGCCACCTACATCTCATCAGGTATAATGCCTTGTTCCTATGATCATAGCAGTGTGCCATTCGGGTCGAATCCAGCTATGAGGTACTCCCCTGTTCCAATTTGGACTACCTGTCTGCTCCTCTTTGGCACCATCAAAACAAAATTCTGTAACTAGTGCCCTCGGGTTTCAAATTTTCCACCTACAATCTATTAGTGTATTTCATTCCTTTGAGCGAATACCTGTGCCTAAATTCAGAAAAATCAAACAGGTATAATATAACGATCATTGAGAATTGGGTGATTTAAAATGAGTCATGCGTGGGTACATAGCAATTGGGTTATGAAACAATTTGAATCGGTAAATGATTCCAGGATTTTGTGGACGCATGAAAACTCTTAATCCATGATTCATGTCATCATAACGAAATCTGGATGGCAGGCGCGTATCAAGGCATGATAATTTTGGCGCTACGAGAATAGCCTTATTCCTGTAGCGTTATTAATGACTTAGAAAATTTTGAATTTATGAAGTTCAAACAGGCATATAAGGTGAAACCTCGTTTAAAACCATGTCTTTCAATTTCAAACTTGAATAAACTATTCAAAAACTGAAATGCAAACCATAAGACACTAAAAACAAAGATTGAAATCAACTGGAAACAGAAATTGAAGTGTAGGTAAGAAGGGTTTAGAATAAGGGTTTCTCACTAAACCAAGACAAAATTAGAGACTAACCTTGGCTCCTTCTGGGGGATGATGCTCTCCCCGTGAGGCATCAAGAACAAGCAGACCATTGTGCCTTTTCCTTTGTGTAATCCTGTCCCTGCAAATCTTCCTCTCTGTAGACATCCACAACCTGTGTTGTGCCTAGTCCATTGGGTTATGGAGTTAGCCAATGTCATTCAAATCTAGCCCAAACTCCTGCAATTCTACTCCTCATTTGAAGCCAAACTTCCCCTCCCAATAGTGCCTTATATGCATTGGGCATGGAGTCTTTATTTCAAAACTGAAACCAAATTTTTTGTTGCAAACCAACAAACTGAAAACAAATTGTTGAAAACAAAAAACTCAAGAAGCGAGCTTTATTCTCCCTACTCTTATCTAATCAATTGATTTCTCTTGATTAGGTAAAATCATGTTTCCAATGAATCCATACTAGTATTTGACTAATCAGTGCGTCTCTCAATTTGGAAACGAAGAATGCAAGAAACTAAAGAATACATAAATGTATTTCAAAAGAACAGGACAACCATCCTTCAATTGACAAAATTGCTCTGACATCCAAGTTGCTTAGAAACTTGAGATAATTAGCAAATGGATCTATAAGACTGAAAACAAATACCCCTTGTTGTTGATTCGATTGAAGATCCAAAAATCTCTGCATATCCTCCTGCTGATCATGGCTGCCACCTTCATATGCTTGCAAATCTGAATATGACTATAAACTGATTTCATTGTTGATGATCGGTTGTTTAATATTGCCTGCGGATTTAGGTTCAGGCATAGTAAATGAAAGATTATTGTTTTGCAGAGATGGATGCTCAACCACTGGTAATGAAAGCAGGATCAATTGTTCTTGCAGTACTTCAATATTTCCAGCATATTGTTGTTCAATAGGATCTGAAATGAAAGGTACAAGAAGAGTAGAATTTTCCACAAATTCTGTCTTCTCTGCTTGAACATCTTCCAAAACTTTAGGGAAAAGGGAAACAGTCTGATCTCGGTCATACTCATCATACAGGGTACAATATTTTCTCTGATGAATACAAAGCGTGAACTTTTCACAACATTTTTCAAGAAGTATATCAGAAGAATAATACCTCTTACAATACTTATGGAAGGCTACATGAAATTCCTGCAAAGAAGATATGTTGGCAATAGAGAGTGATCGATACCATCTCCGAGCATCACCATTTAATGAGTATACAAACATCTTCATGAGAGCATCTTTATGAGAGCATCTTCATGATAGATATTCAATCGATCTATGCACTGATGAAAATCTATGCAATGTTGGGTAGGAGTATCCCCTTCATCTCCATGGAATATAGGAAGAAAGTTTGTGCATTCTAAGAAGGAAGGCATGGGATTAGGAAAATCAGGAATAGATGAAAAATTGAGAGGTGCAAACCTCCGAGCCAAAATATCTTCCATACTTGGATCCAGTGGAGTTGCCTAGTAATCTTTAGACAGTGGAGTCGCCATGGTGAAATATCTGCAGTCATGTATCTGTCCCCTTCTTGTTCACCATCAAGAAGCGGATCTGATCGTTGTCGTTCTCCTAGGGATAAATACTTCATATCTTCGTCCCTGGAAACGGCGCCAAAAATGTTAGTCCCTAAAGTTGCACTCAACTGCTAAGGGCAAGCTAGGGCATCATTGATTTATTGCAAAAGTGTTTTGAGGGTTTTATGATTGGGTTTTTTGAGTAAGGTGGTTCGAAACTAGTTTCAAGGTAACAACACTATATGAAAAACAAGATTAAAATAGAGTATATCCCATTGACAGAATAATAGGTAAACAAAAAGATGGATTAAACCAATTAAGAAAAAGGAAGGTGAAGCCTTCAATTTTTAAACTTCACCAGAATTATTGCCTCAAAATATCATAAAGAAATAAGATGTACATCTTGATATCAAACTTGAAAAGTAATCTTTACAGTAAAATTTTCACTGTATAAATTAACGGTCAAGAATCAAAAGCATTGCAATCTGAATATGAATTCAAGCATGAATAAAGAAATAACAAAGTAGAAAAAGAGGGTCTAACCATCCATATGCCTTTGCTATTAAGTGTCAAATTGAACATAATGCCTTTACAATGTTCTTCACAAAAAGGTCCCTTGGGTCTCCAATTTTTCCACCATCTTCCTCTCATTCTACAGAGTTTATATAGAAACAATACATAATAATCAAGATCCAAAAGAAATGGATCTGAAAACCTCCTCATCTATGTTTAGTTTCTTGTTTCAAATAATCAAGGAGAAGATCCAATCTGATCTCCAATTTGAATTGATGAGGTGGTTTGTCAACTGTTGTCCATGAGATTTTTCAAGAAAACAAATCTGGTAAATTCCTGAAAAATAGGGTCCAACAATCAATTTGAATCTCTTAAATGGTGATAGTTGTGTAAAAAATGAGAGAGGTTTTTGTGAAGGGTCATGTTCCCAACAAAAGCCTCTTTTTTTTTCATCAAATTCCTCTCCAACAGTTTTGTAACATATTTTGAAGATAAAGACTAAAACGGGAAAAAATAACAGAGTATTTCCTGTAGCTTATCAGAAAATTAGCCCTCAAAGATCAATTTGAATCTCTTAAATGGTGATAGTTGTGTAAAAACAAAGAGTTTTTTTTGTGAAGGGGCATGTTCCCAACAAAAATATCTTTTGGTTTCAACAAATTCATCTCCAGTTGTTCTGCAACCCCTCTTGAAGAAAAAGACTAAAACAGGTAAAAATAATAGAGAATTTCTTGTATCTTTTTTGGTTCTTCTTTTAATGATTCTTTACATCTAATGGTACTTCTGCCAATTCTCAAATAGTTTTTCCATATTTTCTATGTTTCCCTATGTAGCCACGAGCCTTTGAACCTTCACAAGGCATATCATTGCTGACAAATTTTTCTTCCATGTTTTTATCTGAACCATTAGTTACTTTTGGTTCCATTTCAATCTCTGTTTTCTTGCAATCTTGTGTAGCATCAGACATACTATTATCCTTCCAGGATTTACCACAAGGAAACATAATAGGCACTATTGTATTCTTCTGGTGTTTATCAACCTGTTTGTGAGATGTAAGCTACTTGCCTTTATCACGAACCTTCCAACTCTTGAGGCCGGGGCGACGTTTCAACTCAGGAAACTCAACAGACACATCTAGAAGCTTTATTGATCCCCCACTGCAAGGTATATCACATAATATGCAATCAAAAAGAAACTATGTTATACTTTTTGCATGGGTGTCTTCATTCATCTCAAGTCTTCCACTACCTTTATCCTTTGTCTCATTTGTTGTTTGTGTTAGCATGCCATTATTTTTGCAATGACAACTTGGAAAGTTTTGTGATTGATTACCAGCAAGTTAGCACTGCACATCCTCTTCATTTGATGAATGAGAAGATTACACCGTTAAACATTATAATCATTTGCTATGACCATTCCCTTTGGTAGAAACGTAAGCTTAGCCGATTTGTGAATCATCTCTAGAAGTTGAAATGTTTTTGACCCAGTAGCTGCACATATATCAAGAATATAGTGGTGTGACTGTACATCCAAGAAAAGGGGTGGCACCATGCTCATAGCCTCCTGTCGAGTTATGTTCCCAATCTCGTTTTCTTGCTTTAAGAATTCATGAATCCTTTCAAGCATTTGGTTTTTTGTTAGTTGCATGTGAGAGAAATTCAAGTGCCAAGCAAGCTTTGTTGGATACCAGGGTAAAGGCCTAATATGTTCAACCACATTGCCACCTACATCTCATTAGGTATAATGCCGTGTTCCTATGAGCAAAGCAGTGTGCCATTCGGGATGAATCCAGCTACGAGGTACTCCCATGTTCCAATTCGGACTACATGTCCGCTCCTCTTTGGCACCATCAAAACAAAATTCTATAACTAGCATCCTTGGGTTTCAAATTTGCCACATGCAATCTGTTAGTGTATTTCGTTCCTTTGAGCGAATACCTGCACCTAAATTCATCAAAATCAAACAGGTATAATATAACGATCATTGAGAATTGGGTGATTTAAAATGAGTCCTGCGTGGGTACACAGCAATCGGGTTATGAAACAGTTTGAATTGGTAAATGATTCCAAGATTTTGTGGACGCATGCGAACTCTCAATCCATGATTCGTGTCATCATAATGAAATTTGGATGGAAGATGCGTATCAAGGCATGATAATTTTGGCACTATGGGAATAGCCTTAATCCCATAGTGCTATTAATGACTTAGCAAAATTTGAATTTATGAAGTTCAAACAGGCATATAAGGTGACACCTCGTTTAAAACCATGTCTTTCAATTTCAAACTTGAATAAACTATTCAAAAACTGAAATGCAAACCATAAGACACTAAAATTGAAGTGTAGGTAAGAAGGGTTTAGAATAAGGGTTTCTCACTAAACCAAGACAAAATTAGAGACTAACAGGATGAAGCAACTAGAACAACAATGTATGTCCAAAACAGACTATCCCATGGTGCACTTGGATTCAAAACCCTCGAAGAAATGTTCTCAAGAAAGGAGCCAAAAGTAATCCATCTCAAGATATTTGGTTGTCCAGTGTTTGTACACACTCTGAAAGAAAGGAGAACTAAGTTGGAACCTTCAGGAAAGAAGGGAATATTTTCTTGGATACTATGAGGTCTCTAAGGCCTTAAAAATTTACATACCAGGTTACCATCATATTGATATCAACAAAGATGAAACCTTTGATGAATATGCAACACTCAAGAAAGAAAGGAAATGCCAGCTTGAAGAAGTATATGAAGAAGATTTTGTAGCTCCTAGAGTTGCAGAACGAGTGAGGGAAGTTACAGGTACCCCCGATGATGAGATTCAAGAAGATCATGATATGATAGAATCTCAAGAACCTCCCCAGATGATGATCTCTCAAAAGAGAAAGCCATCTTGGGAAAGGGAATTCATTCAATATGAAGAGAAGTATGGTGCTCCAGAAGGAACCATAAGACAAATCAATAAACCTAAGTCGCTCTCTAGTTATATGGCTTTGATGTGTGGTCTCATAGAAAAGGAGCCTACTTTATTTGAAGAAGCCATTCATAAGAAATAATGGGCAAATGGCATGACATAAGAATACCAATACATTATAAAGAATGATGTATGGGAAATAGTTCCCAGACGGAAGAACAAAGATTTGGTATCTTCCAAATGGTTATACAAGATAAATCATGCTACAGATGGAAGTATTGAAAAACATAAAGCAAGGTTTGTAGCTCATGGATTTTTTCAAAAGGAAGGCATTGATTATAAATAGATGTTTTCTTCAGAAGGGAAGAATATAAGAAGAGAAAAACAAAAAAAAAGACATCATTCCCATGCAATTGAAGATGATGAGCCACCCATGAAGTTGACCAAAGAAGAAATTGAACATTATGTTTTATTTTCCTCCCTTTCAGGATCTGTGACACCTGAAGAGGATACTTGGCTCATAGATACTAGTGCCTCTAATCACATGATAGGTTAGAGAGACATTCTCTCTAAGCTTACAGAAAAGAACTTTCCCTATAAAGTGACACTCGGAGTTGATTACTAGTACCCTATCAAAGGAGTGGGAGAAACCACCTACAAACTTGATTCAGGGACTCCGATGAGAATGAAGGATGTACTATATGTACCAGGATTGACAAAGAACTTACTTTCTATATCATCTTTAGATAAAAAATGTTTTAGGGTTCCATTCATAGATGGTGAAGTTCTTATGTGACCTAAAGGAAAAGTCATAGAAGATGTAATTGTCATTGGAACATAAGAAGGTGTCTTATATAAGTTAAAATTTCACTCAGATGAAGCCTTGACCCACTCCAGTGAGATTCCATGTGAACTTTGGCATAGAATACTAGCTCACGTCAACTACAAAGCCTTACCATATGTAAGCAAGGTAGTTACAGGTTTACCATAATTCAAGGTTGATCATGAAGGTGTGTGCAAGGGATGTGCACAAGTAAAGAACATAAAGAATCCTTTCTCGAAAAGTGACAATAAAGTAGAAGGAATCTTGGATCTCATCCACTCATATGTATGTGGTCCAATGCCATCAACCTCTCTTAGTGGGTATGTATACTATGTGTCATTTATTGATGATTATTCTCGCAAGACTTGGGTCTAATTCTTGAAATCAAAAGATGAAGTGTTTGGAAAATTCAAGGAATTCAAAGCCTTGATAAAAAATCTCTCTGAAAGAAAAATCAAGATACTCAGGTCAGATAATTGAGGAGAATACACTTCAAAATAATTTTTAAGCTTTTGTGGAGATGTCGGGATTAAGAGGGAGCTCACCACTCCCTACAATCCTCAAAAAAAAGGTGTGGCAGAAAGAAAGAATATAACTATAATGGAAGCAATGAAGACTATGATCCATGATTAGGATATTCCAATGCACTTATAGGATGAAGAAACAAGAACAATAATGTGTTTCCAAAACAGATATCCCATAGTGTGCTTGGATTCAAAACCCCCGAAGAAATGTTCTTCGGAAAGAAGCCAGAAGTAAGCCATCTCAAGATATTTGGTTGTGCAATGTTTGTACACACTCCAAAATAAAGGAGAACTAAGATGGACCCTTCAGGAAAGAAGGGAATATTTCTTAGATACTATGAGGTCTCTAAGGCCTTCAAAATTTACTACCAGGTTACCATCATATTTAGATTAGCAGATATGTAACCTTTGATGAAGATGAAACACTCAAGAAATCAAGGAGATGCCAACTTGAAGAAGTATATGAATAAGATCTTGTAGCTCTCAGAGTTGTAGAACCGATGAGGGAAGTTACAGTTACCCCTGATGATGAGTGTTGGCACAGGGGCAGACCCAGGGTTCACTCCAAGAGCACACAAACAAGCCCTAGCTACTGGCCCTTTCGGCAACACCTGTGAAGAAGATGTAGTCTCACCCGAAGTAGCTAAGAGGGGGGGTTGCAGGATAGAGATGTCTACAACTAGGGGAATATCAAGTGGAACTAATACAACAGTAATGTAGCATTCATATATCTCTTATCAGTTATATCTACTATTCACAGTTATACATCTGATCTAATACAATAATGCAAATAATAGTATAACAATGATAGAGATCCAGGCATAAATCACACATACGACACAAAATATACGTGGTTCACCCTCTCTCTAGGGCTACGACCACAGAACTATTCTTATGATATATTAAGATAAAGCTTACAGTTCCGATCTACACTCTTAGTTAGTAGATCTTCTCTCTTCTTCTCTCTGTCTCCCACCTTCCTGTGCATCCAGTTGCAGGACTTGATCTTGGCACCTAGCTGAAGATCTTATATTACGAGAAGTCTCTCACTCTCAACCCTCCTCTCTTTCACAAAACAATAATCTCTCAACCAACAACAATCAATATCATTACCCAACACTAGTATCATCCCGACCTAGGTCCTCTCGACCTCTATTTATACATTATAGTCCCTCACCGACAGCCTTAGGCTGAAACCTAGGTGTCTTAGGGAATCCAACCCTGGTTATTATGTCATCGAATATAAAACGCAGGGCTATAGTTGCACTACAGTCCTTGACTGCTCTTGCTTCGGCCCATCTAGTTAGGTATTCTATCGCAGTGCTAATATACCTTGCTCCTGTGCGCTTCCCTGGTGGGTTTATAGGTCCCACGAAGTCAATGGCCCATTTTTCAAATGCTTGTAGGGTCATTTGCGGTGCTAGTGGCATTTTTTCTCTTCTAAATGATTTTCCAACTCTCTGGCATACATCACAGGCTCTGGTATACTCTTTAGCATCTTTGTGTAAAGTAGGCCATCAAAGGCCAGCTCACATAACCTTCTGCGTAGTTGATTTGCCTGCATAATGTTCTCATGTGATGCCTTCATGAGCTTCTACGAGGATCAGTGGAAACTCTGCCTCCATCACACATCTTCTTAGTATCTCATCAGGTCCCATCTTATATAGTTGGCCAGCTATTAGTAAAAATTTTGCAGTGCGCACCACTAGTTGTTTCTTCTAGGAAATTGTATACTCACTTGGAGCCATTCCTATTGATAGGAATTGCACTATGTCTATGAAGTGGTCATCCATATTCCTAATGGTGAGAAGTTGTTCATCTAGTAGTTTATCCTCCAGACTGGTGGGTTCTTCGCCATGTTCCAACCTCGACAGGTGGTCAGGTCCCTTGTTCATTCTTCTTGGCTTAACTATGATCTCAAAATCATATTCTTGAAATAGGAGAAGTCATCTGCATATTCACCCCCCCAACACTGGCTTGTTGACCAGATACTTCAGCACAGAGTGATTGGTAAACATTTTAAAGTGTCCTCCTAGTAGGTAATGGTGGAATTTTTGTAGCGTGTACACCATGGCTAATCCTTTTCTCTCTGTAGTAGTGTAATTGATTTTAGTTGTAGATAGCTTTCTGCTGGAAAATTCTAATGGATGATCAATGTCCCCTTCTCCAGGTTGTGCTAGTACTTCTCCTAATGAAATGGAAGACGCATCAACATGTACATGAAATTCCTTGCTCCAATCTAGAAATCCCAGAATAGGCACAGTCACCATATTTTGTTTCAGTGTGTCGAAGTTTTGTTGGCATTCTTCTATCCAACCAAACTGATAGTATTTCTTTAATAACTTCTCCATTCGTGCAGTATTCTAAGCATATCCTTTGATAAATTTCCTGTAATAGCCAGTATGTCCTAGCACAGTGTGCATTTGTTTGACTGAGGTAGGAGGTGGCAAATCAACTATAATTGCAATTTTGGATGTCTCCACCAACAATCCTTGCTTGCATACAATAAGAACTAATAATACTCCAAATGGTGAGAAGAAGATGCACTTCTTCAAATTCAAATCAATTTGACATTGTCTACATTTATACAACATTAGCCTTAGACATTCAACATGATTTTTCAGCAAACCAAAAATAGTCCAGTCATCAAAATAGGCTTCTAAAAACTTATGCAAAAATTCTTTGAACACTTCGACCACCACCCTAGAAAAGATGGTTGGGGAATTATTGATTCCAAATGGAATCACTATGTATTGGTAGGATCCCCATTCTGTGGAAAATGTGGTCATTTGGTGGTCCTCCTTGGCAATCCATATCTAATGGTATCCTAAAAACATGTCTGTAAAAGAATATACCTCCTAGCCTCCCACATTGTCTAACACTTCATATGTGAATGGTGTAGGGAAGGGGTCATGCAAACAGGCATCATTCATCTTTCTGAGGTCCACACATATTCTGATCTCGCCTATCTTCTTGTCTTGTACTACTGTAACGTTCCCCCTGCCATCATCCAACCCACTGGCCGGGCAGACGCTACTTTGCGGAACAACATCATTTTATGCTTAATTAATAACATGCATTTAAAACAGGTTAAACACATTTAAACTCAGAGTAACCATAAGAATTACTGATATTATAAATAATCAGTGGCTTTAACATTAATTCGTATACACAGTAGAATACATGATAAATATAAATACACAGACATGTAGAAAAGTAATTAAAACATCATCTGGTAATTATCTTTGAAACGGTGGTAATTCCACCAACCAGGTGCAGACCTTCCACGAACCTCCTAGCCTTAGACCACACTGCTCATCAAGCTCAGCAGTGGGTCACCTCTGAGTTGGGACTAAGCTCCACCCCAAGGCAAGGAATCCTAGGCTAGGTTGAGGTTACAGGGAAAACACATAGTCACAAGGAAGGAATTTTCTCCCAGGAACCACTCATACTCACTGCCACAGACTCTCCTTCCCCACATGCCTGTTCCACCCCAAGAGTATACACCTTCTCTGTCACCTAGACAGTCCTTCGGCTACTAACCTCCCTTGCCTTGGGTTTCAGCAACAAACCAGACTGGAAGTCTCCAAGCTCTGTGGCAGCTACAAGGTTCCTTCCAGGAGTTCACTCCTTCCTCTGCACACTCTCTCACCTGCATAGAGTTGCTCACAGGAAAAGAAACTTGTTCTTCCAACTTCAATCACCTCTCTCACCTAGAGAGAGTATTGTACAAACTGGCCAATAGGCCACATGCGCAGTCCAGCACTGCGTGACCACAATAGCTAATGGGGAAAACAGACACGAGCTTTCCAAATAGGCTCAGCAATGACATGATGGTCTCATGGTTATGTCTTTGGGACAGAGACTCCACACACAAGGTCGATCTTCTTAGACAGAGGATGCACCATCTTTTCCAGAAATCAACACAGGCTATCCCCGAAATCAACACATAGACTTCACCCCCGAGTTTCAAAATGGCACGAGGTCTCTTGCAGGGGTCGGATGGGACGTATGGTCCAGAATATGCACGGGGATCTTCCCGAGGTCGGACGGGTTCATGCCCAGGCAGTCGAGGGTCGAATGGTGGAGGAACCCCCAACACAGATGATCTCAGACACTTTATTTGCATGCGCCTGGGTTGACACTTGTCACCCATGCAACTGTGTGCATTCCATCCCTTTGGAAGTTACTTTTCCTTCCAAAATAACTTAGGATAAAGCATATTATTCACATTCTTTTTGGAATAATATTAAAATATTATCCCCAAGGCTTAAGCCCCTAGGCTCAACACTTAGCCCCTCTTCCCACCTTCTAGCCCCTAATCCCTTACCCACTCTATGGAAGCTTAGTCCCCCATCACTCATTCATCATGGTCGGTCTGCACGCGACGGTGTTTATATTTTTATTAATAATGTGCCTAGATACATGTGCAAAATCACATAGGCTCTCTTGGCCTTCAACACTTAGGCTCTCTGGTCTAATAATCACATAAGCCCACCAGCTTATATTAACTTGGCTCACTAGCCTATAAAAAAATATAATTACAATTCATTTCATAAACATGATTTACAATGGGGCTCGGCCTTGGGGACATTACAATCCCCCTCCCCTTATTTATGCACTGTCCTCAGTGCAACTTTACACTATCTCAGCAAGCTTTTCAAAATTTTCAAAAAGATGCGGGTACTCTGCCCGCATAACATATTCATACTCCCATGTCACGTCCTCGGGACCGTACCAGATCCACTGGACATTTACAAGCCCTATATCTCGATTCCGAAGCTGTTTGTTTTTCTTGTCCAAAATGCACACAGGATGCACTTGCAAGACACCTTCTGTTTCCACCTGAACCACATTCCAGTCGTTAACATGATTAGCATCAGGTATATATTTCTTAAGCAATGAAACATGAAACACATTATGTACAGTCATAGATGCAGGTAATGCAAGCTTATATGCAATTGGCCCAATCCTTTCCAGGATTTCAAACAACCCACAAAATCTTGTTGCCAACTTGGCACAACTTCTTAGCTTTATGGAACTCCTGTTAGTTTTCAATTTCAGGAAAACATGATCACCCACTTTGAATTCTCGGTGGGTTCTATTCTTATCATCATAACTTTTCTACCTGTCCTGGCTAGTTTTTAAATTATGTTTATTTTTTATCATTTGGTCCTCCATCTCCTTGAGAAACTCTAGCCCAACTACTTCTCTGTCAGCTGGATTATCCCAACTCACTGGAGTGTTGCACTTTCTTCCATAAAGTGCTTCAAATGGGCTCATCTTCAACGATGCATGATACCCATTATTGTAGGCAAATTCTACCAAATGAAGGTAGTCTTCCCATCTTGATGGTTTGTCCATCACATACATTCTTAGCATGTCTTCTATTACTCCGTTCACCCTCTCTGTCTGTCCATCAGACTCGGGATGATATTTTGTATTAAAATTCAGATTCGTTCTGAATCCTTTGAACAGTCCTTTCCAAAAATTCGAGGTGAATTTTGGGTCCCTATTAGACACAATCATTTTAGGAATTCCATGCAAGCGTGCCACTTATTTTAAGAAGATGTCAGCAACATTTGCTGCCTTGTGAGTGGTTTTCAGTGGAATAAAATGGGCATCTTTTGTAAGATTTTCCACCACAACCATGATCGAATCATGCTGCTTGCTTGTTCTGGGCAATCCTGTAATAAAATCCAGTCACCACTTCCCACTTCCACTCATGAATGGGTAAAGGTTGCAGCAACCCTGTTGGGTGTCTATGCTCAGCCTTAACCTTCTGGCACTCCATACATCTGGCAATGTATTTAGCTATCTCTCTCTTCATACCCGGCCAAAAGTAATGGCTTTTGACTGTTGCCACAGTCTTCTGATATCCAGGGTGTCCATCATATGTCATGTTATGCATTTCTCTTAGAATCACAAGTTTCAATTCCTGGACATTGGGTTTATACACTTTGTTTTTATACAGAAGTATTCCATCAGCTCCCAAGATGTAATTTCCCTCTTTTTATGGTCTCTCGCTCTGTTGTAGCTTTGCTACCAAGTCTCTGTACTGCAAATCTGCATTTGCAGCTTCCAAAATTCTATCTTTAATATCAGTCCTATACATGCTAATGGTTGTAGCATGTAATTCATGCACCTTTCTACTGAGTGCATTAGCCACCTTGTTTTTCTTCCCTTTGATATGCTTGATATCAAAGTCGTATTCACACAGAAATTCCAGCCACTTGCTTTGTCTAGCATTTAAGGTTGGCTAATCAAACAAATATTTCAGACTGTTGTGATCTGTTCTCAATTCGAATCTCCTTCCCATGAGGTAATGTCTCCATTTCCTTAGAGCGTGGATGATTGCTACCAACTCCAAATCATAAGTGGCATAATTATTTTCATGCTCTTTCAGCTTCCTGGACTCATAACAGATTACAAATCCATCTTGGCTAAGAACTCCTCCCAACCCTTCCTTACACGCATCTGTTCACACCACGAAATCCATATTTGGATCTGCAATCCTCAAGATCGGAGCGCTGGTTAACAGCTGCTTCAATCGCTAGAAACTCTTCTCACACTCTTCAGTCCAATGAAACTTTTTCTCCTTCCTTTGCAAGGAAGTGATACGGTGAGCTATCCTTAAGAACCCTGTTATAAACCTTATGTAGTAGCCCGCTAGACCCATGAAGGATCTAACACATTCCTTGGCACTAACCATTCTCGGATGGCCTCAACCTTCTCAGGATCCACGATGATCCCTTCCTCTGAAATAATGTGCCCCAAGTAATGGATTTTCCTTTGATAAAATGAGCATTTGCTCAATTTGGCATATAGTTGGTTTTCTCTCAACACTTGCAGCACCAGTCTCAGGTGTTGTTTATGCTCTTCCTCTAACTTGGAATACACCAAGATGTCATCCAGGAAGACTATGACAAACTTGTCTAAATAGTCCCTGAATACACCATTCATCAAGAACATAAAAAAAACAGGTGCATTTGACAGTCCAAACGACACCACTGTGAACTCGTAATGACTGTACCTTCTTCTAAAGGCGGTCTTGTTGATTTCCTCATCCTTTATTCTTACCTGGTGATATCCTGATCTGAGATCTATCTTCGAAAATATTTTCGCACCCTTCAACTAATCGAAAAGATCATTGATCCTCGGTAGAGGATACTTGTTCTTGAAAGTTACCTTGTTCAACTACTGGAAATCAATACACAGCCTCAACGTCCCATCCTTCTTCTTCATGAACAGGATCGGGGCACCCCAAGGTGACACGCTGGGGTGAATGTACCCCTTCTTTAGAATCTCTTCAAGCTGCAATTGCAACTCTTTCAGCTCTGGTGTACTCATTCTATAAGGAGATTTCTAAACTGGAGCTGCTCCAGGCATCAAATTTATAGAAAAATCGATGTCTCTCTTCGGAGGTAGTCTAGGTAACTCCTAAAATATGTCCTTGAACTCTGTGAGTACCTCATGGTCTCCAATATTTGAGACTTCATCTCTGGATTCTTCCTCCACATGGGCTGCAAATAATTAATAGCCTTTCCTGTAACACTTCTTCAGCTGGATGGTTGAGATTTCTCTAACAGCCATAGCTCTGGGAATTCCTTGGAATGTTTTCTGATTTCCCTCCTCATCCAAGCATGTAAACCTCTTGTTACAACAATCCAGAAAGGCATGGTGTTGTTCCAACCAGTCCATCCCAATTAAGAAATCATAAGAACCTAAAGGAAGAATATTCAATTCAGCTTTCATGCTCAATCCATTCATGTCTACAAAATAGGACTTAATCAACTCAGTGACCTTCCTCTTGGTTCCTATAGCCAACTGCACTAACCAAGACTTTTCATGTTTTCTTCCTGATAAATGAAAACTTTCCACCACACTAGGGTCTACATAAATATGGCTAGCCCCCGAATCAATTAAAATAATAATTGGTCAGTTGTTAATCATACCTTCCACTTCAATCATGTGTGATTGAAATTATGCTTGCTTGTCGTCTAGGGCTGCGTAGATCCTTGGCATCCTGTTGCCCATGTCTTCCACGATTTCAGCTTGCTGAACATTGTGGACGGTTCTCGCTTTATCTTTTTTGTGGGGCCAGTCTTAGTACCTATGGTTTCCTTTACAACCCCAACACTCCATAGGTGGCGGTCTGGGCATTTGTTCATCCACTTAAGCCTTCCTGGGCTCCCTAAAGGATGGTTTTCCCTGAGGGTTGTTTCTGAAAAAGGGAGGTTTGTTTCCCTTCAACCTCTGCTCTTTCATGAACTTCTTCTGATCATCCCAAGCCTTCCAAAAAGTAGGCCTTTCTCTTTGTTATCCATACAAGCATTTTCCCTTCTTATTGTTTCTTCCATAGTTTTGGGATCATCATACTGGATATTGTCACTAATGGAAGGTGGCAATCCACTCAGATATCTCTGAATCTTGATAGCCTCATCTTTGATGAACGGAACATACTTCAGTAGTTCCAAAAACCTTTGTTTGTATTCATCGATGGTCATGCTGCCTAGCTTGAGTTCAAAGAACTCCTTCATCTTTCTATCATAATATCTTTTGGTCAGGTATTTCTTCTCGAAATACCTCTTGAACTCCTTCCAAGTGATATCTTTCTCACTAATGTGCTACACCTACACAAACTGATCCCACCACATGGATGTTTTTCCTTTCAATTGATACATCGCAATTCTTCCTTCTGCATGAGAGGAATAATTCTGCAATTGGAAATATTTCCTCATGCCAAGAAACCATGTTTCGACATCTTCCTCCTTCTTATGTTCTCCATCAAATGTAGGAGGCTTAATCTTATTCATCTCCCCTTTCAATTAATCCACTCCAAATCTTCGGTGTTTTCTGGTAGGGGACGGGCTTGAACTACTGTGTGCCTCCCTACTGGAATGCTTTGGGGAGTGATGATGATGTTTGCTACCACTCCTCGATCCTCTTCTCCTCTCAGGGGTCCTGAAATTTCTTGATATTATTTTCCTCTTAGGGGTCCTGTGACTCTCTGTCTTTCTTGAGTCACTCCCCTTCTCCAATTTCCTTTCTATTCTTTCTAGGCTCTTCAACATTTTTAAGTTGAATTCACCCTGCTAATTCCTGACTCTCGTGAGATTTTGGCTATCATCTCAGCGAGCCTGGGCATCTTTCTGCAATATTTCAATGAGTTTCATCATATGTCCTTCCTTATACATCTCTTTTATGTTCCCATAGAGTTTGATCCTTCGATTCCTGGGTTGACATCCCTTCCTACCCTTTCGTCCTCTATTTCAGAGGCAATCTGCACCTCTTCCAAATCCATAATTAGAGTGGGTTATCGACTGTCCTGACACTTGTTGAACTCTGCACACACAACTTGCAGTCAATCGGAGTTTGTCATGCCTTATCCCTTAATAAAAACCACAACAGTCATTAACCAACGTGAATAAGAAAAACGTTTTGAATCCACTAAGTTTTATGAGCTCTGTTTGGCTCTGCAAATTTTGGGACTTCTAGTTTCTGGTTCTCGGTCCACGAGACTCTCATACTCACTTTCAGGTTTCGGGGTTTTGGTCCATGAAGATCCAATAGTTAAATCCTTGACGGTTCTTTTGTCTTCGAAAATTTTGGGACTTTGGGACTTCGGGGTTTAAGCACTTCAGTTTTCGAGTCTTTGGTACTCGGGAGTTCACGAAGTAGTGACTCCAAGTCTCTTGTCGCTTCAATCCTCGACTTCTAAAATTTCTATCTCCTTACCCTCCGGGCCCACACTACAGTTGTTTCCCTTAACCACGGTGGTGCATGGCACATTCAGGAGGGTCCATGTCACCCTCGGTGACATCATCATGTCCCACCATTCTCGTCTGTCTTCTCAACTCACTGGAACATGGTGCACACCCATGTGTCAACGTCCATTCCAAGGAAATCCAACTGTTAGACTTCTATCAGATCTACGAAGTAGATCTTTTTGACATTTTGGGGTTTTGGGCATCGGGAGTTTGTGCATCCACACATCTCGAACTTCCATTTTCTGAAATTCTGAAATTACTGTCTTTTCTTCCACTTGATCCAATGGTCACTTACGATCTACGGTGTAGATCATTTCGGGATTTCGCGTATCGCGATTTCCGCATTCCTGTGAAACTCTCAAGGGTTTTTAAACCCTGTGCATGTTCTCCAGATCTAATGGTCATGAGGGTTCTCCTTTCCTCCCGAAAAGATCCTACGGTGCCAACACCCCATGCGTTGAACTCTCTCTCTCTCCCGGTGGCCATATGCCACCCTGGTTGTGGTTTCATAACACCGCTACACCTCCTGAGCTTGGTAACATAGTCAAGTAACTCCTTGACACTCAGGAACATCTAAAGGTCCGAAATTGGTCCTCTAGACACAATTTCAACTTAAACCCTCGGTCCAAAGACCACTCAACTAGCCCATCTAGGCTCAGCGTTGAAATCTTGGCTCTGATACCATTCTGTAACGTTCCCCTGACCGTCATCCAACCTGTTATCACTCCAAGAAACTCCTTAGGGTTGTAGGCTAAGGATTCTTGGTAACTTAGAAATTATGGTTTTTATGTGTTTGGGACAATGGGGTCTTCAATGATTTGTATAAGAAACAACTCATCACACATCTAAAGATACAGTGCTTTCAGTGAACAATAACCAAATCAAGTAATTGAAAGAGAGAATGGAGAATACTATTCTTGATTTGCCAATACAAGTGAAAGTAGGGCCTAATACAAGACAGTAAGGAATCCTTTAATTTCAAGCCTATGAGTTCAACAAAGAGATAACAGTATTTATGAACTAAAATAAACTGAAATTAAAGTACAGAGAATGAAAGATGAACAATTCTGGCATTACAAACGAAAGGAAACTCCACTTTATTTCTGCAAAAAGAGTCTATACAATGGCATGAAAATGTCTCCCAGTTTGAACCCTTGTTTCATATCAAAAATAGGCATTTATAGCCTCTTACAAACAGTTTTATAGATCCTAAACACATGGATCTCTATTTAATAAAAACAATTCAATTCTATCTAAACAACTTGAAAATAAAGTCTTTAACAACTAAACTTAAAACTCGAACTGTCTTCAATCTCCAAAATTCGCCATTTGCATCCTTCAGCTCCTGGTATCTGCAATGTGGTGAAGAATAGCAGGACACCTGTCTTGGCAGTTGGATCTCCCCAACTTTCATGGTCGATTTTTGAGGAAATGGTTTTGCATGTGATTGCCAAGATTCTCTCAAACCTTTGATGTTGTGCCCTTTGCATGCGATCTGATAGCTCCTTGATACGCTGGATCTCCTTCAAAACCAGTTTGGAATGAACTGTTCTGTCCTTAGCTTCAAAAAGTACTTTTCCAGCTTTCAACAGCTAACTCGTTTAATATTTCGCAGGTTAGCTGTTGAAAGTTGCCACTTTCCATAGCTAACAGGTCATAAAATATCGCTTTGCGCTGGTGAAAGCCTTGATGGTGCTCAAAACGAGTTTTCACCTCCAAAATTTGGATTTCATCAAAACTCGGTGTGTGTCCGATTTCTCACCTTGCATATTAACGGCGACTTGAGCGAGTACCTTCAAATCTGGATGGGATTTTTGTCTTTGTTTTTGTTTCAACTTTCTTATCTGCCTTTTAAGGCGTTTGGCAAGCCACCACAGGATATTGTAGTCTTTGGTGAGTTTTTTCTTTCTCTTCTTCTCTTTAACACTTTCCTTAGCCAATCTCTCAAGTGCAGCATTTGTTTTTTCGAAGTTTTCAGACAACTTCTTATACCTTACTTTGATAACCCGTTCCAAAACCTCTTGCTGAGGGATTACCTCTTTCAGATGCTCGATTTTCTGAGACTTCTTTGACTTGGAGATTTTTGATGTTTCTCCCTCTTTTGTATGAGTGAAGGTCTCATAGTTTTGTGCACACTCAGATGACTACTCAGGACTCTTGGTGACAGGGCATTGATCTTGCTGCTCTGATTCTGAGTCTGAATAGGGAAAGTTTAATACATTAGTTCTCTTTTATGTACTTTGTTCTACAGGACGCTCTGTGGTCTGCTCTGTGGTCTGCTCAAAGTTTAAATTTTTCTTCGACCTGTGGGGCTTCACTCCAGAAATTCTGTCTTCTGGAGGTCCTGGCAGGGTTCTTCTTTTTCTTGAACTACTTTGAGGAGAAGATTGTTTCTTTGAACCTTTCCCTGGTTCATTTGCAGGCTGGGTTTGTGTTTCAAAACCTTCCCAGAATAAAAAATGATCCCAACTCCTTCCCTGTTGCTGTTTCAATTCCTCCAGGATGATTAATTTTATGAGGTCGAAGTGGCATAGAGTACTTTTTATGCTCAAGGGTTGAGCCCTAATCTTCTTGCAAACCTTAGTCAAACTTTTATGTAGGAAAAAAGGTAAATTAAGGGGAGTCTTGCCTGTGAAATGGTCCAGGAGTTTGATGTGATACATCATAAGTTTATCATACCTGCCCTCCGAGGTAATGTACAGTTGGATGCCTTTGAACAGCTCCTGTCATTCCTCTTCCAGATAGGAAACCAGCATACCTTTTTTCCATGCCTTGTGCCTATACCCCTCTTTCAAATAAGCTCTGAAATCCAAATTTTTGGGAGCAGTGGTTTTAAACCATCTCTGACCGGTTCTTGGTAGGCTTGTTGTTGCATCAATGGCAGCTTCATCTACTCTAATCTCCATGGACCCAACAAGAGCTTTGTTCCCATCGAAAGTCTTGGCAAAAGCTTCTGTTATAGACTGGTGGCAACCAATTTGCAATCTTTCAACAAATTCAATACACCCTACGTTTGAAAAATGTCTCTGGACTTCAGGGTGTGTCTGTAAAAAGGACAGGCTATCCATCTCTCTCTTGAGTAGAGCACCATTGCGTTTCCTCACCATTTTATGACTTGAAGATCCCGAAAATTTGTAGCCCCTACAACTGTTGGTCGAGCCGAAGTTCTACATTGTTGAAAGCACTTCGGGAGTCGGCTCTGTTTTAAAACATTTGAAACTTTAACAGACCTCCATGAACGATATGTGATATGGAAACAACAATTTGATTTGATTTTGTTAGGCCCGCAGTACATCCTTTGTACCTGCACCACTGAATTCGAACTCGCCATCCCTGATGCCATGATTGTGGAGCGTGATTTTCTGAGCCAAATTCGCATCGCAATCCTATTTTGACATGTAGAAATGAGTTTCCATCATTACCCACTCTCATCAGCGCATGATTTGGATTTTCCTGACGTGGGATGATCATATCATCATTTTCCTTTAGACGTGGATATCACGCATGTGATTCCCACTTTCTTCAGCCAACGGCCCATGGAAAACACCCCTTATTTGTTCATACTTACCGCTTTCACCAGTGCATGGTCCTGTGGAAAACCCTCGTTAGTTGTTGAAAGTCTCCACTTTCAACAGTGCACGACTTACTAAAACCGCTCTGTAGTTGTGGAAAGTCTGCATTTTCACCAGCGCATGACCCGCGATACTGATTCTTGGATATTTTGAAAATCACCACTTTCAATAGTGCACAGACCTATGAGAGGCGCTCCTTAGCTGCTAAAAGTCACCACTTTCCCCAGCTAACACTCAACTTTTAGACACACGTTAGCTGTTGAAAGTGAATTATGAAAATTTTGAAAAGAAGACTTTTATGGGTCGTATTATTTTCTAAGACAAAAACTAAGACCCAAGTTTTTTAACTATAAAAACTCAAAAATGAATTGAGAAAACTACCGATAGCCATGCTATCCACCACAAGACTCAACCAAAAGGACGGTTTCATTTTGGGAGCTAACACAACCCACAGACGCTACTTTGTGGAACAACATCATTTTATGCTTAATTAATAACATGCATTTAAAACAGGTTAAACACATTTAAACTCAGAGTAACCATAATAATTACCGCTATTATAAATAATCAATGGCTTTAACATTAATTCATATGCACAGCAGAATACATGATAAATATAAATACATAGACATCATCTGGTAATTATCTTTGAAACGGTGGTAATTCCACCAACAAGGTGCAGGCCTTCTACGAACCTCCCAACCTTATACCACACTTCTCATCAAGCTTAGCAGTGGGTCACCCCCGAGTTGGGACTAAGCTCCACCCCAAGGCAAGGAATCCTAGGCTAGGCTAAGGTTACAGGGAAAACACACAGTCGCAAGGAAGGAATTTTCTCCTAGGAACCACTCATACTCACTGCCACAGACTCTCCTTCCCCACATGCTTGTTACACCCCAGGAGTATACACCTTCTCTATCACCTAGATAGTCCTTTGGCTACTAACCTCCCTTGCCTTGGGTTTCAACAATAGACCAGACCGGAAGTCTCCAAGCTCTATGGCAGATATAGGGTTCCTTCCAGGAGTTCACTCCTTCCTCTGTGCACTCTCTCACCTGGAGAGAGTCGCTCACAGGAAAAGAAACCTTTTCTTCCAACTTCAATCACCTCTCTCACCTAGAGAGAGTGTTGTACAAACTAGCCAACAAGCCACATACAGTCCAGCACTGCGTGACCACAACAACCAACGGGGAAAATAGACACGGGCTTTCCAAATAGGCTCAGCAATGACAAGATGGTCTCACGGTTATGGCTTTGGGACAGAGACTCCACACAAAGGGTTGATCTGCTCAAACAGAGGATGCATCGGCTTTTCCAGAAATCAACATAGGCTATCCCTGAAATAAACACA
>ML779122.1:759269-777548 GCA_009831015.1 Picea engelmannii | reverse complement strand
CCGGTTTCAGAATGGAACGAGGTCTCTTGCAGGGGTCGAACGGGACGTACGGTTCAAAATATGAACGAGGCTCTTCCCGAGGTCGGACGAGTTCATGCCCAGGCAGTCAAGCGTCGAATGGTGGAGGAACCCCCAACATGGATGATCTCAGACACTTTATTTGCATGCGCCTGGGTTGACACTTGTCACCCATGCAAATGTGTGCGTTCCATCCCTTTGGAAGTTACTTGTCCTTCCAAAAGAACTTATGATAAAGCATATTATTCACATTCTTTTTGGAATAATATTAAAATATTATTCTCAAGGCTTAAGCCCTTAGGCTTAGCCCCTAGGCTCAACACTTATCCCCTCTTCCCACCTTCCATCCCATAATCCCTTTCCCACTCTATGGAAGCTTAGTCCCACATCACTCATTCATCATGGTCGATCTGCATGCGGTGATGTTAATATTTTTGCTAATAATGTGCATAGATACATGTACAAAATCAAGCTCTTGGCCTTCAACACTTAGGCTCTCTGGCCTAATAATCACATAATCCCACCAGCTTATATTAACTTGGCTCACCAGCCTATAAAAAAACATAATTACAATTCATTTCATAAACATGATTTACAATGGGGCTCGGCCTTGGGGACATTACAACTACCATAGGGCTGATCCACTCTGACTCTTCGACAGGTTCAATAATCCCTGCTTCCAACATTCTGTTGAGCTCAATCTTCACTTTTTCCTTATATTTCGGGTTCAATCTGTAGGGTCTTTGCTTGACTGGTTTCGCATCTAGTTAAAAAGGTATTCTCAATTCTCCCATAGGTCCTTTGATACCCTTCATATCAGTGAACTTGGTCGAAAACAAGTCTTGATACTCGTGCAGTAATTATGTAATTTTGTCGACAGTAGCAGCATCCCAGTAATATCCGACATTGGCAAGCTTTGGTGTCTCCTCTATCCCAATATTAACTTCCTTTATCTTGATCGGATGTCCAATGAATGCCAGTTCAACTCCTGGTCCTTCCACATCCTTGTGGCCTTCTGTCTCTGCAATGTTTACCTTCCTCGGATCATCATCTTCGTCGGCATTAATGTTGTAACATCCTTGTAATTTCTGGAATGACATAGTCCATTTGTCTTCTTCTTTCTCCAATGGGAGGCTGGATGACTCTTTAAATACTTTTTTCTTCACAATCTTTAATGCTTGATCTACTGAGGGAAATTCACTTTCAAACAAAAAGGTGGTTACAAAATTCTAAAGCATACCTTCCCAATCTACGGTGATAAGGCACAGCTCTGCTTGAAGGTACCAATTAATAGGGGTCGTGTCGAGCATGTTAATGAATATGTGTACCCATTTTTCTCAAGGAATGTCACTCCAGGCCTCTTCGCAACTTCATACATGGTCCTTTGGGCAGCTTCGAACAGTGTAACTCGCTTCACAGCTTCCTACTTGTGTTGAAAACCACGTTTTCATCAAGGTTCGACATTTTGTCCAGTCTGTGATATTGCTTTTATGTTTCCCCCACCATCTTACTAGTGTAGATTTCAGAGCCTCGTCCATAGCCAACAGCCTCTGTTGTGCTGGTACAATTTTTTCAAATTCCATCAAGAAGGATTCTAAAGGATTCAGACCATCAAAGGTAGGTAAGTTACTTGTTGTTGTACCAATCCAATGAACTTCTCTAGTCAGTCAAGCACATCTCCTTGTGAATACTTCATACATATGGTTCTGCCAGTTCTCCAGCGCTTCTTCTGAATATGATGAACATGTGTTTTCACTTCACCAGATTAGATTCCCATCGGCAGTAGGGTTGATATAATCATGTTGTCTGGCTATTAATTTATAGATGTTTTCCAACTCATATGCGTAGTCTTCTTCTCTGATGGGCTATGTATACCGTGGACCTTCATCTGGATCTAAGGGTGCAATGACCCTAACGCCATCTCCTTCAAATGTCATGCATCTTTTCTTTAAATCAACCATAGTAGAATTGTTGAAGGCCCAATTAATTTCTATTAATGCAGGGTAAGGGCAGCTATCATCAACAATTTAAATTACCTCAATGTCTGCAAAGGTTCTAACTTCGTCGATGTCCACGGGGACATGCTCCAATCGTCCAAATGGGATGACATCTTGTTGCTTAGCCATGCGAAGCCTAATAGGGGAATATATCAGCTTGGGTTTTCCCATCAGTTCCCAAGTTTTCTTTGTCATGACGTTGATCTCCAACCCTAAGTTGAGGACCACATAGTCTATATCATACTCTCCTAATTGAGCATTCACATGTAATTCTTTGTTTGTTCTTCTCTTCTTACCAATCTGGTGTACTGCCCTATTTAGCAAGGGGTCTACCTTTCCTAGCTCATACTGCCTGATTAGGTTCTATAACTCTTGTACATCTTTCTCATCCTGAATTAATTTAAGACAAGTGTACAAAAATTCAATGAGAGTACTTTCCTCTTTTCCTTCTTTATGCACAGTTGATTGATCAAATGCCTAAGGAATTCTGTACACTTTTACTTATGGTTGTGTTCTAGATGAGGATCCCTGGTTCCTCTTGAACTCCTGTCTTTCTTCCTCAAATATTCATCTTTCTTTCTTTGCATCAAAAACCTGAGTCTTCTCCTCATCTTTCCTGATACCTGACTCTTTTGTGATCTTTCTGTGGGTTGTTCTATCCTCTCATGTAGTAGCACCTCCTCGAGTAATGACATTGACTCTAGGTTCGGTTCCACGAGGTTCAACATATATCAATTGTAATTTTGGGTTCTGTTGGGGTCCTTGTCTTTCCTAAACCTTAGCTAGTAGCACAGGGCATTCTTCTATGACATGCTCAAAGGAGTTACAATAACCACAGGTTGTGCAAGGATTCTGACAATCCCTTGCTAAGTGTCCTGGCTGCGCATAGTTATAACAGATTATTTTTCCTCGGCCTCAGCCCATACCTTCTCCTTGTCCTCGTCCTCATTCTCTGTATCCACCTTGAGGAGTGAAGTTTCCTCTCCCTAGAGAGTTGTACTGTGGAGTATTTCCTTCTTGTTGTACTTCACCTTGAATCTTGTATATGTCTCTCGACCTCTCATGCATGAGATCATAAGCTCTACAATATTGATCATCGTGCCCTACTGATTTACAAAATGTGCAGTACAAGTTTGTGGGTGTCTAAACATACTTCTGCATGTAATAGCACTCACCTGGGTGATGCCTATTTCTGCACACATCACACCAGGGTAGGTTAACTTGCTTCAAGGGGCTCAGCGCTCTCGAGGCCAAATACTCATGGAATAAGGGACAGTGTTCCTTATCATGACCTTCTGATCTACATCTCACACACCAGACATCTTCCCTTTTTTCTTTTCCCTTATCTTTCTTCATATCCTCGATCTATAAAGACAAACTGGTGAGCTGACTCAAGATCTGGCTCATGCTTGAGCTTGATTCTCCCATAGGTGTTGATTCAAGTTTCATGGTGATTTCCAAAGATTATGCTTGCAATTCAATATTATGTTGCATCAGAGGGACTCTGATGTGTGGTAAAAACATAACGATGAACCATTCTTTGTTCTATTCATCGGGGATTTGAAAGGTTAATCAGCCTGTTAAGGTCTTGAATCTCTGTTAGAACTCCCAAACAGGTTCTGCTACCTTTTGTTTGATCTCTTTTAACTCTGTAATACATTGTGAATCCAACTTAGGTTTCTTAAACTTTGCAATCAGCGCATTATTTATCTCGTTCAGTGGATTAGGTTGTGCCGGTCCTTGGACAAGTTTCATGTACCAACTCAGTGAGTGGTCCCTTAGCGTAGTGTTGAACTGGGTTCTCTTGATGGATTTGTTGGTGATACTTTTAATATTCCATACAGATTCACAAAGAAACCAATGTTGATATGGATCTTCATATCCATCTCCTCTAAAGATAGGGATCCTCATTTAATCTGCCATAGAGCTGACTAGGCTTCTTGTCTGAGTAGATGCTAAGCTACTAGTAATAGTTCTCTGAAGACTCTGGTGGTTCTGACTATTCTGACTGCTAAGTATTGTTGAGACAATAGGAAGATTAATGTTACTTACTTCAGTAGTCTGTGCAGTTCCTTAGGTTTTTGTATTTTTTTGGAGAAGTTCTTCAGCTTCCCCTTCTTCTATTCTGGTGGGCTCTGAATGTTTTTTGTCTGCTAGATCTACCTCTTCTCCATTGTAGAAACCCTCTTCTCCATAGTTTTTCTTAAACATGTTCTCAAGGTGAACCCCTCGGAATACTTTCCCACTGCGCGTATGTCCTCCTTCTGTGTCATTGTCGTTGTCCAAGATTTTGAACATTAGCCTTTTCAGGTCCGTCCAATCTACTATATCTTCAAGATGTGGTTTTCATGCAAGAGCATCTTGATTCTCAGCTTCAGAAAGTGCAAAAATTTTCTTCTGGGTCCTTTGAAAAAGTATCTCTTGGCTTGGCTATATGATTATGTTTTTTCAATAGAAAACTCGGTGATATACCCTCCAATGGTACTATCAAACCAATGATCTATTGCTCTGAATATAGCATTGTCAACTCTCTTGACCTTCTAGATCAGTGGCGATGTCCAAACCATAGGAGGTCTAAGACTAATATTGAACTAGGTATCGGCTAACCTAGCCAACCATTCAAACAAATCCTGGTGGATTTCCCCAAAGAATATCTTGTGAATGTCGGTGAAGATGTGTCTTTGTAGCTAATCTTCAGTACTTAGTTTAGGGTTCTTGTTATGGGCTTTAGCAAAGTCCCTCTCTTTATCCTCTATCCACTTTTGAATCTCAGTCTTTGATGGGAACCACCTTGACATTCCCTTAAAAATATTTCGATCCTAGCAACAGAACCATTTGTTGGCATAGGGGCAGACCCAGGGTTCATTCCAAGAGCGCAATATCAAGTGGAACTAATACAACAGTAATGCAACATTCATATATCTCTTATCAGCTACATCGACTATGCACAGCTATACATCTGATCTAACACAATAATGCAAATAGCAGTATAACAATGGCATAGATCCAGGCATCAATCACACATATGACAAAAAATATACGTGATTCGCCCTCTCTCTAGGGCTACGTCCATAGAACTATGCTTATGATATATTAAGATAAAGATTACAGTTCTGATCTATGCTCTTAGTCAGCAGATCTTCTCTCTTCTTCTCTCTGTCTCCCACCTTCCTGCACACCCAATTGTAGGACTTGATCTTTGCACCCAGCTGAAGATCTTACAATACGAGAAGGCTCTCACTCTCAGCCCTCCTCTCTCTCATAGCACAAGAATCTCTCAACCAACAACAATCAATATCAATACCCAACACTAGTACCATCCCAACCTAGGTCCTCTCGACCTCTATTTATACATTATAGTCCCTCACCGACAACCTTAGGCAAAAAACCTAGTTGTCAAAACCCTAACTACCCAAAACCCTAGGTGTCTAAAACCCTAGGTCAACTTGACCCACCTTTTTAGGGCTTCACTAGCCTGTCTTTCCTTCCTCGTCGCGCGATGCTCCAAAGCATCCAATGGTGGCTTTCTCTACTTGCTAAGTTTTCTATGATTATTTTCTCTTGTTGGCCTGTCATCCCTGATCTCCTCATTCAACGGCTTGATTTTTCGTACGTTGCCCCATCTTTTCTTCTCTTTTACTTACTTTGACCTAGTGGCAATCACTATGTTTCTCGTGCAGTTTGCGTTTGACCTTTTCTTTCTCGATCTTCGCTTCCTTTCATAACCAAGGGCCAACAATGAGATTCAATAAGATCATGATATGATAGAATCTCAAGAACCTCCCCAAATGATGATCTCTCACAAGAGAAAGCCAGCTTGAGCAAGGGAACTCATTCAAGATGGAGAGAAGTATGGTGCTCCATAAGGAACCATGAGACAAATCAAGTAACCTAAGTCATTCTCTAGTTATATGGATTTGATGTGTAATATCATAGAAAAGGAGCCTACTTTCTTTGAAGAAGCCATTCATAAGAAATAATGGGTAGATTCCATGATAGAAGAATACCAATCCATTATAAAGAATGATGTACGGGAAATAGTTCCCAGACCGAAGAACAAATATGTGGTATCTTCCAAATGGTTATACAAGACAAAACATGTTGCAAATGGAAGTATTGAAAACCATAAAGCAAGGTTTGAATCTTGTGGCTTTTTTCAAAAGGAAGGCATTGATTATGAAGAGGTGTTTTCTCTTGTAGCCAGATACACTTCTATCAGAACCATCATAGCTCTTGCAACCAAGATGAAGTGGAAGTTACACCAGATGGATGTGGAAACAACATTCTTAAATGGTGTTATTGAAGAAGAAGTGTATATAGATGAACCTCAAGGGATTGAAGTTGAATATAGAAAGACTTGTGTCTGCAGGTTGAAGCAAGCTTCTAGAGCTTGGTATGGCAGAATTGACAGTTTCCTGAGGATCTTGGGATTTACCAAAAGTAAATTTGATTATAACCTTTACTTCAAGGTTATAAATGATGAGCCAGTTATATTGCTGCTATATGTGGATAAATTATTCTTAACTGGAGAAGAAAATATCGTCACTGATTATAAGAAGAAGCTCGCTGCATAATTTGAGATGAAAGACCTAGGCCTGATGCATTATTTCTTAGGTCTTGAAGTTTGACAGAGCCTAGAGAATATCTTCCTTAACCAAGGGAAGTATGCAGTTAAAATATTGAAGAGGTTTGATATGTTGTAATGTAAATCCATGAACACACCCATGGAAACAAAGTTGAAGCTCCTCGTTGATACTTCGCCAGAATTGGTTGATGTTATGTTGTACAAACAGATCATTGGATAATTGATGTATCTGATGAATACCGTGCCAGATATATGTTTTGATGTGAACACCTTTAGTCAATACCTGGTAGAGCCCAGATGTGTTCACCTTGTTGCTGCAAAACATGGGATGAGATACCTTAAGGGTACGTTGGAATTTGGTCTATGTTATAATGGTTGGTTATATTGATTCAAATTGGGTTGGAAGTGTTTCTAATAGAAATAACACTTTAGAATCTTTCTTTTAGTCTGGGGTCAGCCATGAATTCATGGAAGAATAGGAAGAAATATAGTATCTCTCTCAACATGACAGAAGCAGAATACATTGTTGCATGTTCCACTAGTTTTAAGGCCATATGGATTCAGAAGTTGTTGACAGGTCTATTTGAAATGGAGATGGAAGCAACCGTGATTCTATGTGATAACTAGAGTTGCATAAAAATGATGGAGAACTTGGTGTTCCATGATAAGTCGAAACAGATAGAAATAGAGTATCACTACATTCGTGATATGGTGCAGAGGGGAGTTGTAAAGCTCCAATATGTTGGCACAGATGAGTAGGTTGCAAATGTGTTGACCAAGCCTCCATCTCGTGTAAAGTTTGAATACTTTCAAGACAAGCTTGGTATAGTCTGAAAAGACCTCCCTCGAAAGGGGGAGTGATGTTGATGATACTATGGTATCCTAACCAACAATGGGTAGCTCAGTTAGGATTTTATATCCTAGGGGACTGATCATCCCTGAACAGATCTTGAAGGTCCAGCAAGGATGCTCTATCAGAGTACCTACGCATGTATATCCCAGTTGTGGTCAGTAGTGGTAGCTCAGTTAGGATTTTATATCCTAGGGAATCTTTTTATTCCTGGGTAGATCTCGAAGGTCCGGTAAGGACGGTCTGTCAGAGTACCATGTGGTAGCTCTGTTAGGATTTTAAATCCTAGGGAATATTATGATTCCTTGGCAAATCCCTAGTGATTCTCAGAGTACCACAAAATGTTGTTATTACACCTACCTCATTCTGTTTCTATATGATGATGATGATGTTATCTCAGCCTTGTGCTGATGATGTTGTTGCTACAACCTTGTGTTGTTGATGATGTTGTTTCTCCAGCCTTGTGTTGTTGTTGATGATGTTGTTCCAGACTCATGTTGTTGATGATGTTGTTGTTGATGATGATGTATCAACCTGTGATTTTGTTGATGATGTTATACTAACCTCATGCTATTAATAATGGTGTTGATGTTTTTTCCTTAGCGTTATGCTAATTGATGTTGATGTAGATGATGATGATTCTACTCCAGCTCCATGTTGTGAAAGATGATGTTATTGATGATGAGAAAAACTTTCGATGATTTATAGATATGCCAATCAATGTTCCATATGTTGATGTTGTTGTTGCCCTCTCTCAATATCCTGATGATGTTAGAATACACTTCTTGTTAAGGGGGAGTGTTGAAATATTGTAATTGTGAAGAATATTCTAATTATAATTGAGTTATTATCATGTAGATCAATCCCCTTTTGTGGATTGATCATGTCGGTACTTATGTATGACCAAATTCCCTTTTGTGGATTGGTCAAACCATAGTCAAATTATGTTAATTGAGAAGTCAGCCCCTAAGGGATAATTAAAGTGCCTTTAGCCACTAGTTGAATAAGTCAGCACTGCTTGATGATAAGACACAACCCTAGCGCTCCTCAAATAGTATAAATAAGAGAGGCTAGTGCCTCATTCACTCACTCACTCAAGTCACTCATCTAGTGTGCAAGTTTGAAGGAAGTTGCAGTTAGAAGAAGGAGAAGAGGGAGGTGCATTGCTCAGTCTTGGATATTCTCTAGTGTTTGGTCTTTTATCTTGGCATTGTATTGGCAATCTATATTAAGGAATTTTTTACTTGGTTTTCTCCCCCACGAGAGTTTACCAAGATAAAATGTTGTGTACCTTGTGATTTTGTTTCTTTCAGTGATTCTGCTTATGCTCTTATTGTCTAGTAAATTGAAAAGAACTTAATAGTAGCTCTAAATTTAACACTTCTTGTTATTCGTCGCCTTAATGACAACCTTGATATCCTTATCCTTAAAGCTAATAAAGGAAATTCATTGTTCATTATGAACACTTCCGACTATGAATCCAAACTTCTTGACCTCCTCTCCTCCTCTACTTACAAACCTCTTCCCAAAAATCCCATTAATTCCATCACCAACATGATCAATAAATCCATCAAATCATCCTCCATTGATCCTCATATACAAAAATGTCTAATTCCTCACAACCCACAAAACTCGAGGATCTATGGCCAACCTAAAATACATTAAAAAAAAGACCTCTCCCTCCACCCTATTTTCAGTGCTATTGGCCCCCCCACTCATGCCCTTGCCCGATACCTTGCTGACAAACTTCAATCCTTTGTCGGCAAAACCTCCTCCTTTATTAAAGATTCCACCAACTTCATTCTCAAAACTCGAAATCTTCACCTTGATTGCCAAGACCTTATGGTTAACTTTGACGTAGTTTCCTTATTTACCAAAATACCAATTTCTGAAGCCCTTACCCTGATCTCCAAACTCGTTGATCCCAAAACCCTAAACCTCATTGAAATTTGTCTTTCCTCCACCTTCTTTACCTTGAAAGGAGTGTGCTACAAACAAACTGAAGGTACAACCATGTGGTCATCCATATTTCCTCTTGTAGCCAACATATTTATGGAACACTTTGAATCTTTATCCTTGAACAAATTTCATCTCAAACCTAAATGTCGATATAGGTTTGTATATGCCACTTTTGTTATTTTTCCCCATGGCCACTCCAACCTTCTCTCCCTTTTTAACCACCTTGATAGCCTTTCCCCCCATATCCAATTCACGATGTTAACCCAAAAGGACAACTCCCTCCCCTTATTAGATGTCCTTATTTCTCAGCTTCCTGACGGCTCCCTTACTCACAAAGTTTATCGAAAGAAAACCCACAATGATTGTTACCTTAATGCTAGTTCCCACCACTGTCTAGCCCAAAAATCCATTTTCCTTAAAACCCTGATTACTCATGCCCTCCAAATTTATGCCCCCCAATTCCTCACTAAAGAAAAATCTCACCTAACCAAGGCCCTCCTGAACAATGGTTACTTGATTACCTAGATCAACCATGCCTTTTTCTCTACCAACAAACCTAAACCAAAATATTCCCCCTCCTCGTGCCCTCATCTCCCTACTCTACATCCATGGGACCATTGATATGATCTCAAAACTCATAGCTAAGAAGAATATCAAAACTGTGTTCAAACCATACAAAACCCTCAAAAAACTCTTTAGGACTTCCAAAGACAAATTTGACCCAATGCTTGGGCCAAGAGTTTACCAAATCCCTTGATCCTATGACAAATCTTACATAGGTCAAAACGGGAAATCCTACAAAGCCCGTCTTAAAGAACATATAGTTGATACAACCCATAACTCAATCTCCAAATCAACTATCATTGAACACTCCTCCAAATCTAAGCATCTCATTTGCTTTGACCAAACAAAAATACTTTCTTCAACCCCTCACTACTCTACTTGGCTTATTCAGGAGGCTCTTGAAATAGAAAAACATCCTAATAATTTTAATCGTGAAGATGGATACAAACTTAGTAAATCTTGGAAACCCAACTAATCTTGGAAACCCACCATTTAATGCCTTGAACAACATGCTACCTTAGTCGAGTTTCATCTCTGGCTCTATTCACCCCCCCTTCCCCCTTATTTTTCATAACTCTCGCGATTATCTTCGTCACATCTGCCTCATATCACGTTCTCATCTCATGTAATACCTTATGTTCTCTCTTCTTAATTGCTCTAGGATTTTACATTTTATTCATTTTTCTTTCTTCATGTTCATTATTATTTTTCTTCAATATATCGTCTTTCATTACTTAATAATCGATGCCCTCACCTTCTTATTCATTATCACACTAACTTTATTATTATCATTGTTATACTATATCACATTATTATTTGATTATATAATATTATCATTTCACTTTTGTCTTTTCATTGATAATCTACACAACATTTTTCACAGTAGTGTGCCATTAATTCTCTTTTTATTTTTATTTTTTCTTAATCCTTCCATCCTTAACAATTAATCTAATCCCTTGTTTATTTTCACCTCTAATCACATCGATCATCTTACCAACATTTTCATCTTTAGTTATCTTTGCCATTACCATCTTTTTCATTATCACATTAACTTAATTATTATCCTTATTACACTATATCACATTATTATTTTGTAATTTTATCATTTCACTATTATCTTCTCATTACATTAGACTTTATTCCTTAGTTAATTAGTCTAAATACATCATTACTTCTTGTTAATATTTTAATATTATCATTAATCCAGCTCTGTGTAATACTTTTCTCTCTTAACCACTAATTTTTCCCAAGGTTTATTTTTAACTTGAATCGATATTTAACCTTTAATTAATCTAACAACCCATGTTTTTTTTTGTGAATAAAAA
The DNA here is from genome assembly GCA_009831015.1 of Picea engelmannii. NCBI lineage: Eukaryota > Viridiplantae > Streptophyta > Pinopsida > Pinales > Pinaceae > Picea > Picea engelmannii. The sequence continues at coordinate 766,250 of ML779122.1, read as the reverse complement.
AGTGGTTCCCTATATTAATTTCAACTGGAGGCTTACAAAAAAGAACTACGGCTGAAGGTATAGATGATAACATTGTTCTTCTTGGTTTCCCAAGGTCCAAGTCCTCGAAACCATTGGATCAGATCAACGGTCCTCGATGGTTCGCAGCCACCGGCTGAGATCCGCTTCTTGAATTCGCTTTTCACGTTGTCGGAGGAATGGCTTGCACTTTTTTCCCGAAACCCGTACCCTCAAAATTCACTTTGGTTGTATCGCGAGTTCTCATTTCGTGACTGTTGGTTGCTCCCAATTTCAGGAATTCGTGCCTCTGGATAGCGAAGAACCAAGAATTCCTCTTCTTCTGATCCCCGAAGTTGTGAGCCCCTCGGGACTAGATCGACGGTCCAAATTTCCTTGGGATCAACGGTCCAGATCTTCTCTCACATTTCGCAATTTCTCATTTCATGACTTCGCGACTTGGGCAGACAGCTCCCTCCGAGCTTTTGACTCTCGCTTGTTGAGTTCCTGAAATCATCTATCGATGATCCAGATCTCCTCAAGCACCAACGGTCTAGATCTCCTCAAGCACCGACGATCCAGATTTTGATATTTCGCGCCTCGGGATAGTGAAGAACCGAGTGTTCCCCTTCTTCCGATACTCAAAATTGTGAGTCCTTTGGGACCAGATCAATGGTCCAAATTTTCTTGGGATCAATGGTCCAGATCCTCTCTCGCATTTCACGACTTCGTGACTTGGGCATGTTAGCACTTTGTAAATTTTGTCTAGCTAATAGACAAATATCAGAGGTAACTGTTTCAACCTACTTTAGAGCTGAAGCACTAGCCTGCTCAACTCAGAGAGGGCTCTCTCGTGTCACTTGATATCTCTTTGGAAATTGGTGGCTAGATTTTAGTTTGTTTGGGGGATTTTTAATAAAGTTGTTGGAAATGAAGGGGAGGAACACTCAGGGCTATGGAGTCAAAATTCTGAAACTGAATGAAAGTAATGATCAGCTAGTAGAACTCTCCAGAGGATAAAGGATAAATGAGGTGATGAATCTGAGTTATAACTTGAAATTAATAGAATGTAGGAAGATAAATAAAACAAATAATTGCATCAGAGCATTACCAAAATGAATTATGAATTAGTTAATAAAACAATCACACATTTTAAATTGATTAAACCAAGAGCATCACAAGATGAATTATGGGATTTTAACTATCCAATTTAAACAGAGGAGAGTGTAAATAGAATAAAGGATCGCAGGAAATACATACGATGAAAGAAGACAAAGCTCATATCACCACCAATTGGAATATTTTCATAGAGGCTTCAAAAGATTTTGCATATATATTCAATTCAGCTTCAGAAAATTACAATAGAGTTCGAAACAACCAAAAGGGTTCTCTTGCACTTCTACCAACATTAATTCAATCAAATTCCCCAACATTTATAAAATTCGATTACAATGGCTGAAAACGAAATGTTTCAGCTTATAAAACTAATAATAGTAATTTCAACTGATAGTCTCGGTATATGAACCGATTTACAATGATTTCTAACCTTTTGACCTGTGTCATCCAGGCTTTGTTGGATGCTTTTTCCTGTTTCAATTGCCCATCTAGTTTGAGTGCATGTGTTGTCAATCTTGCAACCCTTGGACCTAAGCTCAGATAATTTGAATATAGCATGTCACTGACATTCTTGTGGAACTTTAATTTGTCAGGGGCATCAATGTTTTCATAGTGCATTTTGAAATCAGACACCTTACCATCATCAGCCACTGCTATGTTAAACATCTTTCTTTCCACATCCCTGACTTAGAGTAAGGAAGCCTTATGCTAGGACACCTTCTCTACTTCAGGTAAAAGGTCTCTTATTTCACTGTTGGCCACACTTCCCTTCACAACATATTGGTTTATTAAATCTTCCTTGGACTGATAAACTGCCCCAGGTGTCTTGCCAAATATGTGTTTCCTGCTGCTAAAAATCTTTGTGCTGCTTTCATTTTGCGGTATGCTTCCTATACCAGCTTCTTCATTCTTGGTTGCACCTTCCACCATCTCCTTGCTCGTTTTCCCTTTGGGATATTCTTCTTCTAGGTCAACTATTTGAGAGGGTGGTGTGATTTTCAATTTCTTGGGAGTATCTTGTTGTCTACTGGCACCCAAGGCCTCTGAACTGCTCCTCTTATTATAGACACTCATCTTAGGGGATTTAACAACCAACCTAGGAGAAGGTTTTTGTGTTGGGCTCTGTTGAGAGGTTGGTTCTGTTTGTTTTTTCTAATCATGCTGCAGAGTGACCTCCATATCTACACAGGTCTCTAGATTGGCTAGCTTATCAAATCCTTCAACATGCTCATGTTCATAGGGGCCTTGTTTTCTCTCCAATATTCTCTTTGATATGATCTGATGCGGATCATATTTCCTCCCTTGCAACTATGTGAACCCGAATTCACTGAGTTTGGATTGGATCAGATGCAAACAAGACTTGTTCTTTACCACAAAGGGCACCACTATGAAAGGAAATTTTAGGTTAGAAGCCTTGTGTGCTTTCAGAAAATGATCTGTCTCTGAGATGATCCTTTGTCTTATGAACTCCAAAGCAAAGATTATGGGAGTCAAAAAGACTGGTAAAATATAGGATCCTTCTTGATAGTCGTATACCCAAATCACAGTACACTGTATGAACAACAGACAATCTCCTACCCTGCTCTCTGAATTTGGTTGTAAAGAACTTCTCATTTCTTCCAGAACCCTCCGTAGATATGAACCAAAAATAAGACTGTACACCCTGGACATAATCTTATTGATGAAAATAAGCATGGTGATTCTTTTACACTCGGTCGAAATAAATGCAGTCTCAGGAAATTTGGTTCTATTAGATTCCAGAAACATTCTCAGCAAGTGCGTGTAGTATCTGAAGTGTCTCAATGAATTGAAGTTTACCAACTGTTGATGCATATTATCAGCTATGAATTTGTCAAAATTGACACTAACTGACTGACCAGACCTGACATAAAGAAGGTCAAAAAGAAACCTAACATGACTTCTACCACAAACTTGTCATTATCCAACCCTAGAATTTGACTCAGCAGAGAACAAGCCCACTGGAATTCGATGACCATGACGCTTACACTGGCAGGCAATGACAAACTCTCTAAATGGTGTTCAGGTTTTACAATGGTTTGTAGAAACAGGGTTTTTACTTCTGGTGGGCATTCTCTATAAATTGTGATCATCCTCTCTTCCTCGAAGGGCTCTAACATTGTGGGGGTAGACTCCAGTATACTGAGGGTGTGCCGAAGCGATGGACTGTCTATATTGCATAAAACCTCTGACCCTAATTTATTCAAAATGACTCTTTCTTCCCGAGAATATCACTCCACACACCAGCTTACAAATTCAAGGAAAGAGAAGACTACTTCTACGACATAATGAATGATGGAGGCTTGAGCCACTTTGAGGAAAGGTATGTGTGTTCCAACATTGTCTGACAAATTTGATTTGGACACAGAAATGGGTGAGATTGTTATCTCTGTGTCGAAAATGTTGGAGTCCCTGTCAATTAGGGATTCTTCTCTGGAGGCAATGTCTTGTTCATTCACGGATAAAAAGATAGGATTAGCGGCCATGGTGAAAAATACATGTTTAAGCGGCGAAGAACACACAAATTTGATTCAGTTTTGAGCTTGAGTTTCGAATGGGTGCTTTGCACCAATTTTCAAACGTTTGAATGCTTCAAAATGCCATAAAATAATGCCAGAGGCCCTCCTTTTATACATGCCTATTGACATCGGGGGTTGGAGAAAATGGTTTTAGGTAGATCGCTTTTTTCCCCGATGTGCCTCTTAGGGCGCCACACGTCCACGTTTGAAACCACATTAGTTTTCCCTGACCTGCCCTCGAATGATTAATCCTTGCACTACTTCAATCGCTAATATGAGCTTCAATCATTGATTTGGATCAACTCTAAGATCTATGGTCCATCATGTCCCAACAACTTCCGATATCGGAGATTGGAGAAAGCAGTCTTAGGAAAACATCTTTTTGCCCCGATGTAGCTCTAAGGGCACCACACATCCATGAACAAAACCATAGTGATTTTTCCCGGCCCGCCTTTGAGAAATTATCTTTCGTGCTGCTTCGTCCCTTGATATGCCTCTCAGCTGTTGATCCGGGCTACTCTTAGATCGACGGTCCACAAAATCCTTCCTTTCGCACCTCCACTATATTTGTCTACATGTCGCCATATAAGACTTTATCCTCCAAACTATCGCACCTCCAAAGCAATGTGGATTTTCACTAAATCTCTGAAACTCAGAGCCTGATCTGAAAATTATTATGATGATAACATAGGTTCCAACTAGGGATGCTATCCTCCCTGCGAGGTAGCAAAAAAACTGAAGACCAAGTGCCTACCCATTGGGCTATGTTCTATTAGTACGATTTGAATTTGTTGACATTTATTCAAAAAAAAAAAAAATATGTCCAGCATAGCTCAGGACCTTCACCTCGGGCTTCAACTATGTTGCTTTATTCCAATTTTTCATGTGTGAAAAAAAATGCAAAACGATTATTTACAATGAATAGCGGGGTGATGCTTTTTCAAACAATGTAATTCTTGAGGAACCTACCATTCATAGGCCCTCCTTCAGTGAGTTCTCCATTACCTTCCTATAACAAATAGGTGTTTCTCCCATGATAAGCTTCGATTTTGAACGGACCTAGCCATAGGTTATCAAATTTCCCATGTTTCCCTTTATCTTTGTTTTTGGCATCCCATTTTAGCACCCAGTCTCCTAGTTCAAAATCATCCACTTTGGTATGTCTATTGAAAGCCTCCTTAATCTTGTCTTGGTGTAGATGGGCGTTATGAAAGGCCTTTTCTTTAGTTTGTTGTACACTAATGAGCTCATCATTTCTTCTCCTACTAGTGTCTGCTTCCGCTTCTTTCTCCTGTAACAACTTCATTACCGACAATCCTTATACAGTAGGAAAAATTTCTTCAGTGTCGTAGACGATTTGGAAAGGGGATGTGGCAATGGATCTCTTTGGGGATATTTTGTCATCCCATAGTGTGTGGATGAGCTTTTTGTGCCATGCCCTTTTATTTTCTTGCAGTAATTTTTTGATGATTCTGACCAAGATTTTATTCGAAGACTTAGCCAACCCATTCCCTTGAGGGTAGTATGACGTGGAATGACCCAGGGTGATATTGTAATCACTACATAATTTCTCCAATTTCTTAGACTTGAAAGCAACTACATTGTCAGTTATAATTTTGATCGGGCATTCAAATCTGGACAGAATATTATTTTCTACGAATCGAATGATGACATCATCTGTAGCCTGTCAGGTGGGGACTGCCTCAATCCACTTAGTGAAATAATCGATCGTTCTCGGGATCCATTTGTGTTGGGTAGAGGATTGTGGGTGGATTTCCCCTATGAAATCAAGGCCCCACTGTCTGAAAGGAGCTTCCACTAAAATGGGTTTTAAAGGTAAAGCCAACAATTTCCCTTTCCCATCAAAAATTTGACATTTGTGGCACTTAGAGACTTCTTTATAGACATCGGGAAAGATGGTAGGTGTCAGGCTGCTAAATTAAAGATTTTAATGTCCTGAAACACTGAATTGTCAAACCAGGGTAAGTAAACTTAGAGCTGTTACACTGTATGTGCGGGTAAGATTCTACTTCCTATCTAAAGGCTATTCTTAAAAGAAAACACAAACTCACTCTTAAAAACTGAATCCTAATGACTACCTTGCAATTTATCATCTCCTATTTAGTTCATCAACAGAAAACAGTCCTATGCTTAAGTGCATGTGCTTCTATTTCTACTCTAAATGTGATTTCACAAGACTATCTACCACTATATTTAATCATCTAATCATCACGATTTCTATCTAAGCCATAACAGAAAGAGTATTTCCTAAAATTCTTTTAATCTAAATATCGAAAATAAATCTAAATCTATTCTACGGGAAAAATAAAGAAATATTCTAATTACCCTACTGGTACCGGAAGCTTCCTCTAATTTAATTGCAACCTATCTATCCTAACTAAGCAGAGTAGCCTAACTATCTAACAAAGCAGAGTAACTAACTATCCTAACCAAAACAAAGTACATTCAAACTCTAAGTTATGTGCAGATTGAAAACTGGAAACGATACAGTTGAAGAATAATTAAGCAGAATCTAAACAAGTTATTTCCAAAACTCTAAGTTAACATGCATGCAAATACTACAATACTGAAATGAACTAAATCTAAGACAGAGGAAAGCAGCGACTTGAACCTATTTGGTGGGCCCAACCAAAAGGTACAAACGCCAAAAGGAAGAACCGGAACTACTTATATCATTCTACGCAAACATTGTGTATACTTCACGCTCCATTTACTCAGAAAACTAACTCAAATCAAATGATAGTAGAGTAACATAACGCAACAACAAATTGTATTCGGAAATGTGTCTCATAACATAACATAACCCAACGTTCTTTAGGAGTGATCCTCTGGTTATATAGATTCTCCTCCATAACAGTTTAAAGCAAAAATACATTAATTCAAACGGATCCCAGATCCGAAAATAACTTGAAATCAGTAAAAAAACGGTCTTCACATCTTCGTGACACGTAGTGTCACAAAGTGTGAATCATAACAGCTTAGTTCTATAATTGTGCCTTCAATCATCATATGAGTGATGACTCCATCTGTCACGTAAATCGCATTGTCTCCTACTCTGGCCATAACGCGTGGATCTTTAGCAGCTTCGTTGGTATCTCCACGGGGTGCGAGTTGGTACCTGGTACTGGCAATTCCTGTTTCAAAATAGATATAGTACCTAACTCAATCCACATTAGTTTCAATATTAATTTAAGGTATCAAAATACATAAAAATAACTTGAAACGTAAAAATACCTTGAGTAACCCCATTGAGTGGTAAAGAGATGTCAATTATGTCAAAACAAGGCCAAGAGGGAGTGGTACTGGGTAT
>ML779122.1:661670-694759 GCA_009831015.1 Picea engelmannii | reverse complement strand
TGACCTTTGGTTGCATAGCCAAGGGAAAGGGGGTCTCATCACGAGCCAGCCTTATCATTTCTGCGAAAATACCAGTGGGTAACACTGTCATCTCTGGTCACCACGCCAAGGCAGTGTCCTCTGGTCAGACCTTGAAGTAAAAAAAAAACAAAAACAACTCACTCTCTTGTGAGAGACTATCTTTTAGCCTTTTGTTTGGTATTTTTGGTGTTCTAAGTGAGGCACAACTCTTCTTGGAGGATTTCTCTTGGCATTTATGGTGTTTCTCTCATGGAAGGTTTACAACTAGGGTTTGATTATGCATTCTTCATGATATGTAAGTGATTTTTTCATGCAAAACTTCTTAAGTGAATTGTTGTAGGCTTAATTTCTTACATTTAGCTATTATATTGCTGAATCTTGAAACCCTAGGTAGCAAGCACACTAGTAGGTCATTGCTACATGTCGCCATGTTTGAGAAATAGTTTTAGCCATTGATAAAGGGAGATATAGCCTAGCCGTTGCTACACTTTTCTCCCTTTCTTTGAGTTAGCATTAAAGTTATAGGTTGAAAAGAGGAGACGTCCTAGGCCTAGTTGAATCCACACCTAGGGTTTTAACCTTCTAGGGTTTGAAAGCCTTGCCCTTGCAACACTTTCTCCCTTAAATCCGTACTTTGAAGCTAGCCATTTTACCAAGTGTATTTAGAGAAAGAGGAAGGAGCATGAGGCCTTGCTTAAGCAACACCAAAATGAGCCTCCTTCCCTTAGGGTTTTGATTCTAGGGCCCTGCCATTGCAGCACCATAGAACCTTACCTTCTAGTCTCTGAATTTAAATCCTCCAGAGATCTTTTTCCCTTGCTTTTGACTCCATTTTACCCTAAGGCACTGGTTAGACTTACAATGTTGAGCTTTTGCTGTGTAAAATCATCTTTCAAACTTCAAATTTTGAAACCCTAACTAACCCTAACGCCACTGACTTAGGCTGACGTCATACCTGACGCAACAACCTTTTCTAACTAGCAAATAAGAAATTAATGACGACGTCAGGCCTTTATTGAGCAATTGTTGATAAAAAATACTGTTGGCTTGGTCATTATTATAGACATTGATGAATTGATGATCTTGCATAGGCTATTTAGCAAAACGTTGACCTCATTTTGTCCATCATATTGCTTGTTAAATGAAATCAGATAGTCAAGAAGTACTAACCCTTTGAATTATAACCTGCAAATATACATATAGTGTTGTTATTGTCTTGTTCCGGGTGGGTGTTCTCAACAGGGACTTCACTTCTTTATTGGCTGATTAGCCGGAATATCTGATACTGGTGGTAACCTGAGAGGAGGGAAAACCTTAAACTCTTGACCTTACATTCTTTGCCTCTTCAAAACCCCAGGTTACCAGGGACGTCTCCCTTGGGCTAACCTCCCTAAACAGAAAGAACCTCCCCATTGAGGTGATAGTGGGTGGGGAAGGTTCCTGTTACGCCAGTTTGTCCACTATCCTGTAGCCCGTGACCTAAAATACAAACTACGCGATAACACACACCTCTTGGGAGAGCTTTATGGTGGTGTATTTTGGCATTTTTCATGGTGGAATGTTCTTCAACTAGGGTTTGACTTGATTATTCTGGGTGAAATAAGTGAAAAATCTGCATTTTTATTCATGCTATGGATGTTTGTGGTAAAATTTATTTGTTTCATGTCTAAGATTATGAAATTGCTTGTTTAAAACCCTAGGGGAGAAACAACAAATTCTTCTTTCTCTCTATAACTATTCTACCAGCTTGATCTTGCCAATTATACATTTTCTTGAAAGTGATTATTAGAGCCCTAAAGTGCTAGCTCTCTAATAATCTCATTCTTGTCACCAATTAAATTGTTTTTCAAAAGCTAAGGAAGTGCCTACTCTCTAGCAAAACCTCCCTTAAAAAGGGCAAATGCTTGAGGCCTTGAAGTGCCAACACCTCTTGCATTTACTTCTTCCCTTAGCTAAGAATTATCATTATTTTATTTCCCAAGTGATATTATTACTATTATTGACTCCATAAGCCATAAAAGGCATTGATTTTTTACACTCTTGTGGATGAATGAGACCAAACAAACTTTCAACACATCTTCTTGAAACTTTCACAAATACTAACAGCTAACTTGTTGCTGTTACAATCACTGTTACAACAATTTATTGTGCAACCTATCTAACCCTACTAACTAAGTAAACTAACCCAGAATTTCCACAAGCCAAAGCACTATCACCTTGAGGCTTTAAACTATTTTTTGCTACTATTCTGAAGTGCATTTCTAAGGCTGTTGAAAATCACTTTGCTGCTGTTGTAACTGTTAACATAGCCACCATTTGCAGCCCTTATCAGCCCATACTAACAAAAAAACTATCCAGAAACTTGTGCTAGGCAAATTGCTATCATTAAGTGCTAAAAGTGTGTATTATTGCCTTAGAAAAGTACTCTTTCTGAAGTGGTTTGCTGCTGTCATAGTTATTAATTTTCTGCTGTTACAAACACTTTGACAACCCTTTTAAGGTCATTAATTGACTTGTGTTAATCTAGAAATATGTAAGTGACAAAAGTATTATCATATGCAAAGTCTTTATATCTCATTGTTTGTCATCATAATTTACAATTTCTGGATACATTGTTGCTGCTATACATTTATCTCTTGTTCATACATAAGATTGTCTTAGTAGCACACTTCTATCTTGGAGTCACCGATTAAAAGCATTGATATCATTGGACATTGTTAACGTTTTTTTTTTCATTGGTAAAGGGCAGGTACCATTCACTTTATTTTCCTCTTGACCCTTTAAACCATACCAAGTGACTTCTTTCATTTGAGTGACCTAGAGAGAGGCTTGGGTTTTACCTTGTCTTATTTCCCTTCATCAACCAACTAAGTTCTAGGACATCTCCCTCGGAGTAGATTCATCTTCCTCCTAAATAGAAAATGGTATCCTGTTGAGGTGACAGTGATGGGATTACCCTCGTGTTATGCCAATATTGGCCTACTTGCCTTTAGGCTTTGGGCAAGTATAGATTGTGCGATAACATGAATATAATGCTTGGGAGAATGGGAGTGCTCTGCCACAATGGTATTTTCCATCTTCTGTGTCGTTGCAGCGTTGTGATATTGAGCTTTCGAGGTTTAGCACATTTCTAGTTCGCCTGCTTTCGCCTGTTATCCAAGCCAGTCTCATGTCCCAGAATGTCTTCTTATTGTCTCCTTTGTTATGACTATAGGGACAGAACCGACTGGTTTATGACGAAACCGATTGGTTCGGTACCAAACCGACTGGTTTTGTCATAAACCGGCTAGTTTTGTCATAAACCAACCGGTTTTGTCATAAACCGACCGATCGGTTTAAACCGATCGATCATCAAACCGGTAAAACCAGTCAGTTTTGGTTTTTAAAACTATGCTCTAAATGGCCTCTAGAGTCCAGAAAACAACATGCTACAAACTAATGGCCTACTACATATCATTGATCATCATTATCAATCATCAAACTCTTCACCACTATAGGAAATGGGATCCACGGCATCAACATTTGGCTTCGAGTCCTTGGACTTCTCGGGGACATCTGCAACTATAGTAGTAGTAATAGTAGAAGCATGGGTTACATGTCTATGTCAGGTAGTGCCATTGGTTTTCATGTCTGGATCTATGCCTACATCGCCTACCACTAGTGGATCTGTTAATATTATGGTAGTTGCGGGATATATTTACCCCCACGTGTGAACCTGACAAGAATAGAAGACTCTGGGAAGCAAGAGAAACCCTAATGAGTTGGCTAATAACCCTAGAAGCCTTGTCAACTCAAGAAGATAATTTATATTAGGCTATTAGCCTCTGAGAGAAGAAGTCGGCCAAAAATTATAATAATATACTGAATAGACACTTATCCAGAAGGAGAAGTCGGCCCCAGCAAAACTGGCAGAACCACTATAAATATAGGGCTCCAGTTCTCATTTGTCACATCTCAGAATTGCAGTTCTGCAGTTTGGTGCGCACTGCAGTTGCAGTCTTGTGCGCAGGTTTGGAGGAAGAGCTGGTGCAGCTGCAGCAACAAAAAAATCTCAGTTTTGGCTTGAATATCTCTTGGCTAGGGTTTGGGACTATCTGATCAGTCTTTTGTGTTGCACTATACTTGGAGAGAAGTGCGCTACCCTTTGTTTGGCTAACTAGCCTAGGGTTTGCTTCCGGAGGAATTCTTAGTCAAGGTTAAGGTGCTCGGAGGGAGGCTTCGACCTATGGTTGGGTGACAAAGGTATCGTCAATGGTAAAACGAGCACACCATCTTCTATATTCTAAAGGTTATGGGCCCACACCCCTTTAGTCAGCCTAAAACGCTGGAAGGAAACATAGCCGCTAGATATTGAGCTTGTTGAGGAACTGTCACTAGGGTTACTAGCAAGAGCAGTTTCCAAAAGCACTGCAGCTAGGGTTACTAGCAGAAGCAGTTGTAGAAACCCTAAACCTCTTGTTGAGGCACCTTAAGTCAATGGATTGACCTATTCTTTAGATAGATTAGTGCGCCCTATCCCAGTGCATCTCTTGGTACTCTCAGAAGGTCAAGACATGAAGTTTGGATTTCTAGTCAAATCTAGGGTTTGACCAAGTCAAGCAAGCCATGATGAACTCTATGAAGTCTGAGAAAAAGTTAGATGGAGCTTCTAACTTCAGAGCATGGAAGACAAGGATTGACCTCATCCTTGCTAAGAATAAAGTGTTGGATATTGTGAAAGGAAAGATCGTGAAGCCAGAATTTGAAGAAGGAGAAGAGAAGGAACCATAGAACGTTGCAGCTATGGAGAAGTTCAAAGACGTTGACATCAATGCCATGAGTATCATAGTGGATTCCATAAAATACCACTTGATACCCTACATCTCCCATCTTGACTCATCGAAGAAGATGTATGATGCCCCGACAAATCTCTTCTCAGTCAGAAACATTGGACAAGTTATGAGTTTGAAGAATGAGCTCCGTAACATGAAGATGAATGATGACGACAACATAACATCATACTTTGTAAGGATCTCCCAGTTAAGAGATCAACTACAAGATATTGAAGAGATCACTTCATAAATGGAATTGGTGAACATAGTACTCAATGGTCTTCCCAAGACATGGGATGCATTTTCCGCAAGCATGAACACAAGGAAGGAGTACCCGACATTTGAAGAAATTTGGACTTGCTGTGCTCAAGAAGAATCAAGGATCAATGCAAAAGAGATACCTCAAAAGAAGTACAATGATCAAGCCTTCACAACAAGATTCAAGAACTTTAGGGACAAAAGAAAGTTTGATTCAAGAAGGAAGCCAAAACAAAGAAAAGACATTTCAGAAATACAGTGCTTCAACTGTCAAAAGTACGGTCATTACAGGAATCAGTGTCCCGAGCTAAAGAAAAGGAAGGAGAAACACGAAGCATCGATTACCGAAGAAAAGGAACCTGCAAAGAAGACTAAGCAAGATGGAAGAGACTTCTTCTACTAAAAGGTAACAACACTCTTCTTATTTTCTTGTACATATCTTGCTTGCATCGTCTTTGTACATATCTTGTATATCTATCTCTTGGAAGATAATGTATTCCAAGAAGAACTATACCTATGGAAGAACAATAAGATAAGAATGAATATCATTAGATATTACACATGAAAGAACAAAATATATCATGTGAAATCTACTACAAGATAAGTCGAAATTAGAATCAATCTTGAAGAGACTTAGAAGTTAGACATCAAGAGAAATTGGAGAAAGACTTATGACGACAACTAAGACGAAAGCGTGGACTCTGTTAGACAGAGAGAGCCAATTATATATTGCAGAAGACAATAAGAATGCAGATGGAAGTATGAACTCTATCAGATAGAATGAGCCAATTATATGCACTCTTACATAAAGCAAGGATTAGGAGGGAGCTAATCCTATGATCCATTGAAGATGATGAAATGTATATATCCATGGTAGCAGCCATGAAAGACAGTACGTGTTCAACTCAACCACAGAAGAAGACCTTTTCTTAGAAAAAGCCTTAAAAGTATTCTTGGTTGTCCATTCAGATCCGTGATCCTATGATGAAAGTAAGAAGTGGAATCTCTAGAACATGGAATCTACAAGAAACTCCATGGACCCAAGAGATAATGAAAAACATGAAGATTCCAAGAAAGAAAGAGAAGCCAGAACAACCAGTCATTGTATCAAGATTGCCAGCCTAATATGAACTCACTAAAAGCAATCAAGCAGAAGAACTGAAAGTCGTGATGAAGAACAGTGTATAGAAAACCTATGAATAAAAGCATTGCAAGATCCAGAACCAAAGATCCTCCCAGATGGAGGGAGAAGACTATGATGATTACTTGTTCCAGTACACTAACATATCACTGCATGAGTCATTACATCATCCACAACATCCATGAGTTATAATTCTAGATCGGATGAATGCAAAGAATGCTCTCTAGAGAAATTGAATAAAGAGCGTATGAAGAGCAATCTCAAGACTTTGAGGCATACCAGAAAGAGACTCCTGTATGCAGATAGGAAGAAGAGAACTTGGTAGAGAACCTCCAGTGCATAGAAAAAGCATGGTGAAGATTTCCTATAACATCAAGATGACTACTCAGAAGATCAGATCTCATGATGACAAAAGAAGTACCACATGGATATGTTCCAGTTCTCCAACTATGATATACTCTATTGTTCATATCTACATGAAACCTTCACATTGTTCCAGACTGAAGTACAAGTATTACACTATCCATGATGAAGTCCAGAAAGGAGAAAGTGATTCTCCAATACATATCTCCGCAGATGAGCAGATAAGCAGACATTTTGGTAAAGCTTCTATCCAAGATGAAAGAGTTTGCGCACTCAAGCTAGAGCTAGTGGAAATAACTCTCTTAGCCAGAAGGAAAAATTCTCCAAATAAGGTACGAAAAACATTTATTTTTGTGATTTAAATAACTTTTTAGTTAGGAGGGAGCACTAAAAATATTATTTATCTTTGTAATAAAAAAATAGTCCATATTAGATAGATGCTTTCTTGTTCGAAAAGTGGATTGAGATTTCTAACGGACAATGGCTTCCCATTGTAGTTAACATGGGAGGCAGACTGATTGCTGATGTATCATAGACAACGACTTCCCATTATGGGGAGTGGTCTAGGATAGTCATTCTTCTTGGCAGTCACTCTGAGTAGTGGTCAAGTAGAATGGTCTGCCTCGTCGGGCAGTCATTCTTTCGAAGTTCACAGTTGTGAGCAGTTTCGAAGAATCGTCCATTTTGGAGGTTGATGCAAGATAGAAATTCCTCGAGGGTAGACTCATTCTCTCCAGGTTACACTTTGTTTAGTGTTAGAGGAATGGCCCAGGGTGGGGAATGGTCTGGACAATTATTCCTCGAGGGCAGACTCATTCTCTCTAGGTTACACTTTGTTTAGTGTCGGAAGAATGGCCCAGGGTGGGGAATAGTCCAGGCTCAGCAATCAGGGACAATTATTCGTCGAGGGAAAACTCATTCTCTCCAAGTTACACTTTGTTTAGTGTCGAAAGAATGGCCCAGGGTGGGGAATAGTCCAAGATAGTCATTCCTTAGGGTAGACTCATTCTCTCCAGGTTACACTTTGTTAAGTGTCGGAGGAATGGGCCAGGGTAAGGAATGGTCCAAATATTTCTTGAGGGTAGACTCATTCTCTCCAGGTTACACTTTGTTTAGTGTTGGAGGAATGGCCCAGGGTGAGAAATGGTCCAGGCTCAGAAATAAGAAATAATCCTTCTTCCTTGGTTGACAAGAATGGGGCAGATAGCCCATTGTTGATATTCTATATTGAGGGCAGACATTCTTTCAGATCTCACAGAGGTGAGTGAAATATTGGCCCAGATGATTATTGTTGATATTCTATACTGAGGGCAGACACTCTTTCAGATCTCACAGATGTGAGTGAAAGATTGGCCCAGTTGATTTAGTTTTTATCATAACATTGTTTCTGTGAAGATGAAGACTACTATGGTGGCAAACATTCTTTCATATCTCACAGACGTGAGTGAAAGATTGGCCCAGATGATACAGTTTTTATCATAACATTGTTTCTATGCAGGATGCTCTCAGATGTTTGTTATGAAGACTATATGATAGTAGACGAGGACTACTGTGGTGAATATGTTTCACCGTTCACAACCATATGTTGCTGATCAAGTACTTATGTATTACTTGATGTGGTAGTGAACCACTAGATTGTAGTTATGTACTACTATGAATAGACACAGGTGTGTTCTATCCTCGTTCTAATTGCCTTGAAGACTATCAACAGTTTATTGGAGATAATGATCATTTAGATGAATGATGAACAAAGATTTTCCAGACAGAAAACAGTTCAGATATTTTACTCCTCTTGTATCACTCTATGGTGAGAGTGACTTATCCAACATCATATCTAACTACTCCGATGAAGTATGGTTTCGAGATATGATGCAGCTGATGATGATGGTGATGCTCATGATCTAGTCATGAAATAGTCTAGATGACTATATTGATGCTACCGGGTAAATGGTATATTTTGTACTCGAGTCCATTACCT
The DNA here is from genome assembly GCA_009831015.1 of Picea engelmannii. Classification (NCBI taxonomy): domain Eukaryota; kingdom Viridiplantae; phylum Streptophyta; class Pinopsida; order Pinales; family Pinaceae; genus Picea; species Picea engelmannii. The sequence goes on along the minus strand of ML779122.1, from coordinate 686,187 downwards.
GTAAATACCTCTCTAGCTAGGAGGGAGTGTTAATATTATGGTAGCTGCAGGAGGTATTTACCCCCACGTGTGAACCTGACAAGAATAGAAGACTCCGGGAAGCAAGAGAAACCCTAATGAGTTGGCTAATAACCCTAGAAGCCTTGTTGGCTCAAGAAGATAATTTATATTAGGCTATTAGCCTCCAAGAGAAGAAGTCGGCTATAAATTATAATAATATACTGAACAGACACTTATCCAGAAGTAGAAGTCAACCCCATCAAAATACCCCATCAAAATTGGCAGAACCACTATAAATACAGGGCACCAATTCTCATTTGTCACATCTTAGAATTGCAATTCTACAGTTTGGTGCGCACTGCAGTTGCAATCTTGTGCACAGGTTTGGAGGAAGAGCTGGTGCAGCTGCAACAACAACAAGATCTCAGTTTTGGCTTGAATATATCTTGGCTAGGGTTTGGGACTATCTGATTAGTCTTTTGTGTTGTGCTATACTTGGAGAGAAGTGCGCTACCCTTTGTTTTGTTATCTATCCTAGGGTTTGCTTATGGAGGAATTCTCAGTCAAGGTTAAGGTGCTCGGAGGGAGGCTTCAGACTATGGTTGGGTGATGAAGGTATCGTCAATGGTAAAATGAGCACACCATCTTCTATATTCTAACTGGATCCACATCCAAATACCTTAATCTGTGTGCCACAACATCGTGATAGGTCGACTCGATCGAGTTGAACCAGTTTGGAATTGAACTAGTTGAGTCGGTGTACTTGGCCAGTTTGGTACTAAACTAGTTCCCTGAATCGTTTTGAAGATCGAGTTAGTTCAACTGGGGGTCAACTTGGTTGAGTTTGAGTCTGAGTTGAACTTGTTTGACAATTTTTATGTTTTCAAAATTTTGAAAAAAAATCCATTAAATAATGTGAGCACACCTATTCCCAAATTATAAAATGGCATCTATTATATTTAAGAGTAGTTTTTGAACTCATGTTTCTTTTGGAATATTTGAATTTATTTGGAAAGGGTTCTCTCTGAGTGATTTTGGACCTCAAAGTTCTTTGGTGGAGAACTCGTAGTTACTGAATAACAAGGAAAGGAAGCGATACAGAAATGCATGGAAGAGCCAAAACAATGATTTTGACAAGGAAGAAGATGGATGAATGGAGCTACATCAGTAGAGCTCCAAATTTGGAGGAGCAACAAGGAATAATAATACTAATCTCTCTTCATCTTCATCTGCATTTGTTTCAGCCTCTTAGTCCCCATTTTTTTCTCTAATATCTCCTCCTTTTTCCCACAATGATGAGTCCCAATCCAGTGTGTTATCTGAGTCCAACAAATCTGATACGCAGATCTCATCAAACAATGGTTCTTAGCACTTGAAGATAGGAAGGAACATCATTACCCAGATACCCATTTCTTCTTTTGCCTCAGATTTCTTCATCACACAACAACAATGAAATACCAAGTTCATCATATGCCCTTTCATTGCTTAGAACAAAGCAGTTGAATGATACCCACAAGTTAGGATTTCTATACAGGGAGTTTTCATCTAACAATGCACAAAGAAATTCAGGATCCCACAATGCCAGGTACCCAACAGGCCTCAAAAGTGTTGTGGGTCACAAAAATGTATTGGGAGTAAGCATCTCATAGAAGAAGGTTTCATTTGCAAGGACCTTAGCCTCTCTATCTTCCTCTGCAAGGATCAGGCGCTGTGATGTGTACATTGGAACACATGGGCAGAACCATCTCTGCTTCACTTCACCAAATGGTTTCATGCAGAGTTGGAGATGCAGGGGATTGCTTGCTTTGCTGCAGACAGGGCTCGATACACAGATTCCAGAAGCCATGACATTGCTGATAGGATAATAATTTCTGCAAATTTTGGGGTTGTTATTGTTAGTAAAGAGTCTTTTGCAAATCCATTTAGCATAGAGGAGTTGAATTTTTTTTTGTATAGGAAGAAATTGGTTATTTTGTTCTTTGATCTGGGTCCTAGGCATTGCCTGGCTAGAGACATTATTGAGAGGTGAGGGGAGTTGTGGAAAAAAAAGGGGGTGATCTGTGGATGTTGTATGGTGGGGATGAGAAGGAGTGGAAGGATGTTGTGGAGGGGTTGAGAAGGGTGCTCAATGTGTGGAAATTGGAAGCACACACTGGTAATTGGAGGAGTTGTGTTATGAGGGAAGTTAGCCTTTTGGGCACTAGGCTTGGGAGGAGTGTGGCTGAGAAAGAGAGGGTGAGGAAGGCCAGGATCGAAGGCAAGGAGTATCCATTTCCTAAGAATGCAGGATTTGTAGGAAGGAAGGAGCTTTTGAAGTTTGAAGCAATTCTATTTGGAAAAGCAGATGGAGATGGTGATGATGATGATGGAGTGTTGGACCCTAAGATCTGACCAAAAAGGTGTGATTCTGTGATTGTTAGGTGGAAGAGTGAGTATGATATATCCAAGAGATGGGTAGATGTAGAAGAGGAAGTGGGGACAGTGGAGGAGAATGAGTGAAAGTGATAGGTTGAAGGATGCATAAGAGGGACAGAAGGAAAGGTGAAAGAGTGAAGGTGACAAATGGGAAATAAAAAAACTGGAAAATAATGGAAGGGTAGGAGACAAAAAGGAAGTAGAAAAGGGAAACCACTGGTAGTATGGAAAGAGTTGAAAATGAAATTGAAATACAAAGAGGCGAGAATTCACAGAGGATGAAGGATCGTTGCCAGCACACAAAGATACTACATAAAACAAGGTATGTAAAGAGGAATAAAGATTTAAGCTTATTATATGGTAGAGGTATTGCATTTGTATCAGGGGAATCAGGGATTGGAAAAACTGAGTTAGTTATGGAATTTGCTTACAGATATGCATAGAGGTATATGATGGTATTTTGGGTTGGTGGAGAATCTCGTTACCTTAGACAAAACTATTTGAATCTATCTCGGTTGCTTGGGTTAGATGTGAGTAATGAGACACAGATTGCCCCAAAGAATGGTAGGAATAAGACATCCGAGGAGAAGGAAATGGAAGCCTTACAGAGAGTGAGAAAGGAGCTCAGTAGAGACATTCCTTATCTTTTATTGATTGATAATTTGGAGAGTCAGAGAGATTGGTGGGATAGTAGAGACCTTTTTGAGCTTCTTCCACGTTTTGGTGGAACACCGCATGTGATAATTTCTATTCGACTCTCATGTGTGATGAATCTAGATCTCGTGAGGCTATCAAGTGTGGAAGCTATGTCTTTGATGAAGGGAAAGACGAGTGATTTTTCAGTAGTGGAGCTTGATGCTCTAAGAACAATTGAAGAAAGGTTTGGTCAGTTAATCTTAGGCCTTGGGATTGTTGGTTCAATCCTACCAGAGCTTCCCATTACACCTTCTGGACTCCTTGATACCATTAACAAGATATCCTTGAGAGATATGTTGTTGGGTATTCGAGAAGATTTAAATTTGAGAAGTCATCCCTTTCTTATGCAACTTCTGGATGTATGCTTTAACATTCTTGATCATGCAAATAAACCAAAGAAATTAGATACCAGGATGGTTTTGGTTGGTGCTTGGTTTTCTCCTAACCCTATCCCTATCTCTCTTCTTTCAATTGCAACACACAAGATTCCTGAAAGAACAAGTGGATTGAAGCTACAGAAGAAATGCCTGCATTTGATTGGTTGCTGTTGTAGGGTATCTCAGATAAGAATATCAGAAACCGAAGCATCAACTATGTTGATCAGATTTGGTATTGCAAGAAGTAGCACCAAACATGCGTGGATTTTTTTGAATTTAAAGCAGCTACAAGCCATTCTATGTGAGGATGGCAAAGACCCTAGCTGAGATCTAGGGCCCCCATTGCACTCCTGGGGTTCTTGGTCTGGGACCAAACAGTCAGTGCCATGGCAAAAAACCCTTGTAAGGGCCCCCAGTATGTAACTGGGGTTCTTGGTCTGGGACCAAGAAGCAAAAGACCCTTATAAGGGTCCCCAATAGATAACTGAGGTTCTTGGTCTGGGACCAAGCAAAAATAGACCCTTGTTAGGGCCCCCAGTAGATAACTGGGGTTCTTAGTCTGGGACCAAGTAGTAAAGACCCTTGAGAGGGCCCCCAGTATATGACTGGGGTTCTTGGTCCGAGACCAAGTAGTTAAAGTCCCTAGATATGTCTAGGGCCCTTGGACATCTTCCTCGGTACTCATGTCTGGGACATGGGTTGATCCTTGGTCTTGTACCTTGGTGGATAAGAACCTAGAAATGTTTTGGGGCAACCTGATCCTTGATCAGGTGTTTGTTGGTGTATGACCCTCTGTGAAGGTGGGCATGACCACATGAGGGATGTATCCCATATGCAGTGATGATAAAGTTAAAAAGGTCACAAAGAGAATTAAATGGACATGTGTAAACCTCTCCTAAGCCCTCCACCCTTGGTCTTGTTGGGCTTGATTTTGTCTGGGGTTTGTGTTTTGTATTTTTAGGGGTTAATACAAGAAATAATTAATTAATAAAAATTGAAAATATATTTAATTAATATTTATATTAATTAAATATATTAATTTTATTATTATTTCTTTTATTTATCCCTCACCCAAAATTATAAATAAAGACCCCTCCCTCTTTACTTAAACACTTATTCTATCTCTCTCCTAAGTGGCGAATTGCTCTCTGCAACAGATCAACCCCTCTTTGCAATAGTTTGGCCTCTCCTTCAACATATCGACCCCTCCTTTCAACAGTTTGTCCTCTCCTTCAACAGATCGACCCCTCCTTTCAATAGTTCGACCTTTCTTCAAACAATTCGGCCTCCTTGTAGTGGTCAACAACTCCTTCAGTGGAATACTTTTGTGGTTGATCTGTCCCAGGTTCTTACTGATTGGTTTCTGCTGTTGTGTGAAGTGTGGTAAGTACCTTCCTCTATTGAGAACACTTATTGTTTCCCTCTATGATCACTACCAACCAACAAACCCTCTTCATTAGTCTGCCGTCCTCTATCTTAGTGTCTTGTGAGGGTCGTGGCACACTAAGTAAGATGGCTGGGCCATCCTTAAGACAACCGTCCCACCTTCTAGCTGTTTTGTTCTTGCATGAGGGTTTGTGGAGTGTTCTTGTATGAAGTTCTGGTGGATTTTTAACAACCCTATAATTCTCTTTGGCTAGAGATCTCACCCATGAGGTAGATCCATGATCTTGGAATTTTATTGAGCATATATTAAGTGGCTCTTCATCTCTTATATGTGGCATGAACACCTTCAGTGATCATAGGCGAGACTTCAAGGTATGTGACCTGTTCAGTTTATTATTGTTTAGATCTATTGTTCTTTGATTCTAAAATTTTATTAAATGTCTTAATCTATTCTCTAGACTATCATTTCTCATATCTATATCAGATCCATAGATTAGATCTGTTTTAGTTTAGATCTATGTCAGATCTATTAATTAGATTTGTTCTTTCGTTTAGATCAGAACTAGTGTTTTTTTTTTGTCTAGATCTAATCATATGATCTTGCTTTCTAAGAAATTGAATTTAGTTGAATCTAATTACTGCCAGTTTAGATCTAAGTGTTGTACACACTCATAATTTATTTAAAGATTCAAATCCATATTGTTGTTCTTGCTCTGATATGATTTTCTATGTACAACAGTGCAATATTGTAGTGGTTTACTGTTCTAATGGTTTTCTATCTAACTGAAATTTAAAAGACAATAATTTTCTGCCCTACTTCCCTAATTTTAACATGGTATTAGAGCTTAGGGCGTGAAAAGAGCTAAAGTGTGAAGACTTGAGCTTGCACGGATCCTATTCTCAGAATTTGTTTTGCAGATCAAAAGTAAGCAATGTCCTCCTTTGTGGATTTGAAAAAGGGAACAGGGTTTCCATAATGATAAGGTACAAGGTTTATTTTCAAACTTCACTCTCATTAACAATTTTTATCCTAGACCTGAAATCTCTTGGGAAAAGGTAATTGTTTAACACTCAATTATGCCTTTGGAAAGGAATTTGATTTATTGTCATTCTAACATTTAGAAAATGACTAGAACAAATTGAAACATAAAAGAAAGCTCAATCTCTCTAATTTTAATTGAGCATTGCTAGTCAAGGTTCAAGGATGATACTAAGAGAATTGGTGTAGAGACCTTATCTAGCATATTTACTAGCCACCATAAAGATACTCCTTGGAAACTGTTTCTGCACATCAACCTTTGTGTCACTAACAGACTTGGAAAGTTTTTGAGATTGTTATCTCTGCATTTAATTAGCAAGTGAGTTCTGAATGACTGTGGCAAGTTCTACTTGAGCCAATATTTTTTTTGACTCTTTAGTTTGGCCTCTGCTTTAACAAAGCCCATTCACCACACCATGCTTCTCTCAATCAGGGCTACTTCTATGACAAAGAAGATATCCATTACACGTTTTATTTTTTGACTAATTGCTGTGGAGAGGATAGTGTAATACTATCTTGTTTATTGCCTTGTACACTTGTGAGATGCAAATTTGGGTGCTAAAGAAAACCCTTTTGGATCTTTGGTGGAATTACCAATACCAGTTAGGAGAATTTCCTTGTTAGGAAAATCTGGAGGCTAGGGCCCTTTATTTCTGGTATTATCCTTGGTTTTATAAAAAGGGGGGGACTCCTAGCAAATCCTCTAGCTTACCCTTGATTTTTCAAGACTTTTTTCTTCTTTGTTTTTTTTTTATTTGAAAATTAAATGATAAACTCTTACCCTCTCTCACTACTGAGCTAGGCCGAGTTAGCTAAAAGGTCTAATACAGATTACTTGGGATTGTAACCATCATCTTAAGATCATAAGTGATAGGTTTAAGCTTTTATAATGTTATTATTACTAATTCTTGGTAAGTGTTCAACTTTATTTTAATAAGATTTTGGTAAAATACAATAGCTTTGATAGAATCACTGGTAAAGGAATTTTAATGGGAAACTGTGTAACTTTAGTAAATGACAACACCTTATGCACTTAATGGTCATCCATATGTTTTGTGCTACAAAGAGTACATGAGCTTTAAAGTTAACCACATTGCATTGAGTGGTGGAAATTTGGAAATGACTTTGGTATTTGGCTTTGAGGAAAACATGTGTGGGCTGACTTTTGTAAGAACATAATTTGGACAATGCAGTCTTTGGCCTCATTCTTTAAGACGTATTGTTTGCATATGGATGAATAATGTTTTATCCACAGGACAGTAGGATAACCACTTAAGGATATTGGAATTACTTGAACTAATAGGTTTATATCAAACATATGCATACACATAAGAAGTCCTAGATAACTTGAGTTAGTAACAGGCTGCAAATTTCAAGTATGTTTTAAGCCTAAGCAAGTTTCATGGATACTCTTTTTTACATTCATTCTTGTGACTACAAATGGAAACAAGAAAGATATGTTTACCTTCCTTTTATGTATCCATGTCTCAATGGAATACTGTCAGAATCTCATGTGTATTTTTGTTATATGACCAAGGAAGTTGTGATCTCAACACATACTTATTTTGATGTAAGCTAGGTCTTTATCTCTGGTTTGGAAACCTAGCTGTTTGCTGGTATTTTATCTCTGATATGAAAGACAACATGTAACCTTGGGTTATTTCCTTGGTTAAAGAGTCCAACAAATTATCTTGGTAGTTGGGGTATTTTTTCTTCGCTTTGGGAACCCTACAGATATCTCTTTTCGAGAGTCCTTAGATTGTAATTGAGCCATTATCCTTGGTACAGGAGCTCAAGAAGTCTGACTCATATTTTCATATTAAACTTGGTACTGGCACCAAGAACATCTTGAAAAGATATAACACCAGAACAGAGTCAAAAGTTCTTATAGGCTCAAAGGGAGACAATTTTCCAATGACAGAGAGGCAAACATTTTATGAGACTCAGAGGGAGTAGTCCCTGCATATGAATTAGTCCTTGACCTACAACAGAAATGGCATCTTAGTATAATCCAAGGATACTATCAGTTTCTTTTAAAATTTTCTATTAAAAGGAAACTAGCCTGGTGTCGGGAAATACTAAAGGAAGCAGAAAAACATTCAACACCTAAGGAAAATTTCAAATAAAGCAAGAAACAAGATAAGTACTTTGACCTTATAGCTAAATTGAATCTTGTGATTGATTCAGAACCTTCCACATTTGAAGTGTGGGAAGATGATGTGATAGAAGAATATTGAAGAATGATGTATGGTCGGTGTTTCAAAGACCTCGTGACAAATCAGTGGTAACCTTCAATGGCCTTATAAGATAAAGCCTACAACAGATGGCTATATTGCGGGTATATTTGTGACTCGTGAAAGAAGGGATTATCTATGAAAAGATCCTTACTTGCATCAGGATATTTTGTCGCAGTTTTTTTTTATTTGGATACTTCATCTAATAAATGTTAAGATTTCTTCTTAAAAGTGAACTTAAGAAAGAGTCTATCCATGGGAAAGAATCCCATGGATTATAAAAAGCTCCAATATATATACATGTTCATCACTCATTAATCAATCAATCCATCGACATCAATCAATCACTTGACATCAATTAATCACTCAATCACTTGACATCAAAATAATCAAACCATTGGCATCAATGACAACATGATCCAATAATCTCCCCCTTTGGAATTGATGGCAATACCAACATTGATGTCAACATGTAGACAAGGCATGCTCTACATCAATAGTCATCAATCACAAACATGTGACTATCTCTCCCATAACAATGTGACTATCTCTTCTCATTAGACTATGTCTTTCTATCAATAAACATCAATCACATCAATGTGACTATCTCTCCCCCTTTGACATCAATGGCAAAGGGCCATTCTCCTCTTGGGGCTGCTCCCCTTTCTTGAACTCTCCTTGGGGTTACTCCCTCTATCTTGTTGCCGATGAATAGTCTCTCCCCTTTTGAACAAGGGATATCAATACGATGTAATGCTGAAAATACGTTGCTCATGCTCCCTCTATGACCATCCCTCCCCCTGGAATTATGCCTCCATGCTCTTTCCTCAAGTATAGAGCTCTTTTCTAGGTATGCATCTGATATGTATTTCCTCCTAGAATCATAAGAAAAATGACTCCCCCTATGGGTATGTCTCCCCCTATTTTCAACTGGATCATAGATCAACCACTCTCTCTATGACGATCCTTTGACCTGTTCATGCATCAAACTTGTGCCATACCATTCATCATGAAACAAAAGATATGTCAATCATGAAAATAGAGAATCATGAATAAGATGTCAACCAAATACATCATGCACAACATCCATGTGCATCAACCATGTATGTCAACATATATCATCTATGGAATGTATCCACCATATGCCAACATGTGCATCTACCAATATGCCAACATGTGCATCTATCAATATGCCAAACAAATACCATTTATGAGTGTACCATCATGCATCATCACTTGAACCAAGCAAGTATATCAACAAGATATGACTCCCCAATGATGTACAACATGACCATCAACTCAACTCACCAACTACATGTCTCAATATGTAGCCCAACCACATGCAAAATGCATGCATCATGATATCCAACATATTCTTCCAATAATACATCATAAGATATATATCAATGAAACTCAAATATGTACCAACCATGTACCCCAACAAATCAACATCAATTCATACTCATGGGTCAGTGCCATGCACCCAAGATTTATTTTACATCGTCACCTTACATGATCTAACATAGAACCATTAAAACCTACAACAAATAGTGTTAAAACCTGCAATAAAAAATGTTAGACTCTGCAACACCGAGTTATACCAACATATCAAGCTGTAATCCATGTGCATTTCCTTTTCCCCAAGGCTTTACCACATATACACGGTCTACTGCACAGACAACTCACATATGTACGTGACCTATACAAGGTCATCCCACGTATGTATGTGACTGATACCACTGTCACCCACACATGCCTTAGTAGATGACACATTTGAACTTCCCTTCAGTCTTTCATTCTGTTCAGGCTGCTCTGTCTTCTTCACCCACTTTTGTAGATGCCCTTGATCCTCAGAACTTGAGCTCTGAGCATCCATCTTTTCAAAGATGTCTCCCTTTTTTACTTCATTCCTTCTTCTAGCCATGCTATGTGAAGTCCTCATCATGGAATTTCTTCTTGTGTTCCATCACTCCTGGGATTTGTGGCCAAATCCACTATAGCTGTAGCATCTCATGGAATTACAGTGAACAACAATGTGTCCTACTTGATCACACCAACACCTTATGGTGTTATCGAATCTTCCATTATATCTCCTTTCATAGGATCTACATTCAAAATCTTTGTGACCATATTCATTACATGAATAACAATGCCCATGAAAAATACTTTCATACCTTTGCTTTGGTGTCCCAAAGATAGCTTCTTGATGTCTTCCTTGCTTTGTTCTTTTGAAATTTTCCTTGCCTTGTGTAGATGGTTTCTTTTCAACATTGTCTTCATTCTTCGATGGACTTACCTCTTGTTTCTTTGAGGTGATTGCTTCAACATGTGTATCTTCTCCTTTGTATCTAAGACCTGATTTGACATATGGTGATCTTTGACTGTCCAGGATCTCATCCAAGATTTGTGAACTATTCAAGAATTTGTTTGACTTTTCTACCTTCTTTCTAAGGTCAACAATTTTAGCTTCTAACTTACAACATGATTCTTCCTTTTAATTTATTTGATTCTTCAATAGTTCCACTATTCTTTTGGCTTCTTCAATTTGGGTCCTGAGATGGACAATGGTTTCAAAACTTTTGCTAATCTCATCATCTACATTTATATCTTCTTTTCCATTCTTTAGTCTTGTGATCTCTTCTTCCTTTTCTTCTAATTGAGTCTTATTGTTGATCAGGTGGATATTGGTGGCCACCCACCTATTCCACTTGGACCCCCACCATTGCTTCTTTCAGTTTTTCAGTTTCCGCACAACTTACTATTTTTAGTAGTTTTTCGAGTCCTGAACTTCCGGAGCCGTTTTGAGGCCTTAAACGACGTTTTTTGGGAAAATGGGGACCAACATGGATTGTAGATCCCTGTTTCTCATGCAAAAGTTGTAGTCCTCGGATATATATTTCTAACGAGGTATGGAACACGTCAAACAGAGATCGTATGCCAAAGTTATGTCCCTGGGAAGTTGATGTACCAACTTACCCAAACGAGGCCCATAGTCTTGGCGTTTCATCTCCCAGGGTTAGGTCTTTGGATGTTTAGGGTTTTCCATTGTTTCTCAATAATAATAGGCCTTTGAGCCTCATTGTAACACAGTTCAGAGGCTAGTATCTGCCACATCTCTTCTTAGAGATAAGCTACCAACACCCTAGCTAGTTTATTTCCATTCTGTCTGTAAGCATATTTTAGTTATTTGTTATTAATGAAATGAAGTATTATTTTCGCTGCATCTCTACATTTATGTGTATTTCTATATTTCATTGTGATCCTACATAAATCTGGATCAGTGGTATCATAGCGGTTTGCTCATTCTCGATCCTTCTTTGCATGTCCCCAATGAGGTCGGGGTATAAGGAGTTGGGGCTCGATCTGGTTGAACCTTTGCAAGATCAACCTCACAAACCCTGATGACTGCCCATGGGGGAAGAAAGAAATATGAGGGAGCAGGAGATCCTATCAAAATGTTGCTCGAGGAGGCCCTCGAGAAACAAAGGAACGCGATGATGGACAACTTTAACTAGATTCTTCAACGGATTCCCACTGACAGCACATCGACATCCAAAAACCACTCTGGAGGCCCCACTCCTTTTAAGGTACAAGTAAACTTTGACAATCCCATATTTGAGGGCCAAATAGATGCAGATGTCATAGATAGATGGTTGAATCTGTTAGAAGGATATTTCTCAATTCATGACTTTTCCGACCGAGAAAATATTATTTTCGCACTCCTCAAAGCCATCCCCCATGTCAAGGACTGGTGGGAAACCTACTCGGAGCAACAGGACGAGGTAGAACCCTCTCTATTCTCGACTGCACCCACTTGGAATTCTTTCTGAGACACCATCAAGGAACAATATTATCCTGTGGGGAGCTATGAGGACAAATACATTCAATGGACTACGCTGCGGCAACAAAGGGACTAAGATGTGCATGAGGCGCCCTCCAGTAAGGAAGGAGTTCAGGTGGGGTTCCCGACAAATTCTCTAGCTGTGGAGGGAAATCATTCGCACCTGCAGATTAGAACCATTCTTCAGATAAAATTTGACCCAACCTGCTTCTGATGTGGAGAACAAAGTTGGGTATCAAAGATTCAGAGAAACATTTGGTGTTAAAATACTACAATTGTCTGCACAGATACATTCAAGAGGAAATGGAGTTCCTCGGCATCTCCTCGCTTGGTGTGGCATACCGATATGCTGCCAAGATTGAGCAGAAGTTCAAATAGAAGAGGTAAGACTTTGGGTCTGAAATCAGAAGCAAGGGAAAGGTACCCCCAAACCACAGAAAAAAGGACCAAGCCAAGGTGGGGCAGCCCATGACAACCCGCCAAAGCCACAAGAAAAGAACAACACCACGAAGCCAAAAAAGGACATGGGGAAGTGGTGTGAGTTCCATAAGAGCTCCACTCACAACACAAGTGAGTGTCGGGCCAAGCAGTCATTGGTAGACGAGTTGAAGGCTTCTGAATCGGATGCATGCTTCGACTCTGAATTAGAACCTGACAATGGGAATGACAGGGGGAAGCAGATTATTGATGCAGATCCCAATGCCACCGTTGCCACCATGAAGATCCAGAAGGAGGAACCAGAAGAGCCAGAGGAGGCAGAGCGTCTCTTCCATTCCAAGATGTGGGTAAAGGGTTCCCCGTTGTAGTTCATTGTCGACAGCGGGAGCCAAAAGAACCTCATCTTGGTAGAGGTCGTGAAGCAGCTAGGCTTGTCGACCACAACACACCCACAACCATACACCATCAGGTGGTTGCACCAAGGATGGGACCTCCATGTTAGTCAACAATGTCGCCTTCCCTACAACATCAAGCCCTTCATGGATGAGGTATTATGTGACATTGCTCCTCTTGATGTCTTTGATGTATTATTAGGCCAACCATACTTGTGGAAGTGACATGATGTGTATGAGTCCAAGCCTCGTGCTATTATTATCACTTTTGGAAATAAGATGTATAGGATACCAGAGATAGCACCGCCTACCACCATCTCTTTGGTTACTGCAAAACAATGCAGTAAGCTCATTTCCAAAACTAGGAAATTTGTTTTCCTGATGATCCACCCTCAGGGAAAGAGGAAGACTGTGGCCATGACCTCCAGACAGGGCCCTGTTGCATGAAAACAATAGATGGATAAGGTCGTGGAGGAGTACGAGGACATCTTCACCTCCCCCGCAAGGGTGCCTCTACACTGCCAGGTCAAGCACCCCATCGATTTGACCCCAAGTGTGTCATTGCCCAACTGATCCATCTATCGGAGCTATGTTCTGGAGAATGACGAAATCAAGAGGTAGATTCAAAAGCTGTTGTAGAAAGGTCACATCCGGCCAAGTTCATCGCCCTGTGGGAGCCTGATCGTGTTGGTGCAGAAGAAGGATGGGACTTGGAGACTCTGCATTGACTATCGGGCACCGAACAAGATCACTGTCTGTAATAGGTATCCGATCCCACAAATTGATGACCTTTTGGACCAACTCAAGGGGGAGAAATATTTCATCAAGATCGACTTGAAGTCTGGGTATCACCAGGTACCAATTGAACCCTCTGATGTGTGGAAGATTGCATTCAAATCCAAGGAGGGCCTTTTCGAATGGTTGGTCATGCCTTTCGGGTTGACGAATGCCCCTACAGCCTTCATGAGGCTAATGGATGACATCCTGCGGCCATTCACCAACTCATTTGTAGTGGTGTACTTGGATGACATTCTGATCTTCAGCCAGACTTGGGAAGAGCACCTCCACCACATCTGATAGGTCCTCCAAACACTACGGCAACACAAGTTGTGTGGCAATTTGGAGAAATTCACTTTTGGCATGACCCAGGTTCAGTATCTGGGATACATTATTGATGAGCGGGGGTACATGTTGATCCAGCAAAGATCCAAGTCATTTGGGATTGGCCAGCCCCAACCACCCTAACAGAGCTTCGTATCTTTTTATGTCTTTCCAATTTCTACCGCAGGTTTGTGTTGGGATTCTCTCATATCACTTGGCCCTTGAGTCAAGTCACCAAGGGAGGAGCTAAAGAAAAATTCTTTTGGTCTGAATCTCAACATAAGGCATTCCAGGATTTGAAGCATTGCCTCTGCTTTGCACCAGTGCTCACATTAACAGACTTGCAACAATCGTTTGAGATCGAGATAGATGCCTCTGACTATGCTATTGGGGCAGTCCTTGCTCAACATGGGCATCCAATGGCATATCATAGTGAGACACTTTCCGAAACAGTCTGGAAGTATCCCACTTATGACAAAGAAATGTATTCCATTGTTCAGGCTTGTCGGCAATGGAAGCATTACATTTTGGGAAAGGAAACGATCATCCACACAGACCACCAACCCCTGCAGTTCATACAAACACAAGGGAAGTTATAGAATGATTTCCATCAGAAGTGGTCCACATACCTGCAATAGTTTCATTTGAACATTAAGTACAAAAAGGGAAGCACCAATAATGTTGTAGACTGCCTCAGTCGACCACCCATCGTGGCACTAACCACTGTGCTCAACTCTTGTGGGCACGAGACTTCTGATTGGTCACTTCTATACACAAGTGATCCAGAATTCGGCCACACATACAATACACTCTTGGAGGGTAAGAAAGTTCCCAATTTTCACCTCCAGGATGCCCTGCTTTGTCACCTGGGACACCTTTGTGTTCCTTCAAGCGAGCATGCCAAGATGATTTCGGAGGCTCACTATAGTCGGGTCACTAGGAATTTGGGGGTCGAGAAAACCATGGTAGTACTACAAAAGTATTTCTATTGGCCGAACCTTCGACGAGATGTCAAGAAGTACATCAAGTCCTGCACTTCTTACGCCATTTCCAAATCGACCATCAAGAAGCAAGGCCACTATACTCCGCTTCCTACCTCGAGTCGACCTTGGGAATCCATCTCTATGGATTACATATCGGGCCTTCCTTCTACTAAGCATGGAAATGACTGTGTTTTTGTGGTCATCATTCGATTCTCGAAGATGTCCATTATGATGGCCTGTAAGAAGAATATCACAGCAGAAGCCACTTCTAAACTCTTCTTTGAACGAGTGTGTGTACACTTTGGGATCCCAGAGTCTATCATCTTAGATCGGGATAGTAGATTCCTTAGTACATTTTGGTCCAGCCTCTGGTCAATGCTAGACACCAAACTCACCAAGTCCACAGCTTTCCATTCGCAAACTAATGGCTAGATAGAGGTCGTTAATAGGATGATTGTACACATTCTGCGCATGTACAATTCAAAGCATCCATGCATAAGGGATGAGAGCCTCCCCTATGTACAAGACAGATACAATGGGGCTGTCCATAGTTCAACTAACCACATCCCCTTTCAAGTGGGCTTGGGATTCCAGCCACTATGTCCCATTGACATAGCCATACCATTTGTGGCTACTCAGGAAGATTAAGCTCATGTCTAGTTTGAGGCTGACAAGGAAAACAAATTCATTGAGCACATTGAACACATCCTCCAACAGGTTCATGACATCTTGGACAGAGCCAATGCTAAGTACAAGCAACGACATGATCAACATCGGGTGCCACACAACTTCTAGGTGGGCGACAAAGTGTGGATGCATTTGCAAAAGGAGTGCCTCACTGGATCCCATCGCAAGCTTCGTCCGCTCCGATATGGGCCATACAAACTCACCAAGGCTATAGGGGAAAATTCCTTTGAGCTCAACATTCCACCATTCCTTGGTCTGCACCCAGTGTTCAATGTGGACTGCCTTCGGCCCTACTTTCCACCTCTACTAGACACATTCGACATGGCAGAAAAAATCACACCAACAGAGTTAAATCTAGACTTCATGGAACAAGACAGAACTAATCAGATCATGGATACACAGATCAAGCACACCTGAAAACAAAGGATACTGCTATATCGAGTTGTCAAATCAAGTCAATTCCTTCACCAAGGCAAGTGGCTCACCAGGGACCAAGTTCAGTAGAGGTTTCCTCATCTCATGGAGGAACTTAACGCAATGGGGACCATTGCTTCCTAAGGGGGGAGGAATGATCCAGGTGTATATTGGTGGCCACCCACCTATTCCACTTGGACCCCCACCATTGCTTCTTTCAGTTTTTCATTTTCCGCATAGTTTACTATTTTTAGCAGTTTTTCGGGTCCTGAACTTTTGGAGCCTTTTTGAGGCCTTAAACGAAATTTTTTGGGAAAATGGGGAGCGACATGAGAGAAAAAAGTTGTATTCCTTGGATAGATCTTTCTAACGAGGTATGGAACGCGTCAAATAGAGATCGTATGCCAAAGTTACGTCCCCGGGAAGTTGATGTACCAACTTACCCAAATGAGGCCCATAGTCTTTGCGTTTCATCTCCTAGGGTTAGGTCTTTGGATGTTTAGGGTTTTCCATTGTTTTTCAATAGTAATAGGCCTTTGAGCCTCATTGTAACATAGTTCAGAGGCCAATAGCCGCCACATCTCTTCTCAAAGATAAGCTACCAACACCCTAGCTAGTTTATTTCCATTCTGTCTGTAAGCATATTTCAGTTATTTTTTATTATTGAAATGAAGTCTTATTTCCACTGCATCTCTGCATTTATGTGTATTTCTGTATTTCATTGTGTTCCTACATAAATCTGGATCAGTGGTATCAGAGTGGTCTGCTCATTCTCGATCCTTCTTTGCATGTCCCCAACAAGGTCGGGGTATAAGGAGTTGGGGCTCAATCTAGTTGAACCCTTGCAAGATCAGCCTCGCAAACCCTGATGACTACCCATGGGGAAAGAAAGAGAGATGAGGGAGCAAGATATCCTATCAAAATGTTTCTTGAGGAGGCCCTCGAGAAACAAAGGAATGCGATGATGGTCAACTTTGCCTAGATTCTTCAACGGATTCCCACTGGCGGCGCATCGACATCCAACAACCACTCTAGAGGTACCACTCCTTTTAAGGTACAAGTAAACTTTGAAATTCACGTATTTGAAGGCCAAATAGATGCAGATGTCGTAGATATATGGTTTAATCTATTAGAAGGATATTTCTTGGTTCATGACTTTTTAGACCGAGAAAAGATTATTTTCGCACTCCTCAAATCTGCTCCCCATGTCAAGGACTGGTGGGAAACCTACTCGGAGCAATAGGACGAGGGAGAACCCTCTCTGTTCTCGGCTACACCCACTTGGAATTATTTTTGAGACACCATCAAGGAACAATATTATCCTGTGGGGGGCTATGAGGACAAATACATACAATGGACTACGCTGTGGCAACAAAGGGACCAAGATGTGCATGAGATGACGAATATGTTTCATGCCCTATGCACAAAGTTGGGTATCAAAGATTCAGAGAAACATTTGGTGTTAAAATACCACAATTGTATGCACAGATACATTCAAGAGGAAATGGAGTTCCTCGACATCTCCTCGCTTGGTGTGGCATAACGATATGCTGCCAAGATTGAGCAGAAGTTCAAACAGAAGAGGTGAGACTTTAGGTTTGCAAATCAAAAGCAAGGGAAAGGTACCCCCAAACCACAGAACAAAGGACCAAGCCAAGGCGGGGTAGCCCATGACAACCCGCTAAAGCCACAAGAAAAGAACAACACCACGAAGCCAAAAAAGGACACGGGGAAGTGGTGTGAGTTCCATAAGAGCACCACTCACAACACAAGTGAGTGTCGGTCCAAGCAGTCACTGGTATCCGAGTTGAAGGCTTATGAATCAGATGCATGCTTTGACTTAGATAGGGGAATGATAGGGGGAAGCATATTATCGATGCGGAGCCGAATTCCACCATTGCCACCACGAAGATCCAGAAGGAGGAACCAAAAGATCTAGAGGAGGCAGAGCATCTCTTCCATTCCAATATGTGGGTAAAGGGTTCCCCATTGGAGTTCATTGTCGAAAGTGGGAGCCAGAAGAACCTCATCTCGGTAGAGGTCGTGAAGTGGCTAGGGTTGTCGACCATAAGACACCCACGACCATACACCATCGGGTGGTTGCGACAAGGATGAGACATCTGTGTCAGTCAACAATGTCGCCTTCCCTACAGCATGAAGCCCTTCATGGATGATGTGTTATGTGACATTGCTCCTCTTGATGTCTCTGATGTATTATTAGGCAAACCATACTTGTGGAAGTGACATGCTGTGTATGAGTCCAGGCCACGTGCTGTTATTATCACTTTGGGCAATAAGATATTCAAGATACCGGAGATAGTACCTCCTACCACCATCTCTTTGGTTACTGTAAAACAATACAATACAGAAAGAGGAAGACTGTGGCCATGACCTCTAGACAGGGCCCTCATGCATGAAAACAATAGATGGATAAGGTCATGGAGGAGTATGAGGACATCTTCACCTCCCTCGCAGGGGTGCCTCTACACTGCCAGGTCAAGCACCCCATCAATTTGACCCCAAGTGCGCCGCTGCCTAATGGACCCATCTATCGACACTCTATTATGGAGAATGACGAAATCAAGAGGCAGATTCAGGAGCTATTGCAGAAAGGTCACATCCGGATGAGTTCATCGCCCTGTGGGAGCCCAATCGTGTTGGTGCAGAAGAAGGATGGGACTTGGAGACTCTACATTGACTATCGGGCACTGAACAAGATCACTGTCCATAATAGGTACCTGATCCCATGGATTGATGACCTTCTAGACCAACTCAAGGGGGAGAAATATTTCAGCAAGATTGACTTGAAGTCTAGGTATCACCAGGTACAAATCAAACCCTCTGATGTGTGGAATACTGCATTTAAATCCAAGGAGGGCCTTTTTGAAGGGTTGGTCATGCCTTTCGAGTTGACAAATGCCCCTGCAACCTTCATGAGGCTAATGGATGACATTCTGTGGCCATTCACCAACTCATTTGTAGTGGTGTACTTGGATGACATTATGATCTTCAACCAGACTTGGGAAAAGCACCTCCACCAGATCCGATAGGTCCTCCAAACACTGCGACAACATAAGTTGTGTGCCAATTTGGAGAAATGAACTTTTGGCATGACCCAGGTTCAGTTTGTGGGACACATTATTGATGAGCGTGGGGTACATGTGGATCTAGCAAAGATCCAAGTCATTTGGGATTGGCCAGCCCCAACGACCCTAACAGAGCTCCGTAGCTTTTTAGGTCTTGCCAATTTCTACCACAGGTTTGTGTTGGTATTCTCCCATATCACTTGGCCGTTGAGTCAAGTCACCAAGGGAGGAGCTAAAGAAGAATTCTTTTCATCTGAATCTCAACAGAAGGCATTCGGGGAGTTGAAGCATCACCTCTGCTTTGCACCAATGCTCACATTACCAGACTTGCAACAACCATTTGAGATCGAGACAGATGCCTCTGACTATGCTATTGGGGCAGTCCTTACTCAACATGGGCATCAATTAGCATATCACAGTGAGACACTTTCCGACACAGTCCATAAGTATCCCACTTATGAAAAATAAATGTATTCCATTGTGTAGGCTTGTCAGCAATGGAAGCATTACATTTTGGGAAAGGAAACATTCATCCACATAGACCACCTACCCCTGCAGTTCATACAGACACAAGGGAAGTTACAGAATGATCGCCATCAGAAGTGGTCCGCATACCTACAAAAATTTCATTTGAACATTAAGTACAAAAAGGCTAGCACCAATAATGTTGTAGATTGCCTCAGTCGACCACCCATCGTGGTGTTAACCACTGTGCTCAACTCTTGTTGGCACAAGACTTCTGATTGGCTGCTTCTCTACACAAGTGATCCAGAATTCGGCCACACATACAATACACTCTTGGAGGGTAAGCAAGTTCCCAATTTTCACCTCCAGGATGCCCTACTTTGTCACCTGGGACACCTTTATGTTCCTTCAAGCGAGCATGCCAAGATGATTTGGGAGGCTCACTACAGTCGGGTCGCTGGGCATTTCGGGGTCGAGAAAACTATGGCAGTACTGCAAAAGTATTTCTATTGGCTGAACCTTCGACGAGATGTTGGAAAGTACATCAAGTCCTGCATTGCTTGTGCCATTGCCAAACCGACCATCAAGAAGCAAGGCCTCGATACTCCACTTCCTACCCCCAGTCGACCTTGGGAATCCATCTCTATGGATTACATGTCGGGCCTTCCTTCTACTAAGCATGGAAATGACTGTGTTTTTATGGTCGTCGATCGATTCTCGAAGATGTCCATTATGATGGCCTGTAAGAAGAATATCATAGCAGAAGCCACTGCTAAACTCTTCTTTGAACGAGTGTGGGTACACTTTGGGATCCCACAGTCTATCATCTCAGATCGGGAAAGTAGGTTCCTCAGTACATTTTGGTTGATGTTGGACACCAAACTCACCAAGTCCACAACTTTCTATTTGCAAACTGATGGCCAGACAGAGGTCATCAACCGGATGATCGTACACATTCTGGGAATGTACAATTCAAAGCATCCACACACATGGGATGAGAGCCTCCCCTATGTACAACACATCTACAACCAGGCTCTCCATAGTTCAACCAACCACAACCCCTTTCAAGTGGGCTTGGGATTCCAACCACTATGTCCCATTGACATAGCCATGCCATTTGTGGCTACTCAGGAAGATTCAGCTCATGTCCAGTCTGAGGCTGACAAGGAAAACAACATCATTGAGCACATTCAACACATCCGCCAACAGGTTCATGACATCTTGGATAGAGCCAATGCTAAGTACAAGCAGCGACATGATCAACATCGGGTGTCACACAACTTCCAGGTGGGTGACAAAGTGTGGCTGCATTTGCAAAAGGAGCGGATTGATGGACCCCATTGCAATCTTCCTCCGTTCCGATATGGGCCATACAACCTCACCAAGGTTGTAGGGGAAAATACCTTTGAGCTCAACATTCCACCATTCCTTGATCTGCACCCAGTGTTCAATGTGGACTACCTTCGGCCCTACTTTCCACCTCTACTAGACACATCTGACATGGCATAACAACTCACATCAATAGTGTTAAATCCAGAATGCATGGAACAAGCCAAAACTGATCAGATCATGGATACATAGATCAAGCACACCCAAAAAAAAAGGATACTGCTATATCGAGTTGTCAAAGCAGGCCAACTCCTTCACCAAAGCAAGTGGCTCACCCTGGACCAAGTTTAGTAGAAGTTTCCTCATATCATGGAGGAACTCAACGCAATGGGGACCATTGCTTCCTAAGGGGGGTGGAATGATCCAGGTGGATATTGGTATTCCACTTGGACCCCCACCATTGCTTCTTTCAGTTTTTCAGTTTCCGCACAATTTACTATTTTTAGCAGTTTTTCAGGTCTTGAATTTCCGGAGCCATTTTGAGGCCTTAAACGACATTTTTTGGGAACAAGGGGAGCAACATGGATCATAGATCCATGTTTCTCACCCAAAATTTGTAGTCCTCAGATAGATCTTTCTAACGAGGTATGGAATGCGTCAAACGAAGATCGTATGCCAAAGTTACATCCCTGGGAAGTTGATGTACCAACTTACCCAAACGAGGCCCATAGTCTTGGCATTTCATCTCTGAGGGTTAGGTCTTTGGATGTTTAGGGTTTTCCATTGTTTCTCAATAATAATATGCCTTTGAGCCTCATTGTAACACAGTTTAGAGTCCAGTAGCTGCCACATCTCTTCTCAGAGATAAGCTACCAATGCCCTAGCTAGTTTATTTTCATTCTATCTGTAAGCATATTTCAGTTATTTGTTATTAATGAAATGAAGTCTTATTTCCCCTGCATCTTTGCGTTTATGTGTATTTTTGTATTTCATTGTGTTCCTACATAAATCTGGACCAGTGGTATCAGAGCGGTCTACTCATTCTCGATCCTTTTTTGCATGTCCCCAACCAGGTTGGGGTATAAGGAGTTGGGGCTCGATCTGGTTGAACCTTTGCAAGATCAACCTTGCAAACCCTGACGACTTCCCATGGGGGAAGAAATAAATATGAGGGAGTAGGAGATCCTATCAAAATGTTGCTCGAGGAGGCCCTCGAGAAACAAAGGAACACGACGATGGACAACTTTGCCCAGATTCTTCAACGGATTCCCACTGGAGGTGCATTGACATCCAACAACCACTCTGGAGGCGCCACTCCTTTTAAGGTACAAGTAAACTTTGACATTTCCATATTTGAGGGAGAAATAGATGCAGATGTCGTAGATAGATGGTTGAATCTGTTAGATGAATATTTCTTGGTTCATGACTTTTCTGACCGAGAAAAGATTATTTTCGCACTCCTCAAAGCTACCCCCCATGTCAAGGACTGGTGGGAAACCTACTCGGAGAAACAGGACAAGGGAGAACCCTCTCTGTTCTTGGACGCACCCACTTGGAATTCTTTTCGAGACGCCATCAAGGAACAATATTATCCTCTGTGGAGCTATGAGGACAAATACATACAATGGACTACATTGCAGCAACAAAGGGACCAATATGTGCATGAGATGATGAATCTATTTCATACCCTACGTACAAAGTTGGGTATCAAATATTCAGAGAAACATTTGGTGTTAAAATACTGCAGTTGTCTGCATAGATACATTCAAGAGGAAATGGAGTTCCTCGACATCTCCTCGCTTGGTGTGGCATACCGATATGCTGCCAAGATTGAGCAGAAGTTCAAACATAAGAGGTGAGACTTTGGGTCTGCAAATCAGAAGCAAGGGAAAGGTATCCCCAAAGCATAGAACAAAGGACCAAGCCAAGGCGGGGCAGCCCATGTCAACCCGCCAAAGCCACAAGCAAAGAACAACACCACGAAGCCAAAAAAGGACACGAGGAAGTGGTGTGAGTTCCATAAGAGCTCCACTCACAACACAAGTGAGTGTCAGGCCAAGCAGTCACTGGTAGCCGAGTTGAAGGCTTCTGAATCGGATGCATGCTCCGACTCTGAATTAGAACCTGACAAGGGGAATGATAGGGGGAAGCAGATTATCGATGCAGAGCCCAATGCCACCGTTGCCACCACGAAGATCCAGAAGGAGGAACCAGAAGATCCAGAGGAGGCAGAGCGTCTCTTCCATTCCAAGATGTGGGTAAAGGGTTCCCTGTTGCAGTTCATTGTTGACAGCGGGAGCTAGAACAATCTCATCTCGGTAGATCTTGTGAAGTGGCTAGGCTTGCTGACCACAACACACCCACAATCATACACCATCAGGTGGTTTCACCAAGGACGATACCTCCACGTCAGTCAACAATGTTTCCTTCCCTACAATAGCAAGCCCTTCATGGATGAGGTATTATGTGACATTTCTCCTCTTGATGTCTCTGATGTATTATTAGGCCAACCGTACTTGTTGAAGTGACATGCTGTGTATGAGTCCATGCCTTGTGCTGTTATTATCACTTTGGGAAATAAGCTGTACAGGATACCAGAGATAGCACCACCTACCACCATCTCTTTGGTTACTACAAAACAATGCAATAAGCTCATTTCCAAAACCAGGAAATTTGTTTTCCAATTGATCTGCCCTTAGGGAAAGAGGAATACTATGGCCATGACCTCCAGATAGGGCCCCACTGCATGAAAACAACAGATGGATAAGGTGATGGAGGAGTACGAGGACATCTTCACCTTTCCTGTATGGGTGCCTCTACACTGCTAGGTCAAGCACCCCATCGATTTGACCCCAGGTGCATCACTGCCCAATGGACCCATCTATCAGTGCTCTATTATGGAGAATGACGAAATCAAGAGGCAGATTCAGGAGTTGTTGTAGAAAGGTCACATTCGACCGAGTTCATCACCTTGTGGGAGCTCGATTGTGTTGGTGCAGAAGAAGGATGGGACTTGGAGACTTTGCATTGACTATAGGGCACTGAACAAGATCACTGTCCGTAATAGGTACCCGATCCCATGGATTGATGACCTTCTGGACCAACTCAAGGGGGTGAAATATTTCAGCAAGATCGACTTGAAGTTTGGGTATCAAAAGGTACCAATCGAACCCTCTGATGTGTGGAAGACTGCATTCAAATCCAAGGAAGGCCTTTTCGAATGGTTTTTCATGCCTTTTGGGTTGACGAATGCCCCTGTAACCTTCATGAGGCTAATGGATGACATCCTGTGGCCATTCACCAACTCATTTGTAGTGGTGTACTTGGATGACATTCTGATCTTTAGCCAGACTTGCGAAGAGCACCTCCACCACATCCGAGAGGTCCTCCAAACACTGCGGCAACACAAGTTGTGTGCCAATTTGTTGAAATGCACTTTTGGCATGACCCAGGTTCAGTACCTGGGATACATTATTGATGAGCAGGGGGTACATGTGGATCCAGCAAAGATCCAAGTCATTCAGGATTAGCCAGCCCCAACCACCCTAACAGAGCTCCGTAGCTTTTTAGGTCTTGCCAATTTCTACCACAGGTTTGTGTTGGGATTCTCTCATATCACTTGGCCCTTGAGTCA
>ML779122.1:647780-661620 GCA_009831015.1 Picea engelmannii | reverse complement strand
TTCTCTCATATCACTTGGCCCTTGAGTCAAGTCACCAAGGGAGGAGCTAAAGAAAAATTATTTTGGTCTGAATTTCAACAGAAGGCATTCGGGGATTTGAAGCATCGCCTTTGCTCTGCACCTATTCTCACATTACCAGACTTGCAACAACCATTTGAGATCGAGACAGATGCCTCTGACTATGCTATTGGGGCAGTCCTTAGTCAACATGGGCATCCAGTGGCATATCAGAGTGAGACACTTTCCGACACAGTTCGGAAGTATCCCACTTCTGACAAAGAAATGTATTCCATTGTGCAGGCTTGTTGGCAATGGAAGCATTACATTTTGGGAAAGGAAATGGTCATCCACATAGACCACCGATCCCTGCAGTTCATACAGACACAAGGGAAGTTACAGAATGATCGCCATCAGAAGTGGTCCACATACCTGCAACAATTTTATTTGAACATTAAGTACAAAAAGGGTAGCATCAATAATGTTGTAGACTGCCTCAGTCGACCACCCATCGTGGCGCTAACCACTGTGCTCAACTCTTGTGGGCATGAGACTTCTGATTGGCCACTTCTCTACACAAGTGATCCAGAATTTGGCCACACATACAATACACTCTTGGAGGGTAAGCAAGTTCCCAATTTTCACCTCCAGGATGCCTTGCTTTGTCACCTGGTACACCTTTGTGTTCCTTCAAGTGAGCGTGCCAAGATGATTTGGGAGGCTCACTACAGTCAGGTCTCTAGGCATTTTGGTGTCGAGAAAATCATGGCAGTACTGTAAAACTATTTCTATTGGCCGAACCTTCGACGAGATGTCGGGAAGTACATCAAGTCCTGCACTACTTGAAGCATTGCAAAACTGACCATCAAGAAGCAAGGCCTCTATACTCTACTTCCTACCCCCAGTCGACCTTGGGAATCCATCTCTATGGATTACATGTCGGGCCTTCCTTCTACTAAGCATGGAAATGAATGTGTTTTTGTGGTCATCGATTGATTCTCGAAGATGTCCATTGTGATGGCCTACAAGAAGAGTATGACAGCAGAATCCATTGCTAAAATCTTATTTGAACGAGTGTGGGTACACTTTGGGATACCAGAGTCTATCATCACATATTGGGATAGTAGGTTCCTCAGTACATTTTGGTCCAGCCTCTGGTCGATGCTAGACACCAAACTCACCAAGTCCACAGCTTTCCATCCGCAAACTGATGGCCAAACAGAGGTCATCAACCGGATGATCGTACACATTCTACGCATGTACAATTCAAAGAATCCATGCACATGGGATGAAAGCCTTCCCTATGTACAACACAGCTACAACCGGGCTCTCCATAGTTCAACCAACCACAACCCCTTTCAAGTGGGCTTGGGATTCTATCCCCTATGTCCCATTGACATAGCCATGCCATTTGTGGCTACTCAGGAAGATTCAGCTCATGTCCAGTATGAGGCTGACAAGGCAAAAAGCTTCATTGGGAACATTCAACACATCCGCCAATAAATTCATGACATCTTGGATAGAGCCAATGCTAAGTACAAGAAATGACATGATCAACATCGGGTCTCACACAACTTCCAGGTGGGTGACAAAGTGTGGCTGCATTTGCAAAAGGAGTGCCTCACTAGACCCCATCGCAAGCTTCGTCCATTTCGATATGGGCCATACAAACTCACCAAGGTGGTAGGGGAAAATTCCTTTGAGCTCAACATTCCACCATTCCTTGGTCTGCACCCAGTGTTCAATGTGGACCGCCTTCGACCCTACTTTCCACCTCTACTAGACACATCCAACATGGCATAACAACTCACACCAACAGAGTTAAATCCAGACTACATGGAACAAGCCAGAACTAATCAGATCATGGATACACAGATCAAGCACACCTGAAAACAAAGGATACCACTATATCGAGTTGTCAAAGCAGGCCAACTCCTTCACCAAGGCAAGTGGCTCACTAGAGACCAAGTTCAGCAAAAGTTTCCTCATCTCATGGAGGAACTCAACGCAATGGGGACCATTGCTTCCTAAGGGGGGAGGAGTCATCCAAGTGGATATTGGTGGCCACCCACATATTACACTTGGACCCCCACCATTTCTTCTTTCATTATTTCAATTTTTGCACAGTTTACTATTTTTAGCAGTTTTTCGGGTCCTGAACTTCCGGAGCCATTTTGAGGCCTTAAATGACATTTTTTGGGAAAATGGGGAGCAACATGGATTATAGATCTAGATCCATGTTT
Source organism: Picea engelmannii (assembly GCA_009831015.1). Taxonomy (NCBI): domain Eukaryota; kingdom Viridiplantae; phylum Streptophyta; class Pinopsida; order Pinales; family Pinaceae; genus Picea; species Picea engelmannii. Next base: position 659,380 of record ML779122.1, on the reverse strand, counting down.
CTCACCCAAAAGATGTATTCCTTGGATTGATCTTTCTAACGAGGTATGGAACGCGTCAAACGGAGATCGTATGCCAAAGTTACGTCCCTGGGAAGTTGATGCACCAACTTACCCAAACGAGGCCCATAGGCTTGGCGTTTCATCTCCCAGGGTTAGGTCTTTGGATGTTTAGGGTTTTCCATTTTTTCTCAATAATAATAGGTCTTCAAGCCTCATTCTAACATAGTTCAAAGGCTAGTAGCTGCCACATCTCTTCTCAGAGATAAGCTACCAATGCCCTAGCTAGTTTATTTCCATTCTGTCTGTAAACATATTTCAATTATTTGTTATTAATGAAATGAAGTCTTACTTCCACTACATCTCTGCATTTATGTGTATTTTTGTATTTCATTGTGTTCCTACATAAATCTGGAATAGTGGTATCAGAGCGGTCTGCTCATTCTCGATCTTTCTTTGCATGTCCCCAATGAGGTCGGGGTATAAGGAGTGTGGGCTTGATCTGGTTGAACCTTTGAAAGATCAGCCTCGCAAACCCCGATGACTGCCCATGGGGGAAGAAAGAAAGATGAGGGAGTAGGAGATCCTATCAAAATATTGCTCAAGGAGGCCCTCGAGAAACAAAGGAATGCGATGATGGATAACTTTGCCCAGATTCTTCAACGGATTCCGACTGGTGGCGCATCGACATCCAACAACCACTCTGGAGGCACCACTCCTTTAAAGGTACAAGTAAACTTTGACATTCCCATATTTGAGGGACAAATAGATGTAGATGTAGTAGATAGATGGTTGAATCTATTAGAAGGATATTTCTCGGTTCATGAATTTTTCGACCGAGAAAAGATTATTTTCTCTCTCCTCAAAGCTGCCCCTGATGTCAAGGACTGGTGGGAAACCTACTTGGAGGAATAGGACGAGGGACAACCCTCTCTATTCTCGGCCGCACCCACTTGGAATTCTTTCCAAGACACCATCAAGGAACAATATTATCCTGTGGGGAGCTATGAGGACAAATACATACAATGGACTATGCTGCGACAACAAAGGGACCAAGATGTGCATGAGATGACGAATCTGTTTCATACCCTACGCACAAAGTTGGGTATCAAAGATTCAGAGAAACATTTGGTGTTAAAATACCACAGTTGTCTGCAAAGATACATTCAAGAGGAAATGGAGTTCCTTGACATCTCCTCGCTTGGTGTGGCATATTGATATGCTGCCAAGATTGAGGAGAAGTTCAAATAGAAGAGGCAAGACTTTGGGTCTGCAAATCAGAAACAAGGGAAAGGTACCTCCAAAATAGAGAACAAAGGACCAAGCCAAGGTTGGGAAAACCATGACAACCCGCCAAAGACACAAGCAAAGAACAACACCATGAAGCCAAAAAAGGACACGAGGAAGTGGTGTGAGTTCCATAAGAGCTCCACTAACAATACAAGTGAGTGTCGGGCCAAGCAGTCACTGGTAGCCGAGTTGAAGGCTTATGAATCATATGCATGCTCTGACGCTGAATCAAAACCTGATAAGGGGAATGATAGGGGGAAGTAGATTATCGATGCAGGTCCCAATGCCACCATTGCCACCACGAAGATCCAGAAGGAGGAACCAGAAGATCCAGAGGAGGCAGAGCATCTCTTCCATTCCAAGATGTGGGTAAAGGGTTCCCCGTTGCAATTCATTGTTGATAGCAGGAGCCAGAAGAACCTCATCTCGGTAGAGGTCATGAAGCGACTAGGCTTGCTGACCACAGCACACCCACAACCATACACCATTGGGTGGTTGCACCAAGGATGGGACCTCCGCGTCAGTCAATAATGTCGCCTTTCCTACAACATCAAGCCCTTCACGAATGAGGTATTATGTGACATTGCTCCTCTCAATGTCTCTGATGTATTATTAGGTCAACCGTACTTGTGGAAGAGACATGCTATTTATGAGTCTAGGCCTCGTGCTATTATTATCACTTTGGGAAACAAGCTATACAGGATACCGGGGATAGCACCGCTTACCACCATCTCTTTGGTTACTGCAAAACAATGCAGTAAGATCATTTCCCAAACCAGGAAATTTGTTTTCTTGATGATCCACCCTCAGGGAAAGAGGAACACTGTGGCCATGACCTCCAGAGAGGGCCCTGCTGGATGAAAACAACAGATGGATAAAGTCGTGGAGGAGTATGAGAACATCTTCACCTCCCCCGTAGGGGTGCCTCTACACTGCCAAGTCAAGCACCCCATCGATTTGACCCTAGGTGCGCCACTACCCAATGGACCCATCTATCGACGCTCTGTTCTGGAGAATGACGAAATCAAGAGGCAGATTCAGGAGCTGTTGCAGAAAATTCACATCCGGACGAGTTCATCATCCTGTGGGAGCCTGATCTTGTTGGTGCAGAAGAAGGATGGGACTTGGAGGCTCTACATTGACTATCGGGAACTGAACAAGATCAATGTCTGTAATAGGTACCCGATCCCACAGATTGATGACCTTCTGGACCAACTCAAGGGGGCGAAATATTTCAGCAAGATCGACTTGAAGTCTGGGTATCACCAGGTACCAATCGAACCCTCTGATGTGTGGAAGACTGCATTCAAATCCAAGGAGGGCCTTTTCGAATGGTTGGTCATGCCTTTCGGATTGAGGAATGCCCCTGCAACCTTCACCTGCGGTTAATGGATGACATCCTGCGGCCATTCACCAACTCATTTGTAGTGGTGTACTTGGATGATATTTTGATCTTCATCTAGACTTGGGAAGAGCACCTCCACCACATCCGATAGGTCCTCCAAACACTGCGGCAACACAAGTTGTGTGACAATTTGGAGAAATGCACTTTTGGCATGACCCAGGTTCATTATCTGGGATACATTATTGATGAGCAGGGGGTACATGTGGATTCAGCAAAGAGCCAAGTCATTTGGGATTGGCCAGCCCCAGCCACCCTAACAGAGCTCCGCAACTTTTTATGTCTTGCAAATTTCTACCGCAGGTTTGTGTTGGGATTCTCTCATATCACTTGGCCCTTGAGTCAAGTCATCAAGGGAGGAGCTAAAGAAAAAATCTTTTGGTCTGAATCTCAACAGAAGGCATTCAGGGATTTGAATCACCTTTTCTCTACACCAGTGCTTATATTACCAGAATTGCAACAACCATTTGAGATCAAGACAAATGCCTCTAACTATGCTATTGGGACAGTCCTTACTCAACATGGGAATCCAGTGGCATATCAGAGTGAGACACTTTCCGACACAGTCCGGAAGTATCCAACTTATGACAAAGAAATGTATTCCATTGTGCATGATTGTCGACAATGGAAGGATTACATTTTGGGAAAGGAAACGGTCATCCACACAGACCACTGACCCCTGTAGTTCATACAGACACAAGGGAAGTTATGGAATGATCACCATTAGAAGTGGTCCACATACCTGCAATAATTTCATTTGAACATTAAGTACAAAAAGGGCAGCACCAATAATGTTGCAGACTGCCTCAGTCGACCACCCATCATGGCGCTAACCACTATGCTCAACTCTTGTGGGCATGAGACTTCTGATTGGCTGCTTCTCTACACAAGTGATCCAGAATTTGGCCACACATACAATACACTCTTGGAGGGTAAGCAAGTTCCCAATTTTCACCTCCAGGATTCCCTGCTTTGTCACCTGGGACACCTTTGTGTTCCTTCAAGCGAGCGTGCCAAGATGATTTGGGAGGCTCACTACAGTCGGGTCGCTGGGCATTTCGGGGTCGAAAAAACCGTGGCAGTACTACAAAAGTATTTCTATTGGCCGAACCTTCGATGAGATGTCGGGAAGTACATCAAGTCCTGCACTGCTTGCGCCATTGCCAAACCGACCATCAAGAAGCAAGGCCTCTATACTCCGCTTCCTACCCCCAGTTGACCTTGGGAATCCATCTCTATGGATTACATTTCGAGGCTTCCTTCTACTAAGCATGCAAATGACTGTGTTTTTGTGGTCGTCGATCGATTCTCGAAGATGTCCATTATGATGGCCTTCAAGAAGAATATCATAGTAGAAGCCACTGCTAAACTCTTCTTTGAACGAGTGTGGGTACACTTTGGGATCCCACAGTCTATCATCTCAGATCAGCATAGTAGGTTCCTCGATACATTTTGATCCAGCCTCTGGTCAATTCTAGACACCAAACTCACCAAGTCCACAACTTTCCATCCGCAAACTGATGGCCAGACAGAGGTCGTCAACCGGATGATCGTACACATTCTATGCATGTACAAGTCAAAGCATCCATGCATATGGGATGAGAGCCTCCCCTATGTATAACACAACTACAACCAAGCTCTCCATAGTTCAACCAACCACAACCCCTTTCAAGTGGGCTTGGGATTCCAGCCACTATGTCCCATTGACATAGCCATGCCATTTGTGGCTACTCAGGAAGATTCAACTCATGTCTAGTCTAAGGTTGACAAGGCAAACAAATTCATTGAGCATGTTCAACACATCCACCAATAGGTTTGCGACATATTGGACAGAGCCAATGCTAAGTACAAGTAGTGACATGATCAACATCGGGTGCCACACAATTTCCAGGTGGGCAACAAAGTGTGTCTACATTTGCAAAAGGAGCGCCTCGCTGGACCCCATCGCAAGCTTCATCCGCTCCGATATGGGCCGTACAACCTCACCAAGGCTGTAGGGGAAAATTCCTTTGACCTCAACATTCCACCATTCCTTGGTCTGCACCCAGTGTTCAATGTGGATCACCTTCAGCCCTACTTTCCACCTCTACTAGACACATCCGACATGGAAAAACAAATCACACCAACAGAGTTAAATCCAGAATGCATGGAACAATCCAGAACTAATCAGATCATGGATACATAGATCAAGCACACTCAAAAACAAAGGATACCGCTATATCAAGTTGTCAAAGCAGGCCAACTCCTTCACCAAGGCGACTGGCTCACTGGGGACCAAGTTCAGGAGAAGTTTCCTCATCCAATGGAGGACTCAACGCAATGGAGACCATTGCTTCCTAAGGGGGGAGAAATTATCCAGGTCGATATTGGTGTCCACCCACCTATTCCACTTGGACCCCCACCATTGCTTCTTTCAGTTTTTCAGTTTCCGCGCAGTTTACTATTTTTAGTAGTTTTTCGGGTCCTGAACTTCCAGAGCCGTTTTGAGGCCTTAAACGACGTTTTTTGGGAAAATGGGGAGCAACATGGATCATGGATATAGATCTATGGTTCTCACCCAAAAGTTGTAGTCCTCAAATAGATCTTTCTAATGAGGCATGGAACGCGTCAAACGGAGATCGTATGCCAAAGTTACATCCCCGGGAAGTTGATGTACCAACTTACCCAAACGGGGCCCATAGTCTTGGAATTTCATCTCCTAGGGTTAGGTATTTTGATGTTTAGGGTTTTCCATTGTTTCTCAATAGTAATAGGCCTTCGAGCCTCATTGTAACATAGTTCAAAGGCCAGTAGCCACCACATCTCTTCTCAGAGATAAGCTACCAACGCGCTAGCTAGTTTATTTCCATTCTGTCTGTAAGCATATTTTAGTTATTTGTTATTAATGAAATGAAGTCTTATTTCCGCTCTCTGCATTTATGTGTATTTCTGTATTTCATTGTGTTCCTACATAAATTTGGATCAGTGATATCAGAGCGGTCTGCTTATTCTCGGTCCTTCTTTGCATGTCCCCAACGAGGTTAGGGTATAAGGAGTTGGGGCTCGATCTGGTTGAACCTTTGCAAGATTGTTGTTGGGAAAAACACACTACGGACTAGCAAACTAGGGTCAAACTTACATGCAGATTTTGACCGAATAGAAACTAATTTTTTACCTACAACCAAAGATTTAAACCCCTTTTTCATAGTAAATGCATGGAAAAGGACCACCAACCTTATTACCGGCGTTTGATGTAGATCCTCCATTTCTCTTCGATTACTTGCTTGCGCTGCTCCTTCCACAGATGACCTGCATTCAAGACAAATAACAACTATGCATGCATGCTACTTCTATATTCAAGGGTGAGAAATCAAGCATAAATTAATCACACCATAGAAAATTCATGCATTGGGACGGGAAAAGTATTCTTTTTATTACTGAATATTGAATTAACTTACAACAAAGATGAGACCGGCCACCGCTCCTTGAACCTGATCTTGGGATCCTCTTCTTTTGTCCTTCAACTGCTTTGCGTTAAATCTCCTTTGGCATGAGGAAAGGCTAAAGGGTCGGGACAATGGATTACGTAAATGGGTAGAGTTTCTTTGCTATATTTTTTCCTCCTCCAAATGGTACCCCTACCCCTTCTTTTATAGGCTAGAAGGAGCTAGGGTTTTGGATGAACCCTCGGCCATGCATGACCGATAGTTTCTGTTAACTGACCCATAGATTTTTGTTCCATCGACAACTTTCCTTTTTTCTTTCTTTGTTAGGTACACACGGGCTGTAGTGAGTCAGCCAACGTACACATGCGTGGGCCTTGACACAAGAGGATTTTCAAAGAGTTGTTTAGCAGAGTTTTGGCAAAGAAGGGATATGAGTTGGCCTGATGCCAGGTAAGAATGTGTGGTGAAATTTAGATTTATAACAGATGCCCCTTAATGTGTGAGGTCAGAAGAGCATCTAATGGCCGAAATACATTACCAATCTTTACTGATGTGCCGAACGATTGGGCCCAAGGATCAGGAACCAGGAGGTGCCATCTGTAAAATAACAAATGTCTCATCGAGGTGGGCATACCCATGCTTGGGATAAAATAGAACCATGGCTACCAATCAAATACACTTTAGATCTATGTCAAATAACTATAAAAAGTAGCTGCGAATAATACACAGTGGAGCTACATCTCGAATTCAGAAAGATATACATATAGAGTATTCATCTTCCAGAAGCTGATTCGGCCTAATGGCTAGACTTCAGAGCTCAAGAAACAACTTCAAAATATTCTTAAACTCAGGTAGGAGTGTAATATGAGTGTATGACTGCACTACCCAGAGGTCTTCGACGGCTCGTTGGTTATGGACTTGATAATCTTGATGATCAGACTAAAGGCTTCAGTGATTTCGAACAAGGACTTGATTGGACATTCAGGATGGCCGGGTATGCAGACAAGAGACATATTGCAGAGGGGCCAACTCAGGCTTAGTGACAAACTTCCCTTGAACAATAGCACTACAAGTGATAAGACTCAGGCAACATATATGTTAATCATAAGTCTATGAAGCAGGAGGCAACACAAACTCTCCATATGTTTGGAAGAGTAACCAAACGGTGGAGGACACAACTCTATATAGCGAGAAAATCTTCCTAAGGTCGTAATACATCCCATAGTCTGATGATCAAACAGACAGATGTGCTTTAACCAAGGGAGACTCATTATGTTGCCAATAAAGAAATACTTTTCCCATCCTCTTTTTGGGGTATATTTGATTTTTTTGTTCTTTTCGATAATTTTGGAAAAAGAATAAAGGAATATTATGTTACAATGGAGGAACGAGTATGAAAAACATACAAGCTCAAGGCACAAGGACAAGACTGATGTTCTGGTAAAATGATACTCGCGGAAAATCCTCCAGCGGCCACTGGTGTTAAGACACAGAAGCAAACTGTTACAAGGATGGTGGATAAGGTATGCAAATGCGGTTGATAGAACACACAATGGTAACATCCTTCGATGTAAGTTTAATAAGCCCAGAGAAGGTAAGCTTGATGGTTTTTCATATTTAGAGAGTCTGAAAAAGCATAAAAGGAGACTCCGCTAGGGTACCTTTTACGAAAATAGTCTAGTCGGTTCGAAAAAGGGATAAACTAGCACCGATTAGACGTCAATTCAAAACCATTTTAACGAGTGTGATAAGGACAAGATCACTCGGCTATTTTTTCACATTTAAGGAGTCTGAAAAAATCTTAACTATGGACTCCATTAAGAATATTATTTTGGACCAATTTAACGAGTGTGAAAGAATAAGGTCACTCGACAATCTTTTCAATTTTAGGGAGTCTGAAAAGAGCTTAACTATGGACTCCATGGGGGTTTCTTTTTCGTAAATTTAGTCCCTCAGGCCCGCAAAAGGAATAAAATTATACCTGAGAGTACTCTTCTAAAGAATGGGAATTCGATAGAGTATACATTTGTTCGTACAGTTGACCGTCCAGACTGAAAAAGGGGTAAACTACCGCCAGACAGATGTGACTTCGAATTTCAGTTTAACGAGCGTGAAAGGCCACAAGATCGCTTGACAATCTTTTCATTTTTAGAGGGTCTGAAAAGGGCTTAAAAGGAGATCCATTATTTTTTGGGAGTCCTGAGGGTGAGACAAAGAGTGAAAAAGACTCATGCAAATGAGGCTCAAACTCATATTCAGGAAAGACTATATGGACTCCCGAGCCTACAGTGGTTTTAGAAACGGTATGGACACCATAATGCAACCAGGGCCTACCTAGGGCATCCATGTTCTGGTAAGCTCTACCACCAAGTTGCGATACTTCTAGAGCAGATATGAAGGTTCCGTGTCACAACCGGATGGGATCAATCCTATAGTAGAAGAAAAAGACAATGAGATGCAAAATTTGGGGTGATAACCTAACCTATATGATCAAGTTGATTTTTGAATTTTTTTTTATGGACCATCAATATTTTCTCGAAACTCAAAAAAAATGTCCCAATACCTAATCAAATCCCTCCCATATAACTCCTGGATCACTCTAAATAGTTTTTGGTATAAATAAACTGATAAGGGAGGCCAAAAAAGTGACAAAAAGAGGCCAAAAAGTCTATAAATAGAAGCTGGCAGCTCATTATCACCATTGCTGATTTGGAAATTGACTCTGGAGACAAAAGACCCCCTTTGCCAAAAATAGTGATTCCGAGAGCTACAGTGGACGAAACGAACTTCTGCTTGGACCAAGTAAGTACAAATTCCCTTATCTAGCTATTCAATACTTCAATTTAGTTATTTAGTTGGTTTTTTGGGTGGGCATCGACCTTAAAAAGGTCGACCCTAGGTACACGTGGGCTGTCTCTGCACAGGTCATGTGTACACTCGGGCAGAGTAAAGTCTGCCCACATGTACACACGACTGTCACCTCTACAGCCCTCATGTGCCCCCCTTTTATGATGAAAAAACAATCTAAAAGGAAGTACTAACCCTCCTTTACCTTGTTATGTTGGCAGGATGTATGTCCAGTGGAGGGAAAGGGAGCATGGGGCAATTAGTGAGTTGGTTGCTGCAGATCCGAATGTTGTGGCCGTGTTAATGCAATGCGGTTTACTCAAATTCTTTCTATGTCTATTTATGCACGTGCAACCAAGGCTACTGAATGCCTTGATTGACTACTGACATCCTGATGCAGAGGCATTTATGCTAGAGGGTCAATCACTGGTGCCCACCATCAAGGATATTTACTTTCTGACTGGCCTTTCAAGGAGAGAGGAACCAGTCAACTTCCATAATTTTCCTGCGGGGCCAAGTAAGATCTCATAATTGATAACTGAGCATTGTGAGGCTGGGACTGAACGTGCGGGCTCCCAGGTACCCATTAGCAAGATTACTAACTTATTATTACTGATTGGGCAGATTACCAATTGAGCAACTGTGCATCAGGATTTGCACGCATAGATGAACTGTGCCATTCAGTGCATGAATGCACAAATTTTTGATTGGAGTACCACACTGCTCGAGTGCATGAAGAGTGTAAGGTAGCTAGAGGGGTAGTGGGGGGGCCCAGAGGGTCCATAGTGATAATAGTGGAGGTCATTCAATGTAAGGTGGACTAGGTCCACTATGTTATTAAATAAGACCCACTATGGTAGTTAGATATAATAAATGGGTAATTAGATATAATAAATGTAAGAGGACTTCTTAGAAGGTTCTACTTCTAGAAAATTCCTCCTCTAGAATGTTCTTAGGTGATGGTAGCACTATATAAAGGGGTTCAAGAAATGTAATGAGACATGAAGAGAAGTACTGTATTTGGAGTGGTAGCTCAATAGGAGGATGCCCCCTCGAAGAGGCAAGTGAACAGGAGAGGATCCCTTCCATAATATGATCAATTGTATGGTGTTGCCCTACCTCAAGGGTTTGGTAATAATAAAGTGTGGTTTCTTCTATATTGTTTTGTGAATCTATTGTGTATTCAGTATTTGTGGTGATTATATTTTTAGATCTATTCAGGTACTTAAAAATTGGTATCAGAGCACTTTCCTTGGGCAGATATTGTGGACAAATATTTTTTATTTTTGTAGATTTTTTTTTTCGGAGAAGAAAAAAGAGGGCCGCGACATTATAGAACTTTTCGATATATTTATGTGAAAAATTTGCAGAAGCTGGTTGTAGATCTGAGTTCCTCTCAGAAAAACACTCAAGTTGAAAAAAAAAATCATCCGAAATGGAGTCCGGAAGGTCAAGATATTGAAGTTTTAAAATTTGCAATTTTCAGGGTTTTTTCCACGGATGGCGGCGCGATTTGTTTTTATTTTGTAATAGCTGAAGGCCTAATTTTCTTAAAAAAATTATAGATCTGAGTTTCTCTCACAATTTCACCCAATTTAAAAAAAAAAATCAGCTGAAACGGAGTCCGGGAAGTGAAGTTATGAGCATTTAAAATTCAACAGTTTTTTAGGGTTTTTCCATAAAAAGCCGCGATTTTCTGCCGTAACTTATTGGGTGAGTTCATAGGATGCTCATATGGCTATTTCTTCTCAAAAATTGAAAGAAATTCTTGAATCATTCAAAGCCCAATTGTTTCACACATTGGATGACAGATTGGATGCATTTGTACATGGCCTCACAGACAACCTCACAAATAGCCTCACAGATGGCCTCAATGATAGTTTTCGTAGTATTCAAGATTCATTGAATAACATGCAAGAGAGATTTCTTATGGAGGGCCTCAGGGATGAATATAATCAAGAAATATATGCTTGGTATGATTTTGAAGCAGATTGTGATGATTGGTATATGGATAGTTGTCATTTCTGGGATGACAACCACTTTCATATTTTATTTGATGACTCTACTCCACCTTCTGTAGAGAACATCAATGTCCCACATCAAGAGCTAGTTACCAGCGTTCAGTATACATATTCTACAGTGGTATTATTCATTCAAGATTCTGTTATAACCCTTTTCCACTATGTGGATGGATCTTCTTATTTGGATCCACATGATAGGTGTCAGTCTTTGGAGCATCATTTGGAGTTGGTTATTGGGTTCCAAAATCTTCCACGGGGAGTTCACATGAGCACTTGGACATGGGACCTGAGCTTACAATGGTGGTTGGACTACTTCAGCATGGTGGATTTCCTTTCTACATGGAACCTTGGTTCTTCAGTCTTCTTTAGCATTATGGTCCACAATTATCCATGGAACCCTGGTATATGGTTGTACATAGTGTGTTGAGGACAATGCTTTCATAAGGGGGATGGAATGTAAGGTAGCTAGAGAGGTAGTGGGGGGCCCCAGAGGGTCCATAGTGATAATAGTGGAGGTCATTCAATGTAAGGTGGACTAGGTCCACTATATTATTAAATAAGACCCACTATGGTAGTTAGATATAATAAATGGGTAATTAGATATAATAAATGTAAGAG
>ML779122.1:615449-647680 GCA_009831015.1 Picea engelmannii | reverse complement strand
CCTTAGGAGACCTCAGAGCGGCCAACGGAGCCGTTAAACTCGTCAGGGTGGTCCATACCAAACGGCTTGGGTTATTAGACAACCCCGGACCGGTTCCACTCTCTTAATTGACGGACGATCGTTTTCGCCCGTCAACAGGTTGTAGTACGAGAACATCAGGGTGGTGGAAGGACCGTTATGTCCTTCGACGATGATTTATTTGCTTGGCTGTCATGACAGATCCCTGTTATTGAGGACTACCCGTGTGCAGGGATAGATTTCTCTAGAGATCCTAAGATTCCCATGTCTCCTGGTGAGGAGCGAGGGGAGATGGGTAAGTCTCCACCTTTGTATTTTTTTTTTTGTTTGCATATGTACTTTTTATGTCTTTTTGTTATATATATCATTTTTTTTTATGCCAGAGTATTTGACGGGTAAACGTTTGTTGCATGTAGATGTGGGACCAGTGCGACCTGCCGATTATGCACGGAATAGGCGTCGTCCATGGCCAGAAGCCGCGGTTGCCGCCACTGGGGGAGCAGAAGTAGCAAACAACCTCCCATTCAGAGAGGCTGAGAGGGTCCTTAGGCGAATTGAGTGAAACTTCACTGCGCTCACTCACACAGTCCCGATGGCAGAGATAGAGGACCTGCCGCCATCCATGTAGCCTCATGTTGTAGGGGCACCTTGGACATGGGTCCAATTGTTTAGGCATTTAGCCCGTGCTGTGGATGATTATAACAGGGCCCATAGGCCCTGAACAGACTTAGAATTTTTTATGTGTCACAAGCACCTACTTGTATATATTTTTTGAGGGCATAAGCCCGGTGACTCGTTACTATTCCCATTTTTGAGGCGCTTGTGTCCATCTATGTACTCTGGTTATTTTATGATGTTTATATATGGTTTTTATCTTTTTGTGTCTTATGGATTCTGTGTGCAAAAATGTATTTACATGTTTATGTCCATGCTTTGTTATATGTGTGCAAGATGCCAATCTAAAATTTGATTAGCTAGAGTATCTGTAATTTGTTTTAATCTCCTAGGAACATGAAAATATGTAATATAATCAAAGTTTCGTTCTAAGAGACATACCCTAAGGAATCGTCGGTGTAAATTTGGATCATGAACCTGATATACTTTGTTTAGCTACGACACAACCAGTTGAGCGTCGAGATAGACCTGAAGATGAGAGATACCCAATGATAAGGTGTCACGAAGCAACTCAATAAATGCACTATACTCGACGACATTATTTGTGGTGTCACCTAATCATATATGTTAAGAACCAAATACCTGAATACAAAATATCACAATAGATCCAAAGATATCTGAATAAAATCACCACACAAGATATATGAAACCATATAGAAAAGGTAGCTAGAGAGGTAGTGGGGGGGCCCAGAGGGCCCCCCCACTACCTCTCTAGCTACCTTACAATATACCTCCGAAAGATAACAACTGACCTTGTGGTGTAAAGATTACCTAAGCTGCAGAGACAAGCCTCCACGTGTGTCAACTAACACCATCTGCATACTCAACGAACACCTTGGACTCACTTGACATCTGCCATATTGACGAAAGATAACATCAATGACACGTCCATCACACTTTAAAAGAAACTTAAAAGGTAATAGTACAAAGACTATACATATGTTACAAAAATTTATCCACAGTGACCCATCTATGAGTAATACTTCTTGAGGTAGAGCTCATTTCTAGGCTCCGCCAAAGCATTCCCTTCAAAATCAACCAAACGATAAGCGTCCTTTTTTAATACCTCTTTTATAATGAAGGGTTCGAATCACATGGGTTTAAACTTTCCTGCCCCCAGGAGGTCCTTGTCTTGGTCATAGACCATGACAAGGTCGCCTTCAGAGAAAATATGAGGATGAACGGACCTATCATGTTGACACTTGACCTTATGTTTATGAGCCTCGTTGGCTAGGGCCTCATCGCGATGCTTCTCATCAAGCTACTCAAGGTGTACTAACCGTTCTTCAAGTGGAGAAGTGTCTGGCAATAACTATACTGCCAATTTCAGAGATGGGATTTGACATTTAATGGGCAAGACTACCTCCAGCCCATAAATGAGTTGAAAAGGTGAAAAATCGGTTGCAGTCTTAACAGGTGTTCGGTAAGACCATAATGCCGAGTATAACATCAAATGCTAATTTGACTTGGTTGAGTTTATAGTTCGCTGTAGAATTGTATTAAGAGTTTTGTTTACAACTTCCACCTACGCATTGGCTTGGGGGTAGTAAGGTGATGAATGTTCCTGCCGTAAACCAAGTTTTGATGTTAATTCGGTCATCATTTGGTTCTGAAAGTGACTGCCATAGTTAGTGACAATCTCTCTTGGGATGCCGAACCGTGCTATTACCTGGTTGAATAAAAAGAGAGCTGCAGTCTCTCCATCATCTTTAAACGTTGGCATAGCTTTGACCCACTTAGTGAAGTAGTCGATAGCTACGATGATATAGCAATGCCCCCTTGCTGACGGGGGGTTACATGTAGTGTAATCAATCCCCCACTTAGTGAAGGGACCAATTGTGATGACAGGAAACATAGGAGTGGGATGTGCCCTCATCTTCCGAGAGAATATTTGGCACGGATGGCACTTCATGACTGATTCGATACAATCTTTGATAAGTGTGGGCTAGAAGTAACCTACTCGTAGAATATTTTGGGCTATTGCCAACCCAGATAAATGACCTCCATAAGCTCCAGTATGGAAATCGTTGAACACTACGATGGCCTCCTCATGAGTGGGACATCAATGCAAGATGCAATCTACACCTCTCCGATACAACGTATCATCGAGTATGAGATAATTCTTAGCCTGATGGCATATCTGTCGACACTCGTCATGAGAAGCAGAGGTGGGACACTTCAAAGTCTAGAGATAGATAAGTATGTCTCTGTACCAGGGGTCTGAAGATGCAATCAAAAACATATCCCCTCGTATAGGCGATTCCTCAGGCACAACGTCACCTGACTCAACCGGAAGTTCCGAAATAAGCTCTGTGAAGACCAATGACTTCTTGGACTTTGCTGAAACAAAGTCTAAGTCAAATTCTTGGAGGATGACTATAAATCTACTTATTTTTCCATTTATAACTCATTGTGTCAACATATAATGGAATGGATTCATGATAGCAATGACGGTGGTCTTGCGAAATAGAACATAATGACGAAACCATTGAACAACATGAATTGCTGCCAACATAAGTTTTTCGATATGAGAATAATTGAGTTCCGGTCCTACGAGGCCTCGGCTCAGGTAATAGATCACGTATTCTGAAAAAGAATTGTCTTCCTGAACTAAAACCATGCCTATGGTTGACTCTGCGGTAGCCAGATATAATAAGAAATCTTTGTTATAGTTAGGTGGCCGTAGCAGAGGTGAGGTTGTGATGGCGTGTTTTAATTATTTGAAAGAGCGTTGAGCAACTTTGTCCCAGAAAAAAGGAACGTCTTTCTTTAGTAAATGCATAAATCCCTTGGTGATTTCGACATAGTTGGCGATAAAGCATCATAAGAAGTTCTCCTTGCCTTGTAGACTCTGAAGTTGTAAGATTATGCGTGGGGGGGGGGGGGGAANAATGGATTATTGCCTCCACCTTAAGAGGATCGACCATGATCCCTGTTGTTGATATGATGAAACCTAACAAACATCCTGATGTTACATAGAAGTTGCACTTGTTTGGATTCAAGCTAATCCTGAAGTAGCGACAACTTTCAAAGATCAGTCTAAGGTGCGTGGGATGATCCGTTCGCTTGCGAGAGTGTGATGCTAAATCATCTAAATAGGGCTCGAATATATGTTTGAGGTCATGAAAAGCAAAAGACATGGCCCGCTAGAATGTGGCTCCAACATTTTTAAGGCCAAAAGGCATCTTACGATATGAAAATGTACCCCATGGACAAATGAATGCCATTTTGTGTTGGTCTTCAGGTTTGATTTGGATTTGATTATATCCCAAAAAACCATCCATGAACGAAAAGGCTTCACAATCGGCACATTCATCAATGATCTCGTCAATGAATGGTGTTGGAAAATTATCTTTGGGACATGCCTTGTTCAAATAACAGAAATCAGTACATACATGAATCGTGCCTTGTTTTTTATTGACCGGCACAGGGTTTGACACCCATTGAGTCAAATGAATAGGATAAATAAAACCCGCCTTTAGCAATTTATCAATCTCAATCTTGATGGATGTTGCTTTCTTAGGATTGACTGGATGAAGTTTTTGTCGAACAGGCTTGGCATCAAGATACGTTGTGATTTCATGTTCAACTATTTTCGGATCGATACCTGGCATTTCCTTATAATACCAGGAAAAAACGTCGCGGAATTCTTTGAAAAGATCTGTGTAAATTTGAATCTCTTTGGGGGAGCAATCCGCTTCGACGAATACATTCTCCACGACGCCAGGGTTTTGGTAGATGTTGATGGGTATAGTTTCAGCGATAGTCGCCATATTTCCCTTAGCATAAATTTCCTGTGTAGCTAAGAGGTTAATAGGACATGGATGATCTCCTGTCATGGTAACGGTGAATTCTCCTACTTCAATTCGGCTTAACTCTGGGAGAAAGTATGATCTGTGATGGAGATCTTCCCCAGGTTTGTCCAGACTAGTCATTGCTTCGATTATTGCTTCATCAGACGACAAGACTAAGTCTAACGAATCGATGTTAGCAAGAGAACCCTGAGCCCAAATAGGCTCTAGAAGTGGATCTAACTCTTGTGCGGGAGTCAGATCAGGGTTAGCTGAAGCTTGCTGGACTAAAGAGTACGCTACTTCAGTGGTCGACAAGGGCATGGACATGCCTGAGTGCCCTGTCTCATCCATCGTGGCTAATGGGGAAGGAAGAATCCAAGGATCCTCAAAGTAAGTCGTGCGGAACGACGAAACTTGAAAAATCTCAACCTTATGGTGATTAGATATAAATTTGACATCATTGTGAGGTGGTGGGTAATTGAAGGTACCCATCAAGGATAGGCACAAACCAACTCCTGCATTAACGA
Source organism: Picea engelmannii (assembly GCA_009831015.1). Lineage (NCBI taxonomy): Eukaryota > Viridiplantae > Streptophyta > Pinopsida > Pinales > Pinaceae > Picea > Picea engelmannii. Next base: position 642,666 of record ML779122.1, on the reverse strand, counting down.
CACCTGGTTGAGGATTATCTATCATTGGGACCGTGGATGCCCCCAAAGCTGGGTCAGGTCTGGAGAAGGATAGTTGATTGATGGTCACTATCTGACCCTCGTGTGGAAACAAAAAGACTCGGAAAACAGTAGCAACTACAACTTGCATAGCATAAATTCAACTTCGTCCTAACAAGAGGTTATAGTCGAGGGGAGCATCGACTACCTCTACTTCGACACACACGATTTTCCCTCCTAACTGCACAGGGAAAGAAGGAACGATGCCATGTGGTCGGAAAGAATGACCGTCGAAAGCAATGAGGAGAGTAGGTGATGGAGACAAAGTGGGCTAGCCAATGGCCTTCCAACATGATAATGACATAACGCATGTCGAGGCAGCCTCGTCAACCACCGTGCAGAAGATATTCCGTGTAAAAGTTTTCGTGGGATGAGCCACTACTATTTGAAATGCTACGTGGTAAGGCAGACGAGGTTTTAAGTTGGTTGTATATAACATGATGGTACCTGGATTACAAGTCTCAATAGAGCCCAAAGAGATTAACAAGGCTTTCCTCTAAGCAGGGCAGCTTTGGAGGACCTCCAAAGTAGATATCGCACAAGGGGTTTGTGATAAATCTTCCACCATAGAGTAATTCTGGGTAGCCCTTGCATTGGGGTTGTGAGAAGGTTTTTTAAATGCACCCTTTGGAATGCGGGTCATTGTTTCTCCCAACATATTCTCAATATCGAGGAAGAGATGGTAGATTAGCCTCTTTACCCTTCTTAGAAGTGCTTGGTTTACTATAGTCGTGCGTTCTAGTTGTTATGAAAGCATCACCCCTAACCATGTATACGTTCGCAGATGAGGGATTGTTTGGAGGAGGGCAGGTTTCTTGGCTGCTCCCTTCTGTGCTTGTAGAGGCTTGAGTTAAATTTTTCCCATGTTGAAAGGGATTAGTCAACACTGCCTGCTGTTGCTGTGTGACAAAATTTTGGGCCTCTGCAAGTCAGGGACAAAGATGGGTCAGGTGGTCTTCTGTGCACAAGTTGCACGGATACCTCACCTTTTGTTTTTCCGTGTTGTCTCCGCCAACATTATCAGTGGGTTTTTTATCCCCCTTACCCTTCTTTCGTTTTTTTTTCTTCCCTTCAGGCTGCTAGGAGGCCTTTGGGTTAGTCGACTGCACGGAGTGTACTTCCGACGTTTGGGTAGGGGGAGTAGCCAAAGCAGTAGTTTGGCTGGCTGCTGTGTGTTGTATGGATAACTGTTGCAACTGTTTTGTCAATTGCTCAGCGGGCTTGGCTTGTGCTGAACCAATAATACCATCGGCATGTGGTCCAACTCTCTGTCTAGTTTTATCCAGTATCGAACGTGGTGCATCTGGCAAGATGTTGTATAATAAACCAGACTGAGAATAGATCAACTCAAAATGTTGAGCCCTCATGATGGCATCTTCTTCGGAGAAAATTCCTGAAGTCATGACATCTTTGGATAACTATGGGACCAAAGACTTAAGGAACCACTCAAGCAGGAATGCTGGTGGGATGGGTACTTTGATTATACTCTTTCGACGTCTCCATTCTCGGATATGATCAGAGATATGGTCCGCTGTTGTTTGTTTGAAATTGGCGAGCAGCTCTGTGCCAGCATTGTATCTCACAGGTAACTGGAAATGGTTAAGGAAGGCCATCGCCAGTTCACCAAAAGAAGAGTATCTTGAGAGATCGAGCTCAATGTACCATTTCGCGGCACTCTCGATAAGAGTACGTTGAAACAATCACAACTGTATGGAGTCATATTTCAATGAGTTAGATGAACACCAAAGATGGAAAGTAGTCACATGATCATCTGGATCTTCATTAGGCTTGGCCTCGAACTTTGGAATGTCCGAAGGCAACTTCATTGGCATAGGAGGCCAACATGGATCATGACAAATAGGATCATTTAACAACCTTGTCAAATTTGGCAAGTGTAACATCACCAGGAATGGTAGTTTGGGTTGTTGCTGATAACCTGGGAAAAAGGGTCCTAGAGTTTGACTGGCACCAGGTTTCCATGAAAATTTTGGTTGCTGGCCTGGATTTTGGTAGAAACCATGGCCTTGACCAGTGTAAGGATTTTTCATCTATGGACATCATCGGCTAATTTCCTATAAAGGACATAGAGTGTTGGGCATGCATCATGTTTGAAGGACTTTGGGAAGGATTACCCCATGCCGGTCCTGATGGGAGAGGCATAGTAGTCTGTCCAGGGTTCCATTGACTATGGAAAGAATTACCCCAGAACGACATTCCAGAGGAGGGAACGGATCCTTGTCCTGAGTTCCAAGGTCGTTCTATATGTGCCCCCTGCACAGGAATAGTACCCCGCGTAGGAGTAGATTGTCCAAAAATGGGATTGCCCCCAGATGGGAAAGAAGTTGACGATAAAGTGTTGTTACCAAACGTCCCATTCCAAGAAAATGGTGTCAAACCTATCGGCATACTGTGCATAGGTGTTCCTTGAATCCCTGCTCCAAATAAACTAGTGTGTATAGGCTGCCCGACAGATTGTTAATGTGGTCCACCAAGTGAAGGGGACGAAGGAGGAATATGGCCTCCTATGTAAGGAAAAGAATTAAAAGGGACAGGAGTGCCCCCAAATTGACCTTGAAGAGGAGAATTAGAGCTCCCTGCCCCCAGACCCAAAGTCTGTAGATTGGAGTAGGTTAGTGCAGGACTTGTACTCGAACTAGGCATACCGTATGAGAACGAAGGACCTATCACACTAGGCGTGAAGGGGGTTGTGGCTGCCGCGATAGATGGTTTTGGTCCACTATGTGACGTAGTTGCGGTCGAGACCATGGTGGCTCAGACCAACAATGGTAAGTTAGGAGATGATTCTCCTGTGGTAGCAACTGTGGTGGGAATGGAAGAATTCCCAGAAGAAGTAATAACGTTTGTTTCCATAGCTGTGTGAGGCACTGTTTGGCGTTCGTGAAATTGAATTGGTACAATAAACAGTGCCAAGAAATCAGTGGTTGGGGTTTCAACTGAGCTAAGATTGGCAGTTGATTCCTTTGGGAGTTGTTTGGGCACAAAGGTTTGTAACTCGGTAGCTTCAAAAGACCCTTGTTGGTCTAGCTTCCACCTTAATGGTGGCGGGGGTGGCTCCAGTGTAACTGGCGGTAGGACAAGAAGCCTTCGTGACCGAAGGAGCTTGGGATCCTCCACTGTGTGATAATATCCAAGACACACTAAGGTATTCTAAACGTTCAAAAGTAACACACACTAAAAAGAAGCCCCTAAGAGATAAGACAAGTAAACACTAAACTATTTGGAAGAACAGTTACAACAACCAACACTAGAGCAACTTACCGGTGCAAGTGCAACTCGAATACGGAAGCACCCTCCAGGTATACTCTACAAAGTGTGGCCCGATGTCTATCTTAAGTACCGCGGTATACCCCCACAGTCACCCATGTATGTCCCTAAAAAGATTGACAACTAGGTTGTCAGCACGCGAACAATCACCAGGCGGGTACAATCGAAAGTCGGGTAGACCACAATGAGCAGGGTATCAAGCCCAAAACCTGTCAAGGGTATCGAGAGAAAATGGTCCAGAAGACAACTGAGGACCTTGAACATATTCAATACCCATGAAGCCCCGTGGCAAATGCAAATGATGAAATCCCAAAACAAGCCCTCGATATGTGTTCTCCACTACGATTGGTCTGACTTTGGAGGGGTTATCTCCACTACCTTTCCGAACGCGACCTCGTGTTTATCCCCTGTGTTAGAGGGGGGTCCCAGATAACTTCCATGAAACTAGACTTAGACACTCCCTATCGCAGACTCTAATGTTTGGTTTTGAATGGCCTTGGAGAGTTTCCTCTCCAACCTAATCCAAGGCCCTAGTCCTGAACTAGTTTGTGAACTCTACAAACAAAAAGTCTAGTAGATTTTAAATTAGCATTGATTTTATGGATTTTTATTATGTCAAGGGGTATGAGGGTGAAACTAATGATGTGTAAAGATGAAAGAAAAAATGAATGAAAAAAAAAAAAAAAACTGGAAACAAAAGACTTTTACTAAATGCAAAATTTCAACAACTCTTCACAAAGAAAGATTTATTTTTCTTTTCAATTTTCCTAAGATTTTATACAGAAAACTTAAAGGAATTTCGCTCAACTACGAGATACTTATGCTCTAAATGCACTGCAAAAACTTACAAAATAAAAGACTTCTCCCTAGCTAATGATGCAGAAACACACTCTTCAACCAAAGAAGAAAATGGAAATAGATTTTATTTTATTTAAGTGCTAGTAAAGCAACAAAGGGAAATTAATGATAAGCACAAAACCAAGAAAGAAAAATTCTGGCTTAAAGCGCAGATCACAAAGAATCAGAGTAAAGAATCACACATTGGCAATAAAAACAAAAAACAAAGACTCTCACGCTTGTCTAAAAACCATAATTTTTTTTTTTTTTTTCCTGTCAACTATTAACTGAGAAAAAACAGGCTAAGGGTAAGATGACCTAACCTACTGACTGTTCAAACCTAGACTCAAACACCTGAGAGGAATACTTCTCATCAAAATAGGGGATGACTGCCCCACCTTGAACAAAAAGTAGCCTATCAAGCACATGAATGTCGCTACAACAACACACGTGCAAACACGTGCTGGATAGAGACATGAAGTGTGTACACGTGGGCTGACCTTGTATAGGCCACGTGTATATCTAAATTCTAAGATAAAAAATGAAGACATGCAGTCCATACCAGGAAGAGGCCTCTGGTATTGATAACTAGGGTCCCTTGAAGGCTAGGATGCTCTTTCTAACAGAAAAAGACAAATAACGTAAGGAATAATAAGGAGAAAAAAAAAGCAATTTGAGATAGGACTGTAAACCAGAAAGACTCAGACAGGATTCCAGAAAACCCCCTGAGAATGTGTAATTATGACAGGGAAGAGGAGGAATGCCTCTTAAGGTTCTCTGAACTCCTACACACTACTTCTATCTCTACAACTAGTGTTCACACGCGGGCTGTAAAAGGATAGGGCGCGGGTACACACGTGCAGGCCTTCTACAGGCCGCGTGTACCTCTATGTGTCCTGACAACTACCATCAAGCAAAAGTCAGGGAAAACTAGTATGGAAAACCAGACTCCCTGCTAGCTCAAACCTTACAGAAAAATACAGGCAAAGAAAAATAGAAAACCTAATCTTTAAACTACCCAAAAACTTGCATAAATCCAGAAACCCTAAAGAGTATTCTCCCCAATATGGTTGCCAATTCTATTGTTGGGAAAACACCCTATAGACTAGCAAACTAGGGTTAGACTTGCATGCATATTTTGACCGAATAGAAACTACTTTTTTACCTACAACCCAAGATTTAAACCCCTTTTTCACAGTAAATGCATGGAAAAGGACCGTTGAGTCGGGGAATTTGTAAACTTTGACATTCCCATATTTGAGGGCCAAATAAATGCAGGATTCATAGATAGATGGTTGAATCTGTTAGAAGGATATTTATCGGTTCATGACTTTTTCGACCGAGAAAAGATTATTTTCACACTCCTCAAAGCCGCCCCCCATGTCAAGGACTGGTGGGAAACCTACTCGGAGCAACAGGATGAGGGAGAACCCTCTCTATTCTCGGTCGCACACACTTGGAATTCTTTCCAAGATGCCATCAAGGAACAATATTATCCTGTGGGGAGCTATGAGGACAAATACATACAATGGACTACCCTGTGGCAAAAAAAGGACCAAGATGTGCATGAGATGACTAATCTGTTTCATACCCTACGCAAAAAGTTGGGTATCAAAGATTCAAAGAAACATTTGGTGTTAAAATACCACAGTTTTCTGCACAGATACATTCAAGAGGAAATAGAGGTCCTCGACATCTCCTTTCTTGGTGTGGCATACCGATATGCTGCCAAGATTGAGCAGAAGTTCAAATAGAAGAGGTGAGACTTTGGGTCTACAAATTAGAAGCAGGGGAAAGGTACCCCCAAACCATAGAACAAAGGACCAAGCCAAGGTGGGGCAGCCCATGAAAACCCAACAAACCCAGAAGCAAAGAACAATGCCGTGAAGCCAAAAAAGGACACAGGGAAGTGGTGTGAGTTCCATAAGAGCTCCACTCACAACAAAAGTGAGTGTCGGGCCAAGCAGTAACTGGTAGCCGAGTTGAAGGCTTCTGAATCGGATGCATGCTCTGACTCTGAATTAGAACCTGACAAGGGGAATGACAAGGGGAAGTAGATTATCGATGCGGAGCCCAATGCCACCATTGCCACCATGGAGATCCAGAAGGAGGAACTAGAATATCTAGAGGAGGCAGAGCATCTCTTCCATTCCAAGATGTGGGTAAAGGGTTCCTCGTTGCAGTTCATTGTCGACAGCGAGAGCCAGAAGAACCTCATCTCGGTAGAGGTCGTGAAGCAGCTACGCTTGTCAAACACACCACACCCACAACCATACACCATTAGGTGGTTGCACCAAGGATGGGACCTCCGTGTCATTCAACAATGTCGCCTTCCCTACAACATCAAGCCCTTCACATATGAGGTATTATGTGACATTGCTCCTCTTGATATCTCTGATGTATTATTAGGTCAACCGCACTTGTGGAAGAGACATGCTGTGTATGAGTCCATGCCTCATGCTATTATTATCACTTTAGGCAATAAGATGTACAACATACCGAAGATAGAACCACCTACCACCATCTCTTTGGTTACTGAAAAACAATGTAGTAAACTCATTTCCAAAACCAGGAAATTTGTTTTCATGATGATCCTCCCATAGGGAAAGAGGAAGACTGTGGCCATGACCTCCAGATAGGACCCTGCTACATGAAAACAACAGATGGATAAGGTCGTGGAGGACTACGAGGACATTTTCACCTCCCCCGCAGGGGTGCCTCTACACTGCCAGGTCAAGCACCCCATCAATTTGACCCCAGGTGCGCCTCTGCCCAATGGACCCATCTATCAGTGCTCTATTATGGAGAATGATGAAATCAAGAGTTAGATTCAAGAGATGTTGCAGAAAGGTCACATCTGGCCGAGTTCATCGCCCTGTGGGAGCCCGATCATGTTGGTGCAGAAGAAGGATGGGACTTGGAGACTTTGCATTGACTATCGGGCACTGAACAAGATCATTTTCCGTAATAGGTACCCGATCCCACGGATTGATGACCTTTTGGACCAACTCAAGGGGGTGAAATATTTCAGCAAGATCGACTTGAAGTCTGGGTATCACTAGGTAACAATCGAACCCTTTGATATGTGGAAGACTGCATTCAAATCCAAGGAGGGCCTTTTCGAATGGTTGGTCATGCCTTTTGGGTTGACGAATGCCCCTGCAACCTTCATGGGGCTAATGGATGACATCCTACAGTCAGTCACCAACTCATTTGTAGTGGTGTACTTGGATGACATTCTGATCTTTAGCCAGACTTGGGAAGAGCACCTCCACTACATCCGACAGGTCCTCCAAACATTGCGGCAACACAAGTTATGTACCAATTTGGAGAAATGCAGTTTTGGCATCACCCAGGTTCAGTATCTGGGATACATTATTGATGAGCGCGTGGTACATGTGGATCCAGCAAAGATCCAAGTCATTCGGGATTGGCAAACCCCAACCACCCTAACAAAGCTCCACATATTTTTAGGTCTTGCCAATTTCTACCGTAGATTTGTGTTGGGATTCTCTCATATCACTTGGCCCTTGAGTCAAGTCATCAAGGGAGGATTTAAAGAAAAATTATTTTGGTCTGAATCTCAACAGAAGGCGTTCGGGGAGTTGAAGCATCGCCTCTGCTCTGCACCAGTGCTCACATTACCAGACTTGCAACAACCATTTTAGATCGAGACAAATGACTCTAACTATGCTATTGGGGTAGTCTTTACTCAACATGGGCATCCAGTGGCATATCATAGTGAGATACTTTCCAACACAGTCTGGAAGTATCCCACTTATGACAAAGAAATGTATTCCATTGTGCAGGCTTCTTGGCAATGGAAGCATTACATTTTGGGAAAGGAAACGATCATCCACACAGACCACCGACCCAGTTCATACAGACACAAGGGAAGTTACATAATGATTTCCATCAGAAGTGGTCCACATACCTGCAACAATTTCATTTGAACATTAAGTACAAAAAGGGTAGCACCAATAATTTGTAGACTGCCTCAGTCGACCACCCATCGTGGCACTAACCATTATGCTCAACTCTTGTGGGAACAAGACTTCTGATTGGCCACTTCTCTACACAAGTGATATAGAATTCAGCCACACATACAATACACTCTTGGAGGGTAAGAAAGTTCCTAATTTTCACCTCCAGGATGCCCTTCTTTGTCACCTGGGACACCTTTGTGTTCCTTCAAGTGAGAATGCCAAGATGATTTGGGAGGCTCACTACAGTCGGGTCACTGGGCATTTCAGGGTCGAGAAAACAGTGGCAGTACTGCAAAATTATTTCTATTGGATAAACCTTCGACGAGATGTCGGGAAGTACATCAAGTCCTACACTGCTTGCGCCATTGCCAAACTGACTAAGCATGGAAATGACTATGTTTTTGTGGTCGTCGATCGATTCTTGAAGATGTCCATTATGATGGCCTGCAAGAAGAATATCACAATAGAATCCACTGCTAAAATATTCTTTGAACAAGTGTGGGTACACTTTGGGATCCCACAGTCTATCATCTCAGATCGGGACAGTAGGTTCCTCAGTACATTTTGGTCCAGCCTCTGGTCAATGCTAGACACCAAACTCACCAAGTCCGTAGCTTTCCATCCGCAAAATGATGGCTAGACAAAGGTCGTCAACCGGTTGATCGTACACATTCTGTGCATGTAAAATTCAAAGAATCCACACACATGGGATGAGAGCCTCCCCTATGTACAACATAGCTACAACTGGGCTCTCCATAGTTCAACCAACCACAACCCCTTTCAAGTGGGCTTGGGATTCCAGCCACTATGTTCCATTGACATAGCCATGCTATTTGTGGCTACTCAGGAAGATTCATCTCATGTCCAGTCTGAGGCTGACAAGGAAAATAGATTCATTGAGCACATTCAACACATTCGCCAACAGGTTCATAACATCTTGGACATAGCCAATGCTAAGTACAAGCAGCGACATGATCAACATCGGGTGCCACACAACTTCTAGGTGGGTGACAAAGTGTGGCTGCATTTGAAAAAGGAGCGCCTCACTGGACCCCATCACAAGCTTCGTCTGCTCCGATATGGGCCGTGCAACCTCACCAAGGCTGTAGGGGAAAATTCCTTTGATCTCAACATTCCACCATTCTTTGGTCTGCACCTAGTGTTCAATGTGGACCACCTTCAACCCTACTTTCCACCTCTACTAGACACATCCAACATGGTAGAACAACTCACACCAGCAGAGTTAAATCCATACTGCATGGAACAAGCCAGAACTGATCAAATCATGGATACACAGACCAAGCACACCTGAAAACAAAGGATATCGCTATATCGAGTTGTCAAAGCAGGCCAACTCCTTCACCAAGGCAAGTGGATCACCAGGGACCAAGTTTAGCAGAAGTTTCCTCATCTCATAGAGGAACTCAATGCAATGGGTACCATTGCTTCCTAAGGGGGGAGGAATGATCCAGGTGGATATTGGTGGCCACCCACCTATTCCACCTGGACCCCCACCATTGCTTCTTTCAATTTTTCAGTTTTCACATAGTTTACTATTTTTAGCAGTTTTTCGGGTCCTGAACTTTCGGAGCCGTATTGAGGCCTTAAACAACATTTTTTGGGAAAACATGGAGCAACATGGATCGTAGATCCATATTTCTCACCCAAAAGTTGTAGTCCTCGGATGTATCTTTCTAACGAGGTATGGAACATGTGAAACGAAGATTGTATGCCAAAGTTACGTCCCCAGGAAGTTGATGTACCAACTTACCCAAATGGGGCCCATAGTCTTGGCGTTTCATATCCTAGGGTTAGGTCTTTGGATGTTTAGGGTTTTCCATTGTTTCTCAATAACAATAGGCCTTCAAGCCTCATTGTAACACATTTCAGAGGCCAGTAGCCGCCACATATCTTCTCAGAGATAAGCTACCAACGCTCTAGCTAGTTTATTTCCATTCTGTCTATAAGCATATTTCAGTTATTTGTTATTAATGAAATGAAGTCTTATTTCCGCTGCATCTCTACATTTATGTGTATTTCTGTATTTCATTGTGTTCCTACATAAATTTGGATCAATTTCTCTCTTCTTGTTCCTTGAGGGTTTCTTCTAATTTCAAGATGTGCCTTACACTCCTCTTAAGAAACTTCTTAGTATTATCCGAAAGATAGTTATAGTCTATATAATAATGATCACTTCTATATCTATATAAACCCTCTTCAACTTCGCTTTGAAGTTTTAATAGATTTTATTCTATTCTTTTCATGGGATAATTACCATCAAACTTTACACAAATTGTTTCTAGATCCTCTTCTTCACTTGTAGAGAAAAATTCATCATCATCATTGCAATCAAGGGTTTTTGAGGGTTCTTTATCTTCATTTGAAATATCTTCACGATCTTCCTTTTTGCCAACATCAACACATAATTCTTTTCCTTCATTTGAGATGTCTTCAAGATCTTCCTTTGTGCTATCATCACTTGATTCTTTATCTTCACTTGAAATGTTTTCAAAATCACATTTAGAAATAATACAATCAAGGGTTTTTGGATATTCTTTACCTTTGATAATTTTGATGGAGTGCTCTTCAATATCCTCCTTCTCCTTCTTGCTTTGATATGTCTCCTCTAGCTTTAGCCATAGATCCTTAGTGGAAGTGTATTGTCCCATGCTCTCTTTTATAGGGCTTGAGAGACAATGCATCATTATTCTTTCCTTCCCTTTGAGCTGCAAACTTTGACTTGTTCTTCAATGAAACTAATCCACCAATGGCTATCTTCCAAATAGTTGCTCCCATTTCCTTCAAATTTACTCTCATCTCTATTCTCCAAGTAGAATAGTTTTCCTCATTAAGAATTGGAACTTCATCATCCATTTGTGTGTCTATGGATCTCCTTCAAGCTTGTTAAGGCTTGTAGTGAAGGTCCACTTTGATACCAATTGTTGGACACACCTACCACACTTAGAGGGAGGGGGTGAATGAGCGTGGGGCTCTTTTTCCCAAAACTTCCCTCTTTCACAAAACTCATTAGTTTTATTTTAGATCATTACTCATTGATGTCATTTATAACTAGTTAGATGTTAACACGTATCAACAACATATATCATCAATATATCATCAACAAGTCATCACCACAAGGAACATAAAGAACACAAGATGTATGTACAATTTTATTTTTATTACAGACTACAATCCTTGGGGTTTTTAAACAACAACTGAATAGAGTACAACTCTATAAGAGCACCATCTCTATAATGCAAGACTCAAATTACACCCTCAACACCAACTGAGATGAGGAAACAATCCTCAATAGATATCGATCTGCAACAGGTACATGACTTTTCAGTAGTGCAACCGACGTGTGTATGTGCCCTGGCTCACTACCACCCGCGTATGTACGTGGCCAATGTATACAACAACCTGCATATCATTTCTGAGCTCTTAGGGTTTTCTCTTCAAGATCAACTCAGATCCTCTAGAACCAATTTATCATTCTCTTCTATCTCTCACTATCCAAACTGACCACCAGCCAGTCACAACACATCCAAGCTCTCCAATATCTTACCCATGCTCCACAACCAATCAATATGAATGCTACTCAATCATGCATAATCAATCAACATACCATAGCAATCATATCACAATTGAGTGACAAGAGTACTTCTCACTCCATTAGCCAACATGAACCACATCACAACAACCATACCAAGCCATACCAAGAATGCCCTAAGCATTCACAACACACCAAGCAATACTATCCATCAAGACAATAATGTAACTATACCAATGTCTCAGTGACAGATATGAGCTCATAGAATGCAGATTTGGAACCTGCTTCAGCATTCAATAGCCAGTCATTAGCTCAAACACAAATCTTCATGATTTTATCCACTTTACGTGCCCTATCCTCATACAACCCACGTATGTACGTGCCCTGGCCCATTACAACCCAGGTACACCTCAGAAGCGAGGGTTTCTAAAGTTCTGAGACTTTTTCCATCAAGATCTCTGATTTTGCTGAAACTTTGATGAGTCCATGGGATCCTTCTCATGATCTCTTTCTCAGAATAGATCTTCAATCACACTCAAGAGATCCACACCAAAATGCTCTCACAAGGAGCTCTCAATCAATACTCCAAAAGATATTCCCCCAAGAATCTCTCCATTGATCCACAAAAAGGATGATTTTCAAGAGACCATTGCTATCTTATTTATACTTTCATCCTTTAGGTCACTTAACCCATTTCTAGGTTACTTAACCTATTTTCCTTATTTTAGGGTTAACCACTTTCCATAAATAGAAAGTTCTCCAATACTTTATCATTTAATTATTCCTTCTTGATTTTGTCACTTCTCTTTATTATTTAAATAATCCACCTTGACTTTGTCACTTTACTTTATCATTTAAATAATGATTTATTCTTTTAAAGCATTTCAACTTCTTTGACCTTGTGGGCTTCAAGCCAACATGTGAGGGTCCTCCAACTTCGTAAGGCCATAACTCTCAAACCGTGAGGAGTTATGTGACGTTCCACATACCACCGGAAATAGTATGACAAACACTATCCATCTAGGATAGTTTCACCAACAATTTCATTGTTCTTAATCTCATTATTCCACATACAAACATGGGTTCTCCAACCACAACTCAACCACAAGACGTCTTCCTGTGAGGGATTTCACCATAAGGGGACCACTTTGGAGTTCATCCATTTTTACTTCTTATTAATCATGAAAAGGCAATACCGAGTCATCAAACTATGCATAATATAACAAAGAATCCATCTTCATCATGTATCAATGACAACTCATTGATCCATCTTCATCTATGCATCTTGATCCATCTTCATCGATTAGTTTCCACTTGACATCTATCATTCTCATCAATGATAATATATATACATGTTCATCAATCATCAATCAATCAATCCATCGACATCAATCAATCACTTGGCATCAATTAATCACTCAATCACTTAACATCAATCCTTTGCCATCAAAATAATCAAACCATTGGCATTAATGACAACATGATCCAACAACATGCATACCCCTAGTTTATTGAGTCACCTATGAAAAGTCTAGACATAGATTTAGGTAGATTGAAGATGTGGAGGGGCATGCATGTTGGGTTAATCTTGACTCGTTGAAAGAGTCAACAAGTTAAATTTGTTTTTAGGTCAAAGTACGTGGTTTTTTGGGTCCATGTTTTTTGGGTAGCTTGTGATATTATGTCCATGGATCACATATAATGAAGCCTATAAAAGGCTTGGTGAACTCCATTGTAAATGGGCCTGGAGGTGAGCGGTGAGGGCCTACTTGGCCGACTTGGTTGGCTTGGCCGGATTGGGTCAATGAATTGTTCATGTTAAGGTGGAGCATTGAGACTCCATTGTAAGGTACTTGGAGGTGAGCAACAAAGGTTCACTTTGGCTTGGCTGGATTTGGTCAAGTTTTCAAATGCAAAGTTAGAGGTGGAGCATAAGGTTTCTAGGTTAGAAAGGTGGGTTTGTAGAAAGGTTGATAAAATTTGTAGTGAAATGAACATTGGCAGTTCAATCAAGTGTTTAAGAATATATAATGGAGGTAGGTTCATATTCATGGAATTTCAAGGAAGTTGGGATCGAAGAAGCATGCTCAGTAGTGCCAAGTTGCAACAAGATTTGTGGGTAGAAGCGATTGTGTTATCTAGTAAATCGGTCATCATCGGTTGCAATAGACTGGAAGATTTCAGAAGAGGTATGAACAAGGCATCTAGTGATTACTCAAATGTGAAATTATTTGGTTGTGATGCTTATGTTTTTTTATCAACATTCTAAGTAGGACCCAGATTAAACAGGTAGATCTTTGTTGGTTACGGTGATGGTGTTAAGGGATGCATATTGTGGGATCCTACCGCCCACATAATCATCATGGAAATAGATGCAATGTTTGATGAATCTCCTTTTATAAAATCAAACATAGTAAAAAATGAAAGTTACAAAGCGTGACTGGTAGCAGAAGGGTATTTGGAAGGTATTGATTTCCATGAAAGTTTCTCACCAGTTGTTAAGCTTGTTTCTATTCATGTTGTGTTAGCACTAGTTGTGTTACTTGATCTTGAGTTAGTGAAACTAGATGTTAAAGTTGTTTTACATGGAGTTTTGGATAAGGAGATGTATATGGAACAACCATAAAGGTTAGTTCAAGATCGCAACATAATATTTGTTTGCAAACTTAGGGAAGTCATTGTATGGCTTGAAACATGCCATACAATTGGTACAATAAGTTGATTCCTTCATGGTTAGCCAAATTTTACAAGAAGTGAGTATAACTATTGTGTTTATGGTATATTCATTATCTTGGTATCATGTGTTATTCTTGTTGTAAGCACAAGCATGTTTGAGATCAACAGGTTGGCTCAGTTGGTTAGGACGTTTGAAATGAAGGATCTAGGAGTGGTAGAACAAATATTGGGCATGGAAATACAAAGAGACAAGAAATATGGTAAGATTTGGTTATAACAATAGAAGTATGTTGTGAAGATACTCAAGAAATTCAGTATGAATAATGTGAAACCGATAAATATCCCTTTGGCTTTCCATTGTAATCTTTCTTTAGGTTTATGTCCTAGTAATGAAGAAGAAAGTGGTTATATGTCTCATGTATCGTATGCTAGTAATAAGTTTGATGTATGTGATGAAATGATAAGTATTTCACATGTAGTTGGTGTTTTCAGTGGACACATGGAAAAAGCAGGTGAAGAGCATGGAAATGGGTGCTTCGATGTCTTAGAAGCACGAAAACACAAGTATCACCTACAATGGTTGTAGTGATTTAGTTTGTGGTTATGATTCAAAAGATTTGGACAAGAGGAGACCTACCAAAGGTTATGTCTTGCAAGAATGCAAGGATCTATCGGGTAAGTTTGGACAAGTACAAGATAAGGTGTTCTGTGGCGGTCGAAGTATTATGCATTTGACTAATGATCCACCGTATCAAAATGGGACAATGCATCATTTTCTAAGAAATGTTATTGATGGAGGTGGTATGTTTTACACGTCAAAATTACTCACTTTGATAGTGTCGCAAGTGTCATCATTACAAGTGTCGCTTTTTGCTCACAAGTGTCGCAAGTGTCAGGGAAGCATACTGCCATGATGCCTATGTCATGCCTAGAATGACATGAGAAGGACACTTAAAACACCTCAAAAATTTTATTTGGAAGAAGAGAAATGAGTTAGCAGGCTCATGAACCTTTTTCCATCTGAAAGCACCTCAAAAACAAAGTTTTTGGAGGGGAGCGCTCCCCTATACCTCTTCTGGGAGTGCCGACGCTCCCCCTTACACTATCTGGGAGAGTTATAAAGATCCTCTGGCCCTTTTGAGGGAGTGCTATGGATTTTGGAAGGGCTGGCGCCCCCCCTTAATCCTACTGGGGAGTGTTGTAGCACTCTGATGGCCCTTTTAAGGGAGCGCTACCTATTCTGGGCAGTAGTTAAGTTGTTGAGATGAATGGGGGAAGGATCCTTTCATTCTTGGAAGGTAGTTGGATTCGAATCCCTAGTCCAACCATGATCTTAGGGCAGATCCTCAACTGAAGGAGGCAAATCCTAAACTTCCCCAAGGATATCTCAAGTGGTTAAAGCCTCTCCAAGGCTATATAAGCAAACTTTCTAATGGTGAAAGGGGATTGCAAAAAGGAGAATCACACCAAACTTATGATCTCGTAAGTGGTGCTAGAACAGAGATATTTTGGAAGTAAGAGACCTATGATCTCATAGGGAGAAATTAGTGAAGATGTCATCATTAGGATCTTGGATATTTTGAGTAAGGGTTAGACAAGGATGACTTGACGAAGCTGCTGCAATCCATCTACGACTGTAAGCAATGTTTTGTCCTCATTAATATAATTTGCTTGGCCTGTTTCTTTCTAATTCATGTCCAATCACACATGAATTTGTCTCTTTAGTAGATAGGCCTATTTCGGACTAATCTTGATAGAGTAGGAAGTAGTAGTACTTTGCTTGTCTACAGGGCTTATCGAGGAGTGAAAGATTGGAGCTCAACTCAGAGCGTGTAGGGACAAACGTCGATAAAAGGTACTTCTGTTCTCCTTCCTCCTCATGAATTAGTTTGTATAGATATGAAAGGAAGTCAGTGTCCATGTTAAGCACTTTCTGTCTTAGAGTTAAGAGTCTAGCTCTTTGAGGCAATCTACCTGTCCACAGGGAGATTTTCCTACAACAGAAACTGGCGACTCTGCTGGGGATTCGAATCAAAACTTTTTGGTTTTGATTTTTCTTCATAGGACTTGTCTCACCCTTTATGTTCTTAGGCCCTTTTCACCCCTTCATATATGATTGCACTTGCTGATTGATTCTTTACCCCATCACACTTAGCTTTTTTGTCAAAATTTGACTGAATTTTAAGGTTTTTTGGATATTTTTATGAGTTTTTGGGCACCAACGCTCCCTTGCCTTGTTAGAAAGGATCTAGCGCTCCCTTAGAGTGTTGGACAAAGATTTATAATGCCCTGGTGTCCCTTACACCACAGTGCCAACCCCTATTTTCACAAAATCCCTTAGAAAAATTGCATTTTTGAGGTTAAAAACCTTGTTTCTTACTTGCTGAGCTGCTTTGAGATTCAATTCTTCTTCCCTTGACCTCTGACATCCTTCATCTTGAGAAGTAAACACCTTGTTTTTTATATTTTTTAGCCTTCTTCACTATTTTTGAGTTTTTGCTGTCGAGAGCTTGAAATCGATCCCCTGCTTTCTTCTCTCCTATTTGACTGAGCGTAAACTCTAGTGAAGGACATATGAAGTCCGTAACTCTTATCATTTGGTTCTTTGAGGTCATATGATCCAATTTATTTATCCTTCCTTTTGTGTTTTTGATTTTCTTTCTCTTGTTTGATTGCAAAAGGGTGTGTTGTTTGTGCGAAATCTACATTTTCTTGTCTGAATATCCTTGATCTGAAAAGGTAGTTGGCAAGAGAAATTTTGCATTGAATTGATCATCATTCGCATACAAATGACAAAAGTACATCTTAATGATTAGTTTGCATATTAGTTTGCATTTCTGAAATGTTGTAGCATCATATTGGATTTGATTGAGAACAAAATTGATTGAGGGCATTCCTTATCAAGTGTTTGATAGTGAAAACAACTCTTCCTCTTTCCCTTAAATAGGTATTCATTGAAAAGTAACATTTGCTTATCATATTTCATGCATATTTTTGGGAATTGAGTCATCATTCCATCAATTTTACTTTTGTACACCCTCTGAGTAAACAACAACCATTAAAATCAACGCTTAACTAAAATTTATCAGACTTTTTACATCTTTGTTAGCAAACCTACATTAGTTTAAGGTGTAGGGATTTGGAATAAGTTGAAAGGATAACTTTCCAAAGATATCAAACAAAATTAGTATCTTTCGGTAGGGAGAGTTAAATCCAATAGTCATATTGGTCTGCTTGGGATCCCCCTCTCACACAGGGGTTACACACGAGGTCACATTCGAGTGAGTTATGGAGATTATCCCTCCGTGGTTCAACTATTTGTAGTGGTCAGATCGTATATTGGGGGTCACTGGAAGGTATACCCACGATTATGTGTGGGAGCCTTTCGGGTTGATTTCGGACTTGTTATCCTACCCATATGTTCCGACTGGACTGTCGACTATACCCGCCCAGGGGTTGACTACGAGTCGGTGACCTTAGTAGCCACAATATTTAGGGTCTCACACAAGGTGATGGTGAAGGGAAGTATCACTGTACCTAGAACATACGTTGGTCAAACTCACGCGGGCTCCTTGGAGGGTAGATCCACGATTACTACATGGAAGCTTGTACCAAGGTGTAAGTCCGTTAAGAAGGTCATCAACGTAACTGATCCACCCACTCTATCCCCACCCCTTCCTGTTGTGATCTCGCGATGTTGGATTTCATCACCAACTAGTGGTTTCATCGTGGGAAGGTTTGTTTGATTGATTTCTTCTCAGATTCATAGCGTGTGTTGTTTGTTTTACTTAGTGGACCTTAGGTCGAGTCAGTTTTAATGGCATCGAATCCTGGGAGTAGCGATGGAGGAACCCCTTCTCCTGGGGAACCTTATACCTTTCCTTCGTTTGGAAACTTTGGTCCTCCATATGTTGCCACATTGAGTCTTCCAGGACTCACTATTGGATTATCAGTTTGGTTTTTCCCCACTCCGGTGATCCCAAATCCTCCCAATGTTTTAGTTGCACCTAATACTTTGGATGTCAATACACCACCCACACATCAACCTCACATCGACTTTTCACCTTCTTCGCCCATTAAGTATCCTTCCATTTCTCCTTCTTCACCTAGTGAAAGCTCTGAAGCAAGTAGCCAAGTTGATCAGAAGAATAAGAAACGAAAAGAGAAGAAGAAGAAGAGCCCGAAAAGGACCAAGGCCCCAACAACATCAGATGTTGGCTCTAAGAAACTAGTTACCGTTAATAGTACTGGGAGTGTTGATGAGGTCAACAAGATTAAAAGGAAGAATCAAAAACCCAAATTCCCTTGCAGCCTTTGTAAGGGTGACCATTTTCTTAGGGATTGCCCCAGTCTTACCATGGTCTTAGAAATGTGGTCCTCCACATCATCGGCCTCTATCGGTCATGTCGATGATACCCTGTCAACTAGTGATGTTAAGGTTTGTAAGAAGAAGAAAATTGTCAAGTTACCTTGCATGTTATGTAAAGGTAATTATTACTCTCACCTTTGTCCTTGCATGGACGAGGCTTCTTCTCTTTTGGAAAAAATTCAACTTCCAAAAGGTTATCGTAAGCTTTCCTCCGACCCATCATTGGTTGATGGACTAGTCAATCTGGTTCCATCCTTGGTCAGTCCGGTTGATCAGGCGGTCAATATAGTTTCCTCCTCAATTGAACCACGAACCCAAGTAGCTGATCCAGTTCCGTCATTGATCAACCCCGCTCTTCATCAAAAGAGTGATGCCAAAGTGGTCGAACCAGTTTCGCCATCGATTGATCCCATTCCTCCATTGAGGAATGCTAAAGTGACTGATCCAGTCCCTTCCTCGGTTAGTCCTGCTCTTCCTATGAAGAGTGCTAAAGTGGTCTATCCAAGTCCACCATTGGTTGATCCGATCCAATCATTGGTCGATCCTACTCTCCTTCTAGAGAGTAAACCCGATACTGCCCATGTTTTTCTCATTAATACAGACTCTACCGTGCTGGGGGGCATTCCTCCTTCTCTTGTGAAACTGCCTCCAAGTACTGAAGCCATCCTTTTTGATTGGGGTGTGCTAACTGGACCTCATATTCCCTCCCACATTCCTTTCCAGATTACAGTACAGGTTCGTGGTCGAGATGTTCCTCAAATGCTGATAGATGAAGGTGCATCCATTAGTATTTTGTCTTCTATTGCTTGGTATTCTTTGGGTTGTCCGCAGCTTGCACCGGTTACATAGACTCTATTAGCTTTTAACAGAAGTACTAGTCAACCTTTAGGGATCCTTCCTCAGTTTCCTGTAACTTTGGGAGGGAAAACTATCTTTATTGATGTCATGGTAGTCCGAGACCCCTTGGATTTCTCTTTACTCCTTGGGAGGGATTATGTCTATGCTATGAAAGCTCTTGTATCCACCCTTTTCTGTGTGATATATTTCCCTCACGATGGAAGAATTGTGGCTATTGATCAACTTTCATTCATCGGCCCCTACTGGGTTACCTCCCTAAGTGGTTCTTATATGCAGACAGTATCACCCCCACCGCATGTCAATTATGTGGCGTTGTCTCCCATGACCTCAACTTCTAATGATTTGGATCCGGTAGTTGACATGGTCATTTCTTCAGTAGGGTTATTGAAGCTCGATCTCCTTACCCCTGTCACGACCCTCGACGTGTGTTCCTTCCAAAGTGATTATCTTCCATCCAATGAAGATCTCCTTGAGGCCATGACCACATTTTATCCATTGACATGGTACCCTTCCAGAGAATTATCCTCTTGGAAGCCATGATCAAGAAGCAACCACGAGCATAGTTTCTCTTCTCTGTGGCAAGCTCGTTAAAAAATGAAACAGAGGTCCAGAGCATAGTTATTTTCCTATGTCAAGCTGGTTAAAAAATGAAACCGTCATCTCTCTTGAACCTTTAGTTCATCCACCTGTATCCTTTTTCTCCATATAGCATAGAAATTGGTGACAACCTCAAAGTCAGTGAATGAATTGAAGCTTGGGGGGCATGTCTCCAGCCTTTGATGATCATTCTGGAGTTAAGCCACTAGCTTTCAAGCTGGGGGCATACCGAGCTTAGTCTTTGTTCTTTCTCGTGCTCGTAAATACATGAGAATGCATCCAGGTAGACTTTTATCTCTTTTTCGGACCCGCATGGACACACAAAAAAGGAACCCCCTTGGAGTCATCTTTAAACTCTTTTCAGACTCTCTAAATATGAAAATATCGTCGAGTGATCTTGCTTCCTTTCACACTCGTTAAAAGGTTCGAAAGGGCGTTTTCCGAGTGATAGTTTATCTCTTTTTTGGTCTCGTTAGACTACTGTACGAAAAAGGAACTGAGAGAGTTCTCTTTTAAGTGTTTTTCCAAACTCTATAATCCTGAAAAACCTTCAAGTTTTCTATCTTTGGACTCGCTAAAACACACATCGACAGGCCCATACGAGATCAAACCCTTACTTCTTCCAGTTCGTTAAACAAAGGAAGAGGAACTTACCGAAGGTGAGTTATATCGAGCATGTGTTATCCTCCTCGAGCTCATTAAATCAAAAAGAGGTATTCATCTATCTGGATGGGGGAAAATTTGAAGGAAGCAAGCCAAGCAGTCTCTTGAGAACATTACCAAGCAATTCTTAGAGTCTCCCTTGAACATGGCACTTTGTCGTATGCACGCATTATAATACGTTGAACCTCTGCACTGAGCCAACCCTTTGAGTTTCTTTCACTCATTTGGGTCACCTGACGTAAGTCACAACATCCACTGCATCATCAAGTTTTGGTCTATGTCATGTTTCTGCTGTTGTGCCTCAATGTTCAAGGGAAGTATCTGCCTCTAGAGTCATCCATCACAAATATCTTGTCTCAAAACTAGTGTCAGTCCATGTTCATTTGATCTACCAATTATATCTCTATGTCCGTTTCATGTCGTTGATGGGGGATACATCAAGGCCCTCCTTTGACGAGCCTATTCCAGTCAACTTCAACACATTATCCAGGAACTAGACTTAGAAACTAGTTAGTACTTTGGGACCTGCATGCCTTAATGGCAGGCCTCCTCACATCCGACAACATGTTTACATCACTAACCTCTGATCGGATGATTCCACGGATGCTCGACTTCAGCTCATCCATTCACATTCGTTGGAATGTACTAGAGTACCTTGGGAATCATTGACATTAATGGTGATCTCCCTTGCGCTTGTTAACGGTTTACATTATTGACTGGTAATCAAGTGGTTTCTACCATGTTCGATATCAGGACATCTATTCACATGGTTAGATTCGTACTACATCAGGACTGGTAAGAAGACCCTGGGTTGAGTGATCACTTTGATATGTACTTTTCCCAGGTTGCGACGAAATTTCTCTTGAACAATGACACATATACTATTACATAGATACACTTTGTATTGGTCGTGCCTATGTCTTGTCATCTCATAGATCCACTATCTATTCTTCATGGCTACGATCAGTTCAGGTCATTAGACTATAGATCCACATTGTATCTTCAATGGCTATACCTTTTTATCAATACAATTATGGATCCGCAATGTATTTTATGGCGGCCATATCTTGCAAGTCTTGATCACCCAAGCATAGGTATGCCTGCCTTGGGTTTGAAGCATGTCATAATATTTGTTGGATGTTTGTGTGCAACTTCTGTCAAGTTCTCTGCATCTATACCCTTGCTTGAAAGTCTACAAAGTATTTCAGTTATCAGCTCTTGTCTTCTAACTTCATACTTTGGGGGGCAATATGTTACATGTCAAAATTACTCACTTCGATAGTGTCGCAAGTGTCGTCATTACAAGTGTCGCAAGTGTCGCTTTTTTCTCACAGGTGTCGCAAGTGTCAGGGAAGCATACTGCCATGATGCCTATGTCATGCCTATAACGATATGAGAAGGACACTTAAAACACCTCAAACATTTGATTTGGAAGAAGAGAAATGAGTCAGCAGGCTCATGAACCTTTTGCCATCTGAAAGCACCTCAAAAATAGAGTTTTTGGAGGGGAGCGCTCCCCTATACCTCTTCTGGGAGTGCCGACGCTCCCCCTTACACTGTCTGGGAGAATTATAAAGCTCCTCTGGCCCTTTTGAGGGAGTGCTATGGATTTTGGAAGCGCTGGTGCCCTCCTTAAGCCTACTGGGGAGTGTTGTAGCGCTCTGATGGCCCTTTTAAGGGAGCGCTACCTATTCTGGGCAGCAATTAAGTTGTTGAGATGAATGGGGGAAGGATCCTTTCATTCTTGGAAGGTAGTTGGATTCAAATCCCTAGTCCAGCCATGATCTTAGGGCAGATCCTCAACTGAAGGAGGCAAATCCCCAACTTCCCCAAGGATATCTCTAGTGGTTAAAGCCTCTCCAAGGCTATATAAGAAAGCTTTCTAATGATGAAAGGGGACTGCAAAAAGGAGAATCACACCAAACTTATGATCTCATAAGTGGTGCTGGAACAGAGATATTTTTGAAGCAAGAGACCTATGATCTCATAGGGAGCAATCAGTGAAGATGTCATCATTCAGATCATGGATATTTTGAGTAAGGGTTAGACAAGGAGGACTTGACGAAGCTGCTGCAATCCATCTACAGCTGTAAGCAATGTTTTTTCCTGATTAATATAATTTGCTTGGCCTGTTTCTTTCTAATTCATGTCCAATCACACATGAATTTGTCTCTTTAGTAGATAGACCTATTTCAGACTAATATTGATAGAGTAGGAAGTAGTAGTACTTTGTTTGTCTATAGGGCTTATCGGGGAGCGAAAGATTGGAGCTCAATTCAGAGTGTGTAGGGACAAACGTCGATAAAAGGTACTTCTATTCTCCTTCCTCCTCATGCATTAGTTTGTATAGATCTGAAAGGAAGTCAGTGTCCACGTTAAGCACTTCCTGTCTTAGAGTTAAGAGTCTAGATCTTTGAGGCAATCTACCTGTCCGCAGGGATATTTTCCTACAACAGTATGGTCCATACTAGAGAAAATCGTGAAGAGATGTTCACGTAACCAGTACTGTTAGAGAAGCTGCAAAGTTGTGATGGTGTTTGGATTCTCTTGGCTTTCAAAAGAGGTGATGAATGGGCTTGGACAAGGTATCAGGTAAATTGTTGTCAAGGTAGAGATTGTTAAATTGTGACAACAATTAAAAGAAATTGTAAATACTAAAATTTACCTGTATAAATATTTAGTGGTGTTGGTTTATGAAATTGGTGGAAGATTGTATAACTAGTGGTAGTTCTTGTAACTCTGTAACTGTGTAAATGGTTCCAAGATAGATATAAATCTCTGTAACTATGTAAACGGTTCCAAGATAGATATAAATCTCTGAAGCTTGAGTAATGTACCATGCTAGGGGGTTAGCCTAATTGTAAGCTTATATTGAATAATATATATACTAATACCTTGCCATGTGGATGTTTCCTTGACACATTGTCAGGGTTTTACCACATAAATCTCGTGTGTTATTTGAGTGATTTTTTTCTATTGCCATATTTCTAGAATTTAATTATTGTTTCAGGATCTAAATCCCAAGATTCTAAAATCTATAAACACATCATGTAGAAAACAATGAACAAAATTCTATAGACAACTCTCAAAACTTGTCACTGCTTTTATTAATTATGAACATGAAAAAAATGTGCAACATGGAAATAATCCTAAACTACTAGCTGCTAGACTTGAAACTCAATGATTGAGTCAGTACATTTGTGCTCTCTTAAATTTGAGAAGGGCATACTAGGGTTTACAAAATAGTTTTGCATGTGATTCATACTTTGAAACATAATTTTACTAAAAAAACATAAAATCAAATTCACTATAAAAACATAAAATCAAAGTGAATTTTATTTTTATGGTTAATATAAAAATAAAACTAAACTAATTTTTTAATTGGAAATGCATGCCTCTAAGATTTGTTGGTAGTGGCACATGCCTTAGATAAGTCTCGCTCAGAGGCGCATGCACGAATGCACTTTCTCCCTCTATAAATCAAGAATGATGCACCTCCTCATTGAGAAGTGTGATGCACCCTGTCTAGCTTCTACAAGACACAATGTGATGCTACTAAACTGGTGCCTAGATTTGCTTTTGTAGAAAACTATTTGAAGTATATTTACTAACACTACATTGAAATGTAACATGGGATGTCCTCATTCATGTTTTTTTGTGTTTTGTCACGGGGGGTGGGGGACATAAAGTCATATTTCCTAGACATGTTTTATTTGTAAAGTGACTTTTTAAATAAAGTACTTTTATAAAGTGAATGTACTTTATAACTTAAAGTGATTTTAAGTTGTGGGACCCAAAAATATTTAATGTGCATTTATTACTTATTTTGTAATTAATGAGGAGCATTAAATGTGAGCCCTCAGATTAGACTTATGATAGCCATTAGATTGAGTTGGTTATGTAAGTTAGGGTTTCTTGGGAAAAGAGAAGAGCACATATACATGCTTAGGAATGTGAGAGGAACACAAAGTAAAGACAAAGGAGAGAGAGATCAGTTTTCTGGAGAGTTTAAGAGCACATTTTTCAAAGTTAATTAGAGTGCATGGTTCCCAAGGAAATGCAATCATAACAATCAATACAACAAAAGGAAGGACAGTCCATATAGTGAGAAAACAGTTCGTACAACAAGAGGGAGGCACAATTTCCAAGAAATAAGTCCATACAGTCCGTATTGTACTTGCTGACATGCTTTTCAAGGTAGATTTCATGCATTTATTGTTGCTTTTTTTTTTCTCTGTACAATGACACGATTTCCCAGAAATCGGGCTACTATTTGGTTGGCACGTGTGGGCAGTTGAATCTTGCTAGTACAAATTTCTAGAAAGAAATCAGATTGCTGAGATAAGTTCATTTGCATTTTTGATTTACAGTTGGAATTATTGAATTTCTGGGTTGTAAGAAATTTCATATCTGCTCTTGAATAATAAAAATAATCTCTCTAGGGTTTTCCCCACGGTGGGGTTTTTTCCCTAGTCATTGAACCAAAAATCACTTGTCTATTTATTGCCTTATCAGAGTATGGGTCAGTGATTTACTTTACTTAAGTGTTTTAGCTTTCAGTTTTTAAAGGCATTATTAAAAGACTAAAATCTCAGGTTAGTCAAGTGTTTGACGAAATGTGTGAATGAAATATTTATGATTTTGTCAGTAAAAATCTTCATGGTATCAGAGGAATGACTCTATAAGAAGTGCATTGTGTAGAATTTGATTTCAGAGTTGGGAAAAAGGGGAATAGTTGTTTGAATATGGATTCGATCAGACTTGAAGACTGGTTAGATGACATTTCTAACTATTTGCAATGGAAGGTTAGAATGACAACTATTTTTAAATAAAATAAACTGTGGGCTCTTGTCACTACTGTGATAGTTCCTCCCTCCAATGATCCTACTGGCTTGGATATACATGAAGTCAAAGAGGCAAAAGCCTAGAGACTCATTTTGTATGGAGTAAGGGATCCACTCATCCCACACCTAGCTGAAAAGAAGACAACCAAAGAAATGTGAGAGGCATTGAAAAACCTATACGAGGCTAAAAATGAAAACCGTAAGATGGCACTCAAAGATAAATTGCATTCAATCAATATGACCATGGGTGAGAGTGTGTTTCCATATCTTACCCGGTTGGCACAAGTTAAGGATGAACTAGCAGCTGTGGGGGAAGTCATCTCAGATTCAGAGCTTGTGAGGATAGCCTTGAGAGGGTTTACAAAGGATTGGGAAGTCTTTGTGAAATGCATTGTGGGTCGTGAAAAACTTCTAGATTGGAGCATAATTTGGGATGATTTCACTCAGGAGGAGATTTGGGTGAATGGAGAGAAGGGAAGAGAGAGATCTATTGAAGAAAACTTTGCTCTTCTTTCAAAGGGCAAGGGAAAAGGTAAGAAGGGTTCTAGGATTGATATCAACGAAGTTTGTTGCTTTGCATGCAATGAATATGGCCACTATGCAACATAGTGTCCCAATAGGAAGGGGACAAAGGAGAAGGAGAAGGAGAAGGAGAAATATGTAGCAGCCTTTGCAGAGGTAAATGAATTTAGTGAGAAGTTTGAGAAAGAGTTTTCTCTTGTTTCCATTGTTTCTAGTGGAAACAACAACAACTTTGAGTTTCACAGGACTTGGATAGTGGACAGGGGGGCCACTAGTCATATGACAGGAATGTTGGACTCATTTTTGTTCATATCTGAGATTGGTCCTGGTCATGTTATGAATGGGACTCACCAGATCAGAGGAGTCAGCAGTGTCAGGTTTCTGTTGGACTTTGGAGAGACCTTGGAAGTTAAAGGGGTGTTTTTTGTACCAGGGTCGAGAGTTAATATCCTCTCAGTCTCAGCTCTGGAGGATGATGGATATGTAATCACTTTTGAACATGGTTATGTTCATATTCATGCAATATATGAGGTTCCCATCAAGACAATTCTAATTGGAGAATGAAGAGGTAGAGTATACACAGTGCTTGGCTAGCATGTGAGATGTCAGTCAGGTTGGATATCTGACTTAGAGGGAGAGCAAGAAGCTAAAAGGACTGAAGGTGCACCCATATGTCAGTCCTCAGTTAAGGGATCTAGTACTAGCATAAAAATAAACTGGTATGAGTTAAGCCAGTCATAAAATGCTCAGAGACAAGACAAGATTTCTCGAAGCTTTAGTAGAAGACACAGTTCCACCAGACTAGTTCTGAAGCAACATTTAGGTTCAGAGGGAGAAACCACTATAGATAGCTTGGAGTCCGAGAATGGTCCTGGAAGTGGAAATGTCAGGAGGACCTCCCTCGTTAAGAGGGAGTGTTGAAATGTAACAAGGGATGTCCTCATTCATGTTTTTTTGTGTTTTGTCATGGGGG
>ML779122.1:603956-615381 GCA_009831015.1 Picea engelmannii | reverse complement strand
GGGGCATAAAGTCATATTTCCTAGACATGTTTTATTTGTTAAGTGATTTTTTAAATAAATTTCTTTTATAAAGTGAATGTACTTTATAACTTAAAGTTATTATAATTTGTGGGACCCAAAAGTATTTAATGTACATTTATTACTTATTTTGTAATTAATGAGGAGCATTAAATGTGAGCCCTTAGATTAGACTTATGATAGCCATTAGATTGAGTTGGTTATGTAAGTTAGGGTTTCTTGGGAAAAGAGAAGAGTACATATATGTGATTAGGAATGTGAGAAGAACACACAGTAAAGACAAAGGAGAGAGAGATCAGATTTCTGGAGAGTTTAAGAGCATAGTTTTCAAAGTTAATTAGAGTGCACGGTTCCCAAGGTAGTGCAATCATAACAGTCCGTACAACAGAAGGAATGGCAGTTTGTATAGTGAGAAGACAATCCGTACAGAAAGAGGGAGGCACAATTTACAAGAAAGAAGTCCATACAATCTGTACTGTACTTGCTGGCACACTTTTCGAGAAAGATTTTGTTCATTTATTGCTGCTATTTTTATCTATATAGTGACACGATTTCCCAGAAATCAGGCTGCTGTTTGGTTGGCATGTGTGGGAAGTTGAAGCTTGCTGGCACAAATTTCTAGAAAGAAATCATATTGCTGAGATAAGTTCATTTGCATTTCTGATTTACGGTTGGAATTATTAAATTTCTGGGTTGTAAGAAATTTCAGATCTTCTCTTGAATAATAGAAATAATCTCTCTAGGGTTTTCCCCATGGTGGGGTTTTTTCCCTGGTCATTGGACCAAAAATCACTTGTCTATTTATTTCCTTATTAGAGTATGGGTCAATGATTTACTTGACTTAAGTGTTTTAGCTTTCAGTTGCTTTTAGTTTTTTAAGGCATTATTAAAAGACTAAAATCTTAGGTTAGTCAAGTGTTTGACGAAATGTGTGAATGAAATATTTATGATTTTATCATTAAAAATCTTCACACTACCTCTCACCAAGAAAAGTGTTCTCCACGACACCAAGTCGCTCTTTGAATCCCTTGAATTTCCATTTTGTAAGTGGCTTAGTCAAGATATCAATGACTTGTTGATTTGTTGGAATGTATTGTCAAACCACATCTCCCTTTTGAACCCTAATTTAGATGAACTTGTACTTGATCCCAATATGATTGGATCAATCATGAAATATTGGATTTTTAGAGAGTTTAATACAACTCTTATTGTCATAGTAAATCACGATAACATCCAATGCCTGATTTGTCATCTTTGTTAGTAACTTTCAACGTTAGATGGATTCACAACTGTTAGACCTGGATGCCATATATTATGCCTTTGTTGAATTGAGTGCTACATAAGTTTGTTCCCTGTTGAACCATAAAACCATGCTTGAACCTAAATTCAAGAAACACTTTGAAGTGTTCCTCCTATCTCTTGCACTACCTACCCAATAAGAACTCAGAAAATCTTTTAGTACCACCTCTTCACCACCAACATACCTTGGTCCAAAATGTACCATGCCCTTTAGGTACTTGAACAAGTGCTTTTGCTGGTTGTGGAGCACGATTATCTTCCTGATTCAAAAGTCTTTGTTTTCAACTATGTTTATATCCCATGAAGACTGTACACCTGGAAGCTTGTACATGCCTCCACAAGGGGGGTTGCAAGGGGGGCTTGCCCCCCCTTTGGAGTCCAGGGGAAAGTGGGCCCCCGATGGGGGTTCATAAGTTACAACGGGTGTGCTATAGGTTGTATCCCTTCATTTGCTGGATAAAAAAAGGAAGATCCTGACAATTTCTCTGGTGGATGTAACCCACACTGGGTGAACCCCGTATATCCGTGTCTCCATTGTATTGTGTATCTTTTGTGTTTTATTGCTGCATTTGTTTTATTTTATTGCTCTATGATCCTTTTTTTATAACAACTGGTATAAGAGAGAAAGGTAACTCGTAGGAAAAGAGGGTTCCTGGTTCGAGTGGGAGCAATGTCGGAAGATGGAAAGTTTAGGGTTGAGAAATTTAACGACCAAAACTACCATTTATGGAAGATGTAGATGAAAAATTATTTATATCAGAAGGATTTTTTCCTACCATTGGGTGGAATAACAAAGAAAATGATGACCATGAAGGATGAAGAATAGGAGGTTCTTGAGATAAAGCCACTAGGAATGATACGGTTGAGTCTGGAAGCATCAGTGGCTTTCAATATTTCAAAAGAGAAGACAACGAAGGAGTTGATGGATGCATTGGCTAAATTGTATGAAAAACCCCCGACATCCAATAAGATATTTCTAATGAAGATCTTATTTAATATGAATATTTTAGAAGGTGGGTCTATTGCAAATAATTTAAATGAATTTAATACGGTTACTATTCAACTAAGTTCTGTAAAAGTGGATTTTGATGATGAAGTCAGGGATCTTTTAATCTTGTGCGCATTGCTAGAGAGTTGGAACGACTTGGTCATGGTTGTAAGTAACTCCATCTTTGGTTCAAACACTTTAAAATATGATGATGTTGTTGGCGTTATCCTTAGCGAGGAAATGCGACGAAAAAGTAAAGGTGAGACATTAGGTAATGCGTTAAACATGGAGAATAGGGGGAGACAAAAGGATAGAGGAAAGGGCTCAAGGAACCACGAGACTTATAGGAAGGGCATATCCAAATCCAGAATGAGAAAGATAGAGTGCTAGAATTGTGGGAAGAAAAGACATCTGAAGAAAGACTGCAGAGCTCCAAAGAAGCAAAGAGATGGACAACATGAGAAAAATCAGGAAGCAAATGTAATAGGTGATGTGTTACAAGATGATTTGATTCTTTCTATAGATAATATTTCTAAGTCTTGGGTACTAGATTTAGGGGCTTCATTTCATGCCACACCCCATAAGAAACATTTTCTAGATTATGTTCAAGGTGATTTTGGACAGGTTCATTTGAGTGATGATGCACCATGCAAAATTGTTGGAATGAGAAAGTTAAAAATAAAGAAAAGGAATGGAAACCAATGGTTGTTGAAAGAGGTAAGACATGTTCCAAATCTAAGGAAAAATCTAATTTCAACAGGGAAGTTGGCAAGTGAAGGTTGTATATCCATATTTACAGATAAGGTGTGGAAGGTCACCAAAGTATCACTGGTGATAGCAAAATGAGAGAAGGTAGGTACATTGTATTTATGTACTGATAATACTGACTCTTCTATTTATTTAACTTCTATAGGAATGGATACAAAACTGTGGAATCATAGGCTTGAACACATGAGTGAGAAGGGGATGTAGATACTTCACAAAAGAAATCTGTTTCCAAATCTTAAAAAAATTGATTTGGATTTCTGTGAGCACTATGTTTATGGAAAACATAGGAGAGTCAGATTTTTTAGAGTTGGAAAAGAAAAGAAGAGTGAAAGGTTAGAGCTTGTGCATACATATGTATGGGGAGAAGATCATGTATCATCTCTTGGTGGCTCTCATTATTATGTTACTTTGATTGATGATGCAATTAGAAAAACTTGGGTTTATTGCATTCGAAAATAATATGATGTTTTTGATACTTTTAAGAAATGGAAAGCTTTGGTTGAGAATGAGATAGGAAAAAAGTTGAAGTGTCTCAGATCAAACAATGGAGGTGAATATTGTAGCAAGGAGTTTGATGATTACTGTTCATATCATGGGATTCATAGAGAGAAAACATTTCTAGGAAACCACAAGAAAATGGTGTGTCTGAAAGGATGAACATGAAAATCATGGAGCGTGCAAGGAGTATGAGATTGCATGTTGGGTTGCCCTTACAGTTTTGGACAGATTGTGTAAATAATGCTTTTTACTTAGTAAACATAGAACCTTCAATCTCTTTGGATGGTGGAATTCTAAAGGAGGCATGGACAGATAAAAAGACAAACTATTCTTTTTTGAAGACTTTCGGTTGTGATGCATTTGTCCATATTGATAAAGAAAATAGAACAAAGCTTGAGGAAAAATCCAAGAAAATAGGATACACTATTAATGATTTTGGTTATCACTTATGGGATTATGAAAATCACAAAATCATTAGGAGTAGAGATGTCATATTCAATGAGAAGGTCATGTACAAAGCTTAGTTTGTAGTGAAAGAAACATGAAAAAGAAAAACTAGAATACACAGTGCTTGATGAGATCACTGAAAATGAAATTCCAAAGGCACTAGAAAATCAAAATGTACAACAACAAGAGCAGAAGGTACCTCAAACTCCTACAAGTGTTGTCAGAAGATCTGCCAGGTTAAGTAGACCCCTTGAACGATACTCTCCTTCATTGTATTATTTATTGTTGACTGATTCTGGTGAACCAGAATGTTATGAAGAGGCAATGTAGGTAGACACTAAAAAGAAGTGGGAGAAAGACATGAAATAAGAAATGGATTCCTTGGTAAATAACCAGACTTGGGACTTGGTTCAGTTTCCTGCAGGAAAAAAAACATTACAAAATAAATGGGTTTACAAGTTGAAGGAAGAAGATGGAGGAAAAAAGAGGTACAAGGCTAGACTTGTTGTAAAGGGGTTTGCACAAAAGAAATGTATATATTTTGATGAAATATTTTCTCCTGTTTTTAAGATGACTTCAATTAGGACTATTTTAAGTCTTGTGGCAATAGAAGATTTGCATATTGAACAGTTAGATGTAAAAACAACTTTTCTCCATGGGGATTTGGATGAAGAGATTTATATGTAGCAACCACATGGGTATGGGGTCAAAGGAAAGGAAAATTTGGTATGTAGGTTGAAGAAGAGATTGTATGGCCTGAAGCCAGCTCCAAGGTAGTGGTATTTGAAGTTTCATAGGTTTATGACAGAACAAAGTTATAGTAGATGTCATTTTGATCATTTTGTTTATTTTAAAAAGATAGAAAATAGAAGCTATATTATCTTGCTATTGTATGTAGATGACATGCTTGTTGTATGGTCTAATATGCATGATATAAAGGTACTCAAGAAGAAATAATCTAATTCATTTACGATGAAGGATTTGGGTGTTGCAAAGAAAATCCTTGGTATGAGAATAACAAGAGATAGGAAAAATCATAATTTGACATTGTCTCAAGGTGAGTACATAGAGAAGGTGTTGGATAGGTTTAGAATCCAGAATGCAAAACTAGTTAGTACACCTTTGGCCAACCATTTCAAATTAACCAAAGAAATGTGTCCCAACACACACGAGGAGATATAATACATGGCCAGGGTCCCTTATTCATCAACAATTGACATCTTGATGTATGTGATGGTTTGCACAAGACCAAATATTTCACATGCAGTGGGAGTTTTGAGTAGGTATATGCACAATACAGGTAAAGAAAATTGGGAGGCAGTAAAGTGGATTCTTAGGTATTTGAAAGGTACTGCTACTTATGCATTATGTTTTGGAGGTTTAGACATTGTTCTACAGGGATGTGTTGATTCATATATGGAAGGTGATAAAGATAGCAGGAAGAGCACCACAGGGTATGTTTTTACTATAGGTGGAACAAAAATAAGTTGGATTTCGAAACTGCAAAATGTTGTTTCACTTTCAGCAACAGATGTAGAGTATCTTGCTTTTACATAGGCTAGTAAAGAGATGATTTGGTTATAGAGGTTTATGGAGGAATTGGGAAAGAAGCAAGAGGATAGCAGGTTGTACTGTGACAATGAGAGTGCCATTAATCTTGCAAAGAAATCAAACTTCTATTCGAAGACTAAGCATATACAAATCATGTGCCATTTTATACGATCCGTCTTGGAAGATAAAAATTTGAAGTTGGAAATGATACACACTAGCCAAAATCCTCCAAAAAGAGAAACTAATTTCCTGCTTAGTTTCAGTTGGTCTTCAGGCATGAAGGTGATGATGAGAAATTTTCCAGGTCCAGGAAGGATCATAGTCCAGCAGTGGAGTTGTTGTGATCAGTGTCCAAGTGGGAGATTGTTGGTTGTGGAGCTTGATTATCTTCCTAATTCAAAGGTATTTTTTTTTATCCGTGTTTATACCCCATGAAGATTATACACCCCAGAAGATTGTACACCCCTCCATGTGGGGTTCGGGGGCAAGCGGGCCCCCGAAGGAAAAATTGCATTGTAAATGTATATTGTGATTTCATAGTAAATATGGACCATTCATTATAAGGTCGCATATCTGACGGTAGAAGTTATGTTAAGGTTTTTTTCCCTAGAAGACAACCTTGTTTTATGAGGGAATTGCATTGTGGCTGTGTATCATTGCGAATATTGTATTATGAGAAAGGAGAATATGAGAGAAAGAAGAGGAAGTTACAACGAGTGTGTTGTAGGTTATATCCCTTCATTTGTTGGATAACAAAAGGAAGGACCCGACAATTTCTCTGGTGGACATAGCCCACACTGGGTGAACCACGTATATCTGTGTCTCCATTGTATTGTGCATCTTCTATTTTTTATTTTTGCATTTGTTTTATTTTATTGCTCCACTATATTGTTTTTATAATAGTTTTGCAACAGCCCAATGAACCTACCTGGGCTACACCATTCATCGACTCAAGGTGTTGACTGCAAAACACCAGGCTTGGAATTTCCCAAATACATGAGGGAACCTATCAACCATATATACACAGAGGGATCAATCAAATCAAAATAATAATCAATAAAGGACTTCAAATTTTCTATCATAGGAGGAGCCATGGGCTTGTAGTGCATCAATTGAAATCTCTTCAAAATCTCAACTACATACTTACTTTGTCCAATGAAAACTTCCCTTGGAATTCATCGTATGTCTAGACCCAAAAAGTAGAGCATCAAACAATGTTTTAAAACTCGGTCTTAGAAACAACTAACAATCAAATTGGACTCGGACATGGTTGAATTTAATGACTCCATTTACTAAAAAATACATAAAGTATTAAAAATTTAATGTAAAAAATATTTTAAAGATTCCAAACCATTAGAGACAAAATATTCAAATTTTTCTCATACATATACCATGTAAGGGTGAATAAATCAAAATGGCACTGAGCGCAATACATATCTGAAACAAAATACATAATCAACAAGGCTCTAAATGGCCTCTAGAGTCTAGAAAAAAACATGCTACAAACTACTAACCTACTACATATTATTGATCATCTTTATCAGTCATCAAACTCATCACCACTATAGAAATGGGATCCATGACATCAACATCTGGCTTCGAGTCCTTGAACTCCTCGGGGACATTTGAAATTGCAGTAGTAGTACTAGTAGAAGCATGTGTTACACGTCTACGTTAGGTAGTTCCATTGGTTTCCATGTCTGGATCTATGCCTACATCTCCTACTACTAGTGGATCCATAGCCAAATCCCTTAATCTATGTGCCACATGATTGTGATAGGTCAAATCAATTTGACTTGATTGAGTTGAACCAATTTGGGATTGAACTAGTTGATTTGGTGTATGACTTGGCCAGTTCAGTTCTAAACTAGTCCCCTGAATTGTTTTGAAGACTGAGTTAGTTCAATAGGGGTTCAACTCGGTTGAGTCTGTGTTCGAGTTGACCAAGTTTTAAAATATTGGTATCAAGCTAATGGCCTTCATGTAAAAATATCTCTCCAACTCTGTCTTCCACCATTCTATGGGTTTGTTTGAACTTCTTGTAAGTATGAGATTGTCTACATACAAGACTAAAATAAGAAATTTAGAATGATCAAACAAATAGGAAAGATTAGAATCTGCATTTGTCTTAGTAAAACTCAAACCTAAAAGATACTCATCGATCCTTGACTACCATGCATGTGGTTCCTATTTCAAACTGTAAAGGGATCTCTTCAACCTAAAAACATGGGTCTCATTCCCATGCCCTTAAAATCTTCTTGTTTGGATCCATATTGATGTTTGTGGCCTCCCACCTATTCCAACTGGTTCATTTTGACATTTTTCCAGTTTGACAATTTTTTCCCTAGTTTTTGGGTTATTGACTTGCGGGGCCGTTTTGAGGCCCTAAACAACTTTTTTAGGGCTCACCATAGTTAGAATGACCTTTTCTATATAGTAAAAAAAGTGTAGTCCTCAGATAGATATTTACAAAGGGCTATCGTGCGCCTAAAACGAGGATCACATGCAAAAGTTACGACCCTAGGAAGTTGATGTACTAACTTACCCAAACAAAGCCCACATGACTTTTGGCACTTCATCTCCTAGGGATAGGTTTTTGGATGTCTAGGGTTTTTGACATTCTTGTTTATTGTAAAAATGCCTTCAAATCCTCATTGCAATAATCTTCTTGTGAATGAGCGCAACCGTCACATCTCTTCTCAGAGATAAGCGACCACCATTCTAGCAAGCTTGTTTCCGTTGCATTTTACAGTTTCAACTTATTTCCTTATTGAATAGAAACCGATTTTATTGTATATCTGTTATTCTATATTAATCATCTTTTGATAATAATTTGTATTCATTTCATTATGAAAATATATTCCGGATCAGTGATATCAGAGCAATCTTCTCCTTTCCGTTCTTAATGCATGTCCCCAACGAGGTCAGGGTACAAAGAATTGGGTCTCAAGCTTGTTTCTCTTGAGGAAAAAAGATCTCGCATGCCCAAACGAAATCTCATGGTAGAAGAAAATAAATATGATAGGATAATATATCCCTTCAAAGAGTTTCTCGAGGAATCCCTCACACAATAAAGGAATGAGATGATGGATAGTTTTGCACAAATCCTTCGATGACCACCAACACGCAACACATCTTCCTCAAACGGAGGTGCTGCCCCCTTCAAGGTACAAATCAACTTCAATATTCCTATATTTGAAGGCCAGATAGATGCAGATGTGGTAGACAAATGGTTGAATATGCTAGAAGGGTATTTCTCTATCCATAACTTATTGAATAGAGAAAATATTACTTTTGTGCTCCTCAAAGCCGTCCCCCATGTCAAAGATCGGTGGGAAAATTTCTATGAGAAAAAGGAAACAAAGGAACTCTCATTATTTACAGTTGCAGTCACCTGGGATTCCTCCAGGGATGATATTAAGGAACAATACTACCCTGTTGGAAGTTATGACGACTTGTACACAAAATGGACCACGCTGCAACATGAAAGAGACCAATCAGTGCCTGAGTTCAAAAATATCTTCTATGCCTTGCGCACCAAGCTGGGTATCAAATATTATGAGCTACATCTGGTGCTCAAGTATCATGGAGGTTTTCATAGATAAATCCAGGTCGAAATGGAGTTTCTAGACATCTCATCCTTGGGTGCGGCCTACTGATATGCCATCAAAATCAAGCAGAAGCTCAAAAAAAAGACGTGGAAATTTGGGACTGGGAACCCCTCACAGCAAAAGCTAGGAAAGGGTGGCCCCAACCCATAGAACAAAGGATAGAGAAAATACAGACAACCTCAGGACAACCAGTCTAGGCCGCAAGCAAATAAGGACACGAGAAAGGCAAAGAAAGATATCGGGAAGTGGTGTGACTTCCATAAGATCCCCTGGCATAACACTGTTGTTTGTCGCTTGAAGCAGTCGCTGGTGGCTGAGGTGAAAGCCTCTAAATCAGATGCAGGTTCTAACTCTGAGTCTGAACCAGAAAGGGGGAGACAAATCATTGACGCATAACCTAGTGCTACTGTTTCTACCACTAAGCTCCAGCCCGGTGAACTAGACGAGACAGAGGAGGGCGAGAGCCTTTTTC
Source organism: Picea engelmannii (assembly GCA_009831015.1). Lineage (NCBI taxonomy): Eukaryota > Viridiplantae > Streptophyta > Pinopsida > Pinales > Pinaceae > Picea > Picea engelmannii. The sequence goes on along the minus strand of ML779122.1, from coordinate 605,729 downwards.
ATTCATAGATGTGGGTGAAGGGTACCCAACTGCACTTCATCATTGATAGAGGTAGCCAGAAGAACCTCATCTCAGCAGAGGTTGTCAAGCGACTCACCCTACTAACAACGCCGCACCCACAACCCTACAACATCGGATGGCTCTGCCAAGGAAGCGACATCCATGTCAGCCAACAATGCTGCCTGTCTTATAGCATCAAGCCCTTCAAAGATGAGGTATTGTGTGATTTCCCCCCTCTCGAAGTTTTTAATATTATTTTGGGGAAACCATATTTATGGAAATGCCATATTGTATATGAGTCTAGGCCTCGTAGTGTTATTATTACTTTGAACAAGAGATTGTATAGGATACCCGAGGCATTCCCACCCAGTGCTATTTCCTTGATATATGCTAAGAAATGCAGAAAGGTCATCTCTCAGACAGAGAAGTTTGTCTTATTCGTGATTCTCTCTCAAAATGAGCGAAAGATCACAACCACATCCATGATCTCTATGACTGACCTCTCCACACATCAGAAGCAAGTGGATAAGGTCATGGAAGAATACTCAAATATATTCTCCTCACCTACTAGGATACCTCTACATTATTAGGTCAAGCACCCCATCAATCTGACCCTCGACGCACCGCTGCCCAATGGGCCAGTCCACCACCACTCTCTATTAGAGAATGAGGATATCAAGCGATAGATTCAAGAACTTCTCCACAAGGGGAACATCCATCCCATCTCATCACCTTGTGGGAGACCAATCGTGCTGGTACAGAAGAAAGATGGAACTTGGTGACGTTGGATTAATTATCGGGCATTGAATAAAATCATAGTCAGAAACTGGTACTTGATTCCCTGAATTGACGACCTCCTTGATCAGCTCATGGGGACCAAATACTTCAGTAAGATTGATTTGAAGTTTGGCTACCACCAGGTTCTGATAGAACAAACAGATGTATGGAAGACCGCCTTCAAGTCAAAGGAAGGTCTTTTTGAATGGTTGGTCATGCCCTTTGATTTGACAAATGATTCAATCACTTTCATGAGGATGATGGATGATATCCTATGACCATTCACCAATAATTTTGTAGTGGTGTATCTGTATGACATCCTCATTTACATCAAGACTTGGGTAGAGCACTTGCAACATATTCAACAGGTTCTACATACCCTGCGGAAGCACCAACTCTATGCCAACTTGGAAAAATGCTCCTTCAGTATGGATAGGGTTCATTACATGGGATAAATAATTGATCAACATAGAGTACATGTGGATCCAACGGAGATCCCATTCATCTGTGACTAGCCAGCCCCAACCACATTCACTAAGCTTCAAAGCTTCTTGGGCATTACCAATTTCTACCGTAGGTTCATGTTGGGATTATCCCATATTGCATGGACCCTTAGCCAAGTAACTAGGGGTGGTGGTAAGGATAAATTTTTGTGGGGATGGTCCCAACAACAAGCATTCAATGATTTGAAGCAACACTTGTTCTGAGTCCTAGTACTTTCACTACTAGACCTGCATCAATGTTCAAGGATAAATTCATGAGTGCGGACACAGACCAATCTCCCCAGATCCACCTGGATCTGGAACAAACTGTGACAGAATACTACTCTTTCCCTAGTTCTAAAGTATTGAACGGACAAGAGAAGAAGGATGATGTACTTACTTTATGAAAGATCTCCTTATCTCTGTTGATCCTTGCTCTGCTACGATGCTCTTGCGTCGTCCAATCACAACAACACAAACCAATCACAACAAAGACATTAATATATTCAAAACT
>ML779122.1:501646-571967 GCA_009831015.1 Picea engelmannii | reverse complement strand
TGGTCAAATGGAAGTTGTCAACAAGTGTTTGGAAACATATCTGAGGTGCTTTGCCTCTGAAAAACAACACCAGTGGGCTCAATGGTTACCCCTTGCCGAATGGTGGTACAACACTACATACCATACAACCACTCGCATGACTCATTTTGAAGCAGTATATGGATAGAAGCCACCTTTAGTTCTCTCATACTTACCGGGTACCTCGAAGGTCCAAGCAGTTGACCAAACACTTACAGTCCTAGAGGATATCCTTCGTATCCTTAAAGAGAACTTGGACATGGCACAAAATAGAATGAAGCAACAAGAATATCAAGGTCGCTCTGAACGTCAATTTGCAGAAGGGGATCAGGTGTTTCTGAGACTGCAACCATATAAGAAAACTTCCCTCAAGGCCGAGCATTGTCATAAGTTAGCACCCAAATTTTATGGCCCTTACACAGTTCTCAAGCATGTGGGACAAGTCGCATATCAATTAGCTCTGCCCAATCAGTCGAAGCTACATCCTATTTTTCATGTTTCATGCCTAAAGAAGGTGATTGGAACTAGGTGCCAAATTCAAACCAACCTTCCAGAGTTAGCTGAAGAAGGATCCATTTGGCTACAACCCGAAGCAGTTTTGGACTAGCGTGAGTGTCTCCTGCGTTAGAGGACCATCAAGGAAGTGCTAGTACAGTGGAAAGATATGACTCTAGCAGATGCCACTTAGGAACAAACTACCATTCTGCAACAATTTCCACATCTCAAGCCTTGAGGACAAGGCTGTTTTTAAAGGGGTGGACATGTTAAGGTCCTAACCCACACATAGGTAGATCAATGTATTCGGATGTAATAAAGGTCAATATTAATAAGGCCTTTCAATAAAATAGAATAAGGTGGATGTAAGAAGACCTAATAGAATCTTCCGCTTCTAGAAGGATCTTCCTCTAGATGCTTCTCTTAATAGACATATTTAGTATAAATAAGGGTCAAGAGTATGAGAACCCTAGCTTGGAGATTATTGTAACAGAGCGCTGCTCGACTAGAGGTTGCCCCCTCGAAGAGGCCTGTGAACATTGCTTTCTGAATCAAAGTGTTATTTCTATTGCTATTTCGTATATCATTTCTGTGTATTGTGAGGATTATGCTAGATATTTTACTGTTATTCTGCCATTTATAGCATTTTATTTCTGTTCTGCATATTTTATATATCTGGTATCTTGCAGTTTATAATAAAGACTAGCAAACCTCTTGCTGAAATTTGAGATGGTTTCATCTTTCATTCTTCTCATGGCATAAAAATGTAAAAGGAGTAGATCCCATGACTTTATCTCACCCCAAAATCTATGGAAAGCTTCCCTCAATTCATCCCACGAGCTAATCGACTAAGGCTGCAAATGTTTGAACCTTGCTTTGGCATCTCCTTGTAAGGACTGAGAAAAGGCCCTCATAGACACATCATCATGTTCGATCTCAAAAAGGTCTATGAAATGCTCAAAGACCTGAATATGTTTTTCAGCTGACTATCCATCGAGATCTCCATTGAACCTAAGAAGGTACTTATAATTTTTCAGAGGAAAGTCATGAAGGATGGAAGGCAATTTAAGAGGACTGTATATTTCTTGAATCTTGGTGGGTACATGATTAAGAACAGAAGGTACAAGCTCAACTTTAGTTTCATTAAGCTCACAAGAATGATCATGAACATCATATGGTTCAAAGGAAGGAGCTTGGTGAATATCAACTATACAAGAAGGAGGTATACCTACAGTTTTCAATGAATGATATACAAGGGTAGATCTCTAGGATTCATTTGAATGCAGTAAGTGAAGAAATATTCTTTTGAAAAACTCAGGAAAGGACAAGGAGATATTGATAAAACAGAAAAGTACTTGAACTAAATTTAAGCTCAAGTACCTTATTTTTCCATACTGCTCTTCCATATCTTTGTTAACAGGTATCATTCTCTAGTGGAGTATTTGAATCACATTTTAAGCTTGATTGGAGTCGCCATGAAAAATTTAGCTCTGGATTCTTCTACTAGTGGAATCATCTTCAATTGATTTTTTGATGTGTGGAGTCACCAGAGAAGAAATACAACTAACATGTGCCTAAGTGTCTGCTGCTCTTAGACCTTAGAACTAAAACAATGTCATTCTTCCTAGGGAAAATTTATTCAATTCTGTCCCCGACAATGATGCTAGAATGTTAGCACTCCATAAATATGTTCGGCTGATAAACAAAAGACAAAGGTAACTATTTCAACCGACTTTGAAACCCAAAACTAGCCTTTTGGATATGGAGAGGGCTCTCTCAGAAGGCATGGTCTTCGCGAAGGATATGGCTTTGAAAGTAGTGGCTATATTTAACGCCTTTGATGTAATGGTTCTGGTTATATTGGCGCAAGAAAGTAAAACTTGGGCTATGGAGTTGATTTGAGGAAATGACAGAGACACATGGCTTAGTGAATGAACTTGAGAGGATAAGGCTAGGGGAGCAACAATCTTCAGTGTAAAACCGTAATGTGTGGTAGGAGAAAAACACAGGAAGTAACTTAGAGCATCGTTGCGGGTGAATTCAGAGTTAGCTTTAGAAGAAAACATTTTGTCTAAGTGGCGTGAACAAGAGGCGCTGCACAACGAATCCAAAGGTTCAAAAATTTATTCTGAAATAAAAAGAAAAATATATGAATAAAGATGAAAGGAAGCACATATGAAAAGAAAGAGGCACAATACATCCGACTGCTACAACTAGAATCTTTTCGTCAAGTTATAGGACCTTTGCCCTAAATTTCGGTCAAAAAACTCAAATTACATACAATAGCTGTCGTCTACCAATTTTTCCAACCAACCCTGTTTACATGAAAATGATCCCCATATATAGAAAACTAATTTTAACCTTGTCTTCTAGGGTCGAACTATTCCCTCCTAGAATCATGGATCCGTTTTCTTTGAAAAAGAACAATAACTTCAACAGATTCACTAAAAATAGAAAACCTGAAATTGCCAAATCATAATCGTAACCAAAATATTATTTACAATCATTGATCATGATCAAAATTTGACCAAATGGTTGTGATGAGCCATCATGTGCACTATCATACACTCTATCACCCTTGCACGACAAGTCTGCTACGCAACGGTAAACTACAACAAAAAACGCAGTGGATTGCGGGACAAATTGGAAAAATAGGCGTTAAATATGACAATGCATCTCACTGATAAAACACTATTTTTAGAAACTGAGACATTTTTGTATTTAAGATCGTTATAAAGACTAACCTCTATCAGTTTCTTGAAATCCATCTCCAGCTAGTCGGAATACGTGTCGCAAAAACATGTCTTGGACATGAAATCATGAAAAATGAAAAACAGGACTCAAATATTCCTTTGAATCTCCCAATCCATGACACATTTTTCAAATCTAAGAGAGGTTATTATTATTTTTTTTTCCTAAACAAAAATGTCTTGGGGATTTTCAAAATTCCTCTCCAGTTGGTCAGAAATTGATCTTGAAGTTGACCACTAAACCAATCATTTGCGCAACACCACCTGTAGCATGTGCACAGGAAAATCCACTGTGTGACAACATCCTCTGCATGACAACACCCTATTCATGACATAATCCACTACGTGACAACATTCTATGCATGATAGAATCCACTGTGCGACAACATCCTATGCATGAGAACATCCACTACGTGACGAAATCCACTGCGCGATGAAATCTACTGCGTGACAAAATCCACTGCGCGATGAAATCCTCTGCGTGACAACATCCTATGCACGACGAAATCCACTATGCAACAACATCCTATGCGTGAAAAAATCCACTGCACGACAAAATCCTTTGTGTGGTGAAATGCCCTGCGCAACACATAGAAAATTTTTGCAGCACGCAGTTGCAAATGGAAATGGAACAAATAAATGATAAGCTTCCTTTTGAAACTAACTCTTGGAGATGTTAGATGTTTCCAGTCATAAAAACAATATGGTTGCTAACATGCATGACTTTGAAAATTGTTGACAAAAACATGGTTCTAACAGCTGGCTCCAACGGGGATGCTATCCTCCTTGTGAGGTAGAAAAGAACAATAGACCAGGTACCTACCCATTGGGCTTCTCCCAAACTCAACTTTCCAATTGTAACTTGTAACCTGCATCCGCAACCCAAAACTGTATATGCTCCAAACTAAAATCTGAAACTAAGTTGAAATTGAAAACCGCAGATTGCTAAAAGAAATGCTCGTAGTACGAAGCTTATTCACACTCCTACCTATCCTAACTGCTAAAAAAGATTTCAATCAAGTGAAATCAAAATTCCAATGCAACCAGGCAAGCACTTTATCCACTTTTTGGTTTATTTGCACATGCTTGCTCCAAATCCTGTTTACTGATAAGTCATTCAAAAATTTATCAATAAATTCAAATCTCAAAATATTAAAAACATTGGGAATGTTTGTCACCTCCACCAAAATTGCAAATGGATCCTCTAAAACATACACAAAACAACAACCATGTTTCACCCCTTCCACTGCATTCTCATTTTCATGTGATTTAATCTGTTGATTTCCACCAAGGGACTGTAAAATATGTTGAGACTGTTGGAGATAACAATCTTCTGAATGGGAAGATAGTGCTGGCTGAAATGAAACCCCTAGTGGCAAGCAATCCATATCTAACATTGATGCTAATTGACCCTCATATTTATTTCCAAGCCGGTAGTTGATCACAGGCTACAAATCTGAACTGAAATAAATTTCTGTGTAATCAACAACAAGGTCATTAAAAGTATGAGAAGATTGTTGGTCCTCTTCACTGATAACAATTTTCTCATGTAGAACAATGTCGATATGAATGCAGTCAAACTTCACTCCTTCCTCTGTTATCTCATGATTTACTTTCAACAATTCAAAGGAAGAAAAACATAATGGAAGATAGTTTTCATTTGCAAGTCCACTGCTTTCTTCATATTCAACATCAGGCCTGGAGGATTTATGATTTGAAACATTATAAACATTTTACTTCAACAATTTGAAAGAAGTAAAACACAATGGCAAGGTTCTTTCACCTGATTCAAAACCTTCTTCATTTTCTTCACTACTATCATATGCACATTTTTCAATTTATTTGGATTGATGAACATACTCATTTTTCAGATTCATCTTCAACCAATGGTTGTAATTTTGAACTGTTAAGACCTTCTACATAATAAGTAACAGGGTCATTAAACACATGAGAAGACTGCTGCAATTTCTTGTTAGGTTTTTCCCATGAATCAATGTGATTTTTCATCAACACACATTCCTCTGCCTTAGTGATGATATTTAACTTTTATTTCAATAATTTAAATGAAGCAAAGTAGAAAGGAAAATAATTCCCTTCAGTTGATTCAATTCTTTCTTCATATTCTTCTTTGTAACTGTGATATGTAGGTTGATTGCTCTCATTACACTATTGAAAAGGAACATTTTCTGATAGGGAACATGTATCTGGTTGTTCTAGGAAGTCAACATCATAATCATCATCATATTCATTATATATAGACAAATCAGCAACATCTATGATGCCATCCAACAAGAAAGAGATTGGGACATCAACCTACCCTTCAACAAGCTGATTTGCAAATTCATTTTCTTGATTGTCTACAAATGAATACATAAAACAATCAACCCTGTGCTTATGATGAGATGGATTATAAACTAAATTAGCACATTCTTTTTCAATAAGTGGAATATAATCCTTTGCAAGATCATCAACATTTAAAGCTTCAAGAGGACATATGATATTATTAACCCTCTTCTCAAGATTCAAATAAACTGTTCTTTGTTCATATTCATTGTCATGTTCTTTAGCATCCAACTCCTCATTTTGAATCTGTTTACATGCTTGAATATTGTCTTCAACTTCCCGAGCATTGTTGAACATCTGTTGCAAATACATAGACTTCATTTCCATCAAAAGAAACAATAAGTCTGATTGAAAGGTTGTTACATAATGGATCATGGCAACAACTTCAAGAGGTTGGACTTCTTTAGGAAGTTTATAATAAAGACTAGCAAACCTCTTGCTGAAATTTGAGATGGTTTCATCTTTCATTATTCTCATGGCATAAAAATGTAAAAGGAGTAGATCCCATGACTTTATCTCACCCCAAAATCTATGGAAATCTTCCCTCAATTCATCCCACGAGCTAATCGACTAAGGCTACAAATGTCTGAACCGTGCTTTGGCATCTCCTTTTAAGGACTGAGAAAAGGCCCTCATAGACACATCATCATGTTCGATCTCAAAAATTTCTATGAAAGGCTCAAAGACCTTAATATGTTTTTCAGGTGACTATCCATCAAGCTCTCCATTGAACCTAGGAGGGTACTTATAATGTTTTATAGGAAAGTCATGAAGGATGGAAGGAAATTTAAGAGCACTGTATCTTTCTTGAATCTTGGAGGGTACAAGATTAGGAATATAAGGTACAAGATTAGCTTTGGTTTCATTAAGCTCACAAGAATGATCATGAACATCATATGGTTCAGAGGAAGGATCTTAGTGAATATCGACTATACAAGAAGGAGGTATACCTACAGTTTGAAATGAAGGATATACAAGGGTAGATCTCTTGGATTCATTTGAATGCAGTAAGTGAATAAATATTCTTTTGGAAAACTCATGAAAGGAAAACTAGAAGATATTGATAAAACAGAAAAGTACTTCTTGAACTAAATTTAAGCTCGAGTACCTTATTTTTCCATACTGCTCTTCCATATATCTGTCAACAGGTCTCATTCTCTAGTGGAGTCTTTGAATCGGATTTGAATCTTGATTGGAGTCACCATGAAATATTTATCTTTGGATTCTTCTGCTAGTGGAATCACCTTCAATTGATTTTCTGATGTGTGGAGTCTCCAGAGAAGAAATACAACCAATATGTGCCTAAGTGTTTGCTACTCTCAGACCTTAGAATTAAAACAATGTCATTCTTCCCATGTAAAATTTATTCAATTCCATCCCCGACAATGATGCCATAATGTTATCACTTCGTAAATCTGTTCGGCTGATAAACAGACGAAGAAGGTAATGTTTTCATTTCATTCATCTTTGAGACCCAAAACTATCCTTTCAGATCTCAAGAGGGATCTCTTGGATGACGCGATCTCCACACAGGATATGGCTTTGAAAGCAATGGCTAGATTTGATGCCTTTGATGTAATGGGTTCTGGTTATATTGGGGCAAGAAAGAAAAACTTGGGCTATGGAGTCGATTTAAGGAAATGGCAGAGACAAATGACTCAGTGACTGAACTTGAGAGGATAGGGCTAGGTGAGCAATAATCTCCAGTGTAAAACTGTAACGTGTGGCAGGAGAAAAACACATGAAGTAACTCAGAGCACCGTTGCGGGCGAATTCGAAGTTAGCTTTAGAAGAAAACATTTTGTCTTGAATGACACAAACAAGGGGCGCTACGTAGAAAATCCATAGGTTCAAAAATTTGTTCTGAAATATACATAAAAAGATATGAATAAAGATGACAGGAAGCACGTGGGCAAAGAAAGAGGCACAATACATCCGACTTCTACAACTAGAATCTTTTCGTCAAGTTACAAGACCTTTGCATTAAATTTCGGTCAAAAAACTCAAATTACATACAATAGCTATCATCTACCAATTTTGCCAACCAACCCTATTTACATGAAAATGATCCCTATACGTAGAAAACTAATGTCACCCTTGACTGCTAGGGTCAAACTATTCCCTCCTAGAATCATGGATCCATTTTATTTGAAAGAGAACAATAACTTCAACGGATTCACTAAAAATAGAAAACCTGACTTTTGCCAAATCATAATCGTAACCAAAATATTCTTTACAATCATTGATCATGATCCAAATTCGACCAAATGGTTGTGATGAGCCATCATGTGCACTGCCAGACACTCTATCACCATTGCACAACAAGTCTTCTACGCAACAGTAACCTATAGCAAAAAATGCAGCGGATTGTGCGGTAAACTGGAAAAATAGGCGTTAAATATGACATCGTATCTCACGGATAAAAACTATTTTTATAAACTAAGATACGTTGTTTTAGTTAATATCGTTATAAAGAAAAAATTCTCTCTATTTGTTGAAATCCATCTCCAGCTAGACAAAATACATGTCACAAAAACATGTCTCAGACAGGAAATCATGAAAACTGTAAAATAGGGCTCAAATATTCCTTCGAATCTCCCAATCCGTGACACATTTTTCAAATATGAGAGAGGTTTTTATTATTTGTTTTTTCCTCAACGAAAACCTCTCGGGGATTTTCAAAATTCCTCTCCAATTGGTCAGAAAATGATCTTTAAGTTAACCACTAAACCAGTCATTTGCGCAACGCGACCTGTAGCCTATGCATAGGAAAATCTACTGCGCGACAACATCCTATGCACGAAAAAATCTACTACGCGACAATATCCTATGCATGATAGAATCCACTGCACGACAACATCCAATGCATGATAGCATTCACTGTGTGACGAAATCTACTGCGTGATGAAATCCACTATGTGACAACATCCTATGCACGACATCCCACCACGTGACGAAATCCACTGCACGATAGAATCGTTTGCGTGGTGAAATGCTCTGCGCAATGCATAGCAAATTTTTTCAGTGTGTAGTTTCAAATGGAAATGGAACAAATAAATGATAAGCTTCCTTTTGAAATTGACCCTTGGAGATGTTAGATGCTGCCAGTCATAAAAACAATATGGGTGCTAACATGCATGACTTTGCAAATTGTTGACAAACCTATAACCTTAGCTATGAAAAATATGGTGCTAACACCCCCCATTACAATGCTTGAATCCCTTTATATAGTGCTACCAACCACCTAAGAACATTCTATAGGAGGAATCTTCTAGAAGTAGAACCTTCTAGGATGTCCTCTTACATTTATTACATCTAACTACTATAGTGGGCCTTATTTAATACTATAGTGGGCCTTATTTAATACTATAGTGAACCTAGTCCACCTTACATTGAATGACCTCCACTATTATCCTATGGGCCCTTCGCCCCACACCCCCCCAACTACCCCTATAGATACACTAGATATCACCTAATGGAATCTACAATAAGATGGATCCCACTCCTACAATTGAATATGTGGCATTATCACCAAGTTCCACTTGCATTATTACTTCCTGCTCCTAAAGTTTGTTGAAGGCCCTATTGTTAGATTTCATGTTTTTGGAGGCTCCACTATCCACATATTAACCGACACTAAACATGGTGTTATATGATATGAATGGGACCATAGAGAAGTGCATCTCAAGATTGGATAAAATATCATCCACTCGAGTCAATGTTTCTTCATTCCCAACAATCTAGTTCTTATACTGTTGCTTTCTCTTCCCTTTCTTCTCATGAAATAGATAAGAAAAGTGCCTAAATTTTTGACAATTGAAATACTTTATGTGGCTCAAGTCCTTCTTTCCCTAGTTAGAGGAACTTGAATCCTCTTTCGTCCCTTTTTGACCCTTCTCGAGTCCTCCTTTCTTGTTTCCCTTTTTCACCTTGCTAATGAGGGAAATATTTTTCTCCTCCTCCTCCATATCTGCAACAATCTCCATTCTTTCCTCCTCGTGGTTGAAGTCATCCCATAACTTCTCAAAAGTAAGAAGCATTTGTTTGGCACAAACCCCATGGAAAAAAGGTTTCCAAGAAGAAGAGCACCCATTTAATGCAATGGGTACTAGTTCTTCACCCTTTAACTCATCTCCAATTGATGGAAGGTGATCACGAAGTTCACTAATTTTAATCAAGTAGGAAACTACAATATTTGTCTTGCTCATCCATATGGCTCTAAGCTTATTACTTAACATATTCCAATTGATGTTCTCAAATCTAATAGAGAGTGACTATAGAATCAAACATGTCCTTTCTCATGGTATTCCTAGCAATATGAGGGTTCAAATGATCATTCATAGAGTCAAGGATGACTCACTTGACCTTAGCCATATTATTTTTATTTTCTACTAACAACACAAGATTGGTAGGCTCTACAACTAGCTTATTAACAAAGTCCCATAGATCTCTCTCCTCTAACAACATCTTTACTTGACACATCCATGGAACAAAGTTAGAGGGACCTTCCTATCTATATTTATATATGAGATTGAATGTATTATCGTATTGCACTGGAATATTCTATTCAACTAAACAAAACAAGAACATAGTCAAAGGTCCATTAGCATCTCACCCCTTAAACCTCCCAACAACTCTGTTGGCCCTTGACCAAGTTTTGGGATAACCTTGGTCATTTTGACCTATTGTGGGACTTTGACAGCCAGTCGAATAAGGAGATCCAAGTGAAGAAGAGATCATGGGATATCGGTCCACTTTTGGGCCTCTTTTAGGGTTTTGAGTTAATGTAATGGGAAGGGGATGTCAGCCCATGGGTTTACCCACGTTTAGGCCCACTTTTGTAATGTATAAATAGATACTTAGGCAATGTAAGAATGGCCGATGGCTTAGTGCTAGTAGTTAGATTTGTGTGATTGGATGTGGATTGTAAATGATCCATGCATGATTGTAAGAGGCTTGCAGAGCTAAGTGCTAGTTGTTGTAAGAAGTTGTAGAAGGCTTTGTGCTAAAGTACAAGGAAGAAGGATATAGTGAGTTGCGCAGATCTTATGTCCTGTGCGAAGTAAGGGTTTTGAGTGGCTTTGTGCTGTAACTGATTGAAGACACTAATAAAGAATAAGAGTTGGTGGACGTAGCCCTAGGGAGGGGGTGAACCATGTAAATTTGTGTATTGTGCTTTGTTCTTTGATTTGATGCATTTATCTGTTCCGTTGCTAAGTGCTTTGATATATTTAGATAGATCTACTTAGGCTTTGTGCTTCCTAGATGTGTATGAATGTTAGATCTGATGTGTATGAAGATTCTTAGTGTTGATCTATTGTGTCTGATCTATTTTACTATTGCTAAGTCTTGAAATATATTAGATCTAAGTGAATGCTGTGATGCTCTGTGCAATTTGCGAAGTATAAGAAGGGTTGAATATTGATGAATAATCGATGCTAAGTGCGCTATAAGGATAGAATTATAGATCAGTGTCCCAGCTAAGGTTGCATACACTTGAGTCTTGCAACCACCCCTGCCTCTACCTCGGGTGAGACTTCATATGCTTCATAGGTGTTTCCGAAAGGGCTGGTAGTTAGGGATTTGTTGGTGTGCTCTTGAGCGTTGAACCCCGGGTATGCCCCTATGCCAAAAAATGGTTTCGTTGTCGGGACCTAAAACTGTGATTGCTGGGAACTAGAGAAGAAGAAGCTTTGTGCAAAGAAAGATCTGTGCATAGATCTGTTGCCCTAGTGCACAATGTTCTACTTGACTTGTGAAGCTTTGTGCCAAGAAAGAAAGAGATCAGATATGTGAGAAAAGAGGTTGATACTGAAGAAAAGAAGCAAGATCTGAACACTTTGTACTCTAAGAAAGGTAAAAGTGGGATTTTCTGATTTAAAAAAGGTAAGATCTATAAGCTCTATGCTCTGATAAAGGTAAGAAAGTTCTAGATCTGAAAGCTTTGTGCTCTGTAGAAGTAAGATAAGTGGAATTTTTTTGTTTCTAGAACATGGATCTAGGTATTCTTGATAGATTCTATCCTAGATTGAAAACTAGGGCATTATTAGATGAATGAAGGTTTGATATGAATAGATTTGATAAGAATAGTGATAGATATGTTATACCTATGCATAGAAAGAATGTTTGGACTAACAAATGGATGCATGATCCTAGAAATAATTTGTTGCAAATTGGCCCCTATGATTCTAGTGCAAAGTATAGAAGAGGCTGGGGATCAGTTACAAGAAAGAGAGGATTAAGCCTCTGTTACAGTTGCAGAAAATTAGGACATCTAGCTAAGGAATTCCCTGGTGGAGGACCTAGTTGTCTTTGTTGAAAATTTCTAGATCATGAAGTATTGGATTGCCCCAGAATGATTGCTAGGCTCAAAGGAATGAATATGAATCCTAAGGCAACTCCAGAGATAGCATAACTTTAGAAAGAATCAAAGAAAGTATTAATTCAGATGAAAGAAACCCTGAATGAACACCGACATGTCAGATTATCAGAGATCTTTAAAGAAAAAGAATGCATCGAAGTAAGGATAGGGGACTTCGACATTGATTGTGTTCTAGATGAGGAAACACAGATGAATATCATGATCGAGAGAATGTGGGAAGCTATAGGGAAGCCTACCATGACCCCTTCACTAGGAGGAATAGGACTCTTTAGAGGAAAATTGGTAAACCTATGTGGAAGGCTCACTCACATATCTATGAATGCTAATGGAACTTCGACTGAAGAATATTTTGAGATTATTAAAATTATTGAGGACAACACCCCATTTACTATGTTACTTGGAAAACCTTGGATTGACAGAGATCAAGTTGGATGGAAGGAAGAAACATAAGTTTTGGAACAGAAGAAACAAGAATTAAAAGATTTTATGACTAAGAATATTGCACAGTTGATTGAAGAACAAAAGAACAGATCAAAGTTCCTTGACACTAGAGACCCCTATGTCGAAGATGAAAGAATATCAGAAGGCTCGTAGAAGACTGAAGCACCTGTCTCAGAGAAAGAATAATTATTATCCCAGATAGAATCTCAATAGCCCGCAGTGACTATGCTAAAAGAAGATAGGAATCATAAGGGAAAAAGATAGATCGAGTTGAAGATTACTAGGAAGAAGGATACAAATTTAAGTAAGAAGAGGGCAAAGATTGAAAATTTACAGGAGATTCCAGATGGAACATCGCAGAAAGAAAACTTGCATAATTTGAGCTTTGCCAGGATATCAGAACAACGACCTATGGCACTTTTCCATGGCGAAGCAATATACTCGTTGGAATGATATACCCGTTCGAATTCCACCCCGAATGGACAAAAAAGCATTAAAGGATCACCACCATACCATTGGACCTCACCATAATGGATAGATCAACATTAATGGAAGGTTCATACCTATTACAAGAAGACCGTTGCCAAATTTCTTATTTATCTCGTCGCGCCATGCCCGAAGAACACTTTTTCCAACTAAGAATTCGAAGCCCGCAGAACTAGTGATTGTATACAGTGGTCATTGCGATCTGATTGTTCATCCTAGTGTAGTATATGAGATCATTGTGACCCCGATTATTTTTCCCGAGTGCGTATGTCTGACGAGATTATTGTAGTTGAAGAATATGTCACAGAGGTCCTCCTTGATTTAATGACTGAGAGAGTCATGTCCGAAAGAGGAATGTCCACTGGAGTCTAAGCATCATCGACAAGAGGAGTAGCATCTTCTCCATCCACTGCCCGATCTGGACCATCCCGACAGGTCGATGAGAAGAGAATGCAACATAAGGATGATCTTGCGAATGCTAAATTGATTCCAATCATTTTTCCTGCTTACCTACCCCTTCTGCATGGTGAAATCAACCGTGACAATGTGCTCCGAGATTTATGGTATGCTATGATCATTTCATACCTACCGAAAGGGGTGCGCACAGTTCGTGCCAATCAGGACAAGCTCGCAGCGTTGAAGTTTAGTGACTTCAACCTCAGTGACAAGAAAGTCTACAGTATGCTCACACTGAACAAGTATCTAATGAAGACAAAGGGAAAGAACTTGAAGATCGCCCTGCAGTCTTGGACCTAAAACCTTGCACAATCAACATTGTTGAATGTCATGAATATCCCGCACTTTGGCAGGCACCAGGAGGTGAATGCATGCATAAAGTTGCTTCTATCTTGCTATCACGAAGGATACTTGTTGTTGAACCGCCATGTCACAGTGGATTTGAACTTGATTAATTGAATCATAGGACTCAACATGCAGGGCCCTGACCCATAGGAGTTTTATCCTGGAAAGATCACAGATAGAGCGCTAACAACGAAGATCAAAGAAACCTATGGCGACGTCAAGAAGGGAACACGAGGCTACAAGGTAGCCTCTATTCAGAGCAGTGCAATGCACCTTGCCTGTCAGTTTATCACAGGAAAGCTAGTTTGCAAGAACTGACACACCCAAGTAACTGGATTCATAGTCAATCTTGCAGGGAAGTGCACAAAAGGACTTCAAATGAATTGGGTGAAGTACTTGGTGAATCAACTCGAAATGGATTGCAGGGAAGCACACGACCAAGGGTATGAGTTCCATTTTAGTTGGCTTCTCATACTGATCACCTTCATAGCATGGGAGATGTCGGAGGGTGCCACTTTCCTAGGGACCGAGCCTTTTTTACCTTGGCTACGAGGTTCAGTACCCTATGGTACTTGACCAATATGAGCAAGAAATGGTAGTCGAATGTCATCTTCCACATATACTACAACCAGATGAAGACATCCATCCAAGATATGCCTCACATTACCCCGAACACGCTCTACAGATTCAGACCCTTAATGAAGTTCAACGTGGATCGCCACTTCATTTATATAACAATGTGAGATGATGAACACAAGCAACAATTTTAGTCTTATTAGAAGTTGACCGAGGAAGACATCGAAGAGATCACCAAGTATTGGTTAGCCAATATTCTCATTCCAGTGAACCCCTCAGAGCTATCTGATATTGATAGCCCAGAGAATGTACTGGATACACCAGGACCAAGCAAAATGAAGAAGCCTGAAGAGGTTCACAAAGTAGACAGTGCATTTGTAAGGATTGCCTCTATCACACCAAATGAAGGAGGTGATGATGAAGAGATAGAAGGTGCATAATTTGAACAACAGAAAGGTGAAGTACCACCACCTAGGGATGAAGAAGACTTGTCTAAGAAAAGGAAGGTCACACCTTTGAAATATTCCTCCCGAAAGAAACCTAGAACCCCTGTAACCAATATGCGAACTACCCTCACATTGTATGACTTTGATTTCATCGTTGCAATGGTAAATGATGCTTCAAAGGAGATAATAGAGAAGTAGGAGGTGAAGTAGGAGCAAATGTATAATCGTATAGAGATTGAAATCCAAGGATTGTAGTAAGCACTCCAGTCTAGCCGCGCAGTCCCCACTGCGCCTCTGACAATAGGGAAAATAGAACCAAGAGATGAGCCAACTCAACTTCACCAGATTACTGATATGGTCAAAGATTGCCTTTGGCAAGCTCAAGAAGACATAGCACATGCCACCTAGGCTTTGACATAGGTACAGGGAATAATTGTCGAGCAGCGCAATGCTGTCGAACGAGAAAACCTTGCTCTTCAAGTACAATGGGACAAAGAGAAATCAGAGATACAACACAACAAGGAACAGTTGCTTGCAGAGAATCTTGAAGTCAAGGAACTAATCAATAGAGAACTCCTCTCTATGACTGTTATTGAAGTACAGGCTGAAGAGAAAGTTCCACAACAGGTGGCACATCTTGAAGAAGTTATACATAAGCTTCAACAATGCATCGTCGATCTAGAACTCCATGTTGTGCCCAAGACCCCTCAAGAGATAAGAGACCAGCGAGAAGCAATTGTTCACAATGCAGTTGAATGATTGAAAGATATTTCCTTGCAGTGCAATTAGCTCAGTAACCAGAGTGCCCAAAAATATGAAAACCTTACAGAGAATCCAGAGTTACAGGCGTTGGAGTCACAACTCTAGGAAGCAAAGCAGCATGCAGATACATTACAGGCACAGATGAAGGCCCTATATGCAATGGATAGAATGAAAATATCTCATGAATAATGCATAGCTCAACAACAGATACATATGATATAGAGAAAAGTGATGGAAATCACTCAGTGAATCCAACTGGTGAAATACAAGGCATGCATGTTATTTTCCAAGATCGAAATCTAGGGAGTAGAGATTGAGCAATTCGTCATCACTACAGAACAACACCTAGAAGGACCAGTAAAAGACACAGTGATCCTAGCATTCACCCAATAGGAGGCCACAACGAAGCAGCAGTTCGAGGTAGTTCGAGCCAAGCTCGAGGTTTTCGAAGAAGAATTGTGTAGACCAGAGTGACTCGAGATGAGTCATAGTCGAGTGTTGGGGGCCTGTTGGCCCTTGATCAAGTTTTGGGATATCCTTGGTCATTTTGACCTATTTTGGGACTTTGATAGCTAGTCGAAGAAGGAGCACCAAGCGAAGCAGAGATCATAGGATCTCGCTCCACTTTTGGGCCTCTTTTAGGGTTTTGGGTTAATGTAATGGGAAGGGGATGTCAGCCTGTGGGTTTACCCACGTTTAGGCCCACTTTTGTAATGTATAAATAGATAATTAGGCAATGTAATAATGGCCTATGGCTTAGTACTAGTAGTTAGATATGTGTGATCAAATGTGGATTGTAAATGCTCTGTGCATGATTGTAAGAGGCTTGTAGAGCTAAGTTCTAGTTGTTGTAATAGGTTGTAGAAGGCTTTGTGCTAAAGTACAAGGAAGAAGGAGCTAGCAAGCTGTGCAGATCTTCTGTCCTGTGCGAAGTAAGGGTTTTGAGTGGCTTTGTGCTATAACAGATTGAAGACACTAATAAAGAAGAAGAGTTGGTGGACGTATCCCCAGGGGGGGTGAACCACTCAAATTTGTGTATTATGCTTTGTGCTTTGATTTGATGCATTTATCTCTTCTGTTGCTAAGTGATTTGATATATTTAGATATATATACTTAGTCTTTGTGCTTCCTAGATGTGTATGAATGTTAGATCTAATGTGTATGAAGATGCTTAGTGCTAATATACTAGATCTGATCTATTTTACTATTGCTAAGTGCTAAAATATCTTATATCTAAGTGAATGGTGCGATGCTCTGGGATATCTGCGAAGTATAAGAAGGGTTGAATATTGATGAATAATCGATGCTAAGTGCACTATAAGGATAAAATAACAGATCTGTGTCCCAACTAAGGTTGCAGACACCTGAGTCTTGCAACCACCCATGCCTTTACCTTGAGTGAGACTTCATCTGCTTCGCAGGTGTTGTCAAAAGGGCCGGTAGTTAGGGCTTTGTTGGTATGATCTTGAGTGTTTAACCTTGGGTCTGCCCATGTGCCAACAAATTCCCTCTCATAAGTACCAATCCTATTCTCCATTCAAGGATCCCTAGAAGGTTTCAAACAACTACTCTAATACCATGAAGACTTTTTCTAACTCATGGTAAATAGATTTCTCATTGTAACCCAATTCCTATAGTAAAATAAAAAAAACAGAACAAAGAACCTATCAAAACAACTATCTAATAAATGCTAAAATATCTAAAGTGATGCTATAGAAGACAATGAACATAATTCAATAGTTGATTGTCAAAACCTACCATAACTTTTACTAATTCTAAACATGAAAAGAATATGCTATAGGAAAATACCCCTAAATTGCTAGCTCCTAGAGTCAAGACTCAATGAATGAATCTATACCTCTACCCTCTCTTTTATATATTTGAGAAGGGAATACTAGGGTTTACAAAATAGGTTTGCAAGTGAATCAAACTTATATTGGTTGTGGAGCCTAATTATATTTCTGATTCAGAGGTCTTATTTCAACCATGTTTGGATCCCCGTTCTTGACTGTTTGGTATGTGTTATATATTTTGCATGATTATCCCCACAAACTATTATGTTGTGCCAAGAGTGGAAGGGGGGTGGAGGCCCCAAATAATATTTTTTGGGAAGTTTTTTTCATTTTTTTTGGGTGGTTTTGTCACATAGTTTTTCGACCCATAGTTTTCTAATTCTGATTAGGGAATTAAGGTTGTAATCTAATCTAGGTCAATGAATTAGGTATTTTGGATGCTACATGATCCTATATATTGTATTGTGATGGAGAAGTTAATATGAAATTAGAGAGAGTATTGTTTCTGAGAGAGGAGGTTGTGAGAGAGTGAAGAGGACGTTGTAGCAGATGTTTTGCAAGTGTTAGCCCTTCATTTTTTTGGATGGAATAAAGGAAGGACTGGTTGTTTCTCCATGGACGCAACCCATATCAGGTGAACAATGTATATCGATGTCTATCTTGTATTGTTTTCTTTTGTGTTTGATTTCTGCATTCATTTTGATTTTTTTATTATTATTTCTCTTTGATACTATTCCTAAAAATTGGTATAAGATCCGAAGTTCTATTTGGTTGATAAATTTAGAGGAGAGGAGGTTTCCTATTTTGAGTGGGAGAAATGGTGGAAGAAAGAAATTTTAGGGTTGAGAAGTTTAACGACCAAAAATACCATCTATGGAAGATGCAAATGGAGTATTATCTATATCAAAAAATTATTTTTATACCATTGGACAAAATAGAAAAGAAGCTGATAACTATGAAGGACGAAGAATGTGAGGTTTTTGACAGAAATACACTAGGAACAATATAGATGCTCCTACAAGTGCCAGTGGATTTCAACATTTCAAAAGAAAAGACAAGGAAATATTTGATCAAGGAATTTACTAAGATGTATGAAAAACCCTCATCCTCCAACAAGGCATTTCTTATGAAGAATTTATTTAATATGAATATTTCAAAAGGTGATCCTGTTGTTGATCATTTAAATGAGTTTAACACAATCACCTGTCAGTTAAGTTCTATAGGAGTAAATTTTGATGATGAGGTGTTGTGCCCACACAAAACCCTCCCTAATTTATTCTCTTTCCTTTTCCCTAAGAGAAGAAATCCCCCCTCCCCCCCCAACTAAACTTTTCTACTGGAAATCCTCTCAGACTCTCTAAACTTGTTGAAAAATCAACTCACTTTTTTTTATCTTCATTGAAGCCTTCATGATTCTTCACTTGGAAGATTTATTTACTTTCATTTTATTTTTATTTATAGTAATACCAACGAGTTCATGACCAACTCAGTAGTACATAGTAAAAGCTGCAACTCTTAACGTTTTCAAGCTTGAGTTGGGTGTACCGACGAAGTTGTGTTAAAATTCACCAATACACTGGCCACCTGCTACCTAACTTGGCTGGTGTACTGGAGATGTTCATATAATCATCCCCAACACAAGGTTATATATCAGTGAAGTTCCCACTAACTTCACTGATACACTGACATACTTCCACTGAACTTCACCGACACACAACCTTACACCAACATACTTCCTCTCACCTTTGTTGATACATGGTGTATCAATGAGGTTCATCTCATATTCATGATACATCATGTATTGACTAAGTTCATTCCTTTCTCTCCAATACTTAATGTATCAACAAGGTTATTATTTCTCTTGCCAACATATACCTCATCAACAAGACACACCTTCATCTTGAGACTTCTCCTATTCTCCAGCTCAGATCCTCCTCGCTGTGTTCGTCAGTCAAGTTCCTATGATTTTCGATCATTAATATTTTCATGAATGATTGGATAGCCCATGAATGATTCCTACCTCACCTGATATAATCCATATTTTAGTTGTGATTAAGTCTATTTGTGTCACCAACAACTTTCATTTCACATACCATACTATCTTGTTTACTTTACACTTCTTGATTTTATGACTAACCATAATCATGAAAGTTTCGTCTATCATTAGGTGGGTTAACTGCAACATATATAAGACTTATGCTATCTCTGAATTGCATCTTAGAAGAAAATTGGTCCTCCTAGCTCCTAAATAGTGTTAAACACTCTGAACATCAGTTGGTTGTTTTCACAAATTTATGTTTTTGTGATATTGCCACATTACCTCAGCTCCAATGGATGAACGAAGATCCTACACAACACAGATAATACAAGAATTGGTGGAACTGAATTATGGTAAAGAGAATAAGAACAAGAACACAATTTTATTAAAAAATGCCTTCGCTCACAATTTTCGGGTGTTCATCAAAGTGTATTTTTCATCCCCAAAATAGGCTAACTTTATGATTTACACAATTACAATTCCAATGTAATTGTCTGAATCAAATCTGAGGATCAAAAGTGTCAGAATAATCATCAAGGTTTTCTCGACAAGTTCACCTCATTATCCATGACATCGCTAAGATATTTGAATGACATGGTAAATTATCTCACCAAAATCATCTCCCTGCACTCTTCGTGTCGCAAATAACAGTACCCAAATCAGATGTCATACGAGTAAGTTATGAGCTTTCAAAATCACACTAGGCGGAGTCAAGATATCGTTCAACAAGATAACACATGAAGATTACATGGAATTGAGGTAGCAAGTTAGCGATTTGTAGGAGTATTTGAATACAAAAATTTCTTAAGTCTCTCAATATTTAGGAGTGCTTGCAGAGAAAGTACGTAAGCTAGATTTGATCACTTTATAAAGCGAAGCCAAAATTAATCCTCTAATCAAAGAAAGGAAGATGTTGTTCAATTATTTGATAGCTGTCGAAGGAAACATACATTTTTTTTATGTCGCATGTCCCTCAATTTGAGCATGAGGGATCATCTAGCATAGAGTTCCCTGATGATTTCATGATACACATTATCTCTAGTTGAGACTCCCTCAATGATAACTAGAAGGACTTTGAATTTGATAGAGTGCATGGGTCTCATGTTGGTCAAGGAAATGTTTTTCAAGAGTTTCAACCTTTGTTTCAAACTGCATTGGATGGGTACAATGTCTTTGTTTCTTGCATGTGCCCAAACAAGGTCAGGTAAAACTCACACAATGGGAGGGCCAAGTCATGTCCGAGGACTGTATTTTAGAGTCTTTGAGGAGATTTTTGATTTATGTAATGTCAACATCATATGTACCTCTACATTTACATTCAACGTGGCTATTCTAGAGATTCACAATGAAAATCTTCATGATTTACTCTATAGTTGTAATGGGAGTGGCACAAACACAACTATGCAAGTGGGCACATCTGGATCTTCTAAAAGACTTGTCTAAGAGCAGGTTGAAAACTAGACAAGCTTTGCAAGAGTACTAAAAATGGGATTACAAAAACATGGTGTGGAATACAATAACTCTAACATATGTAATCATTCTCATATGAAACATTGAATTAAGTCTTGGAAACTGTAATACTATAAAGAAGTGGAGAGATGTGGCAAACGAAGCTCAGAAATAATTGTATGAAATGAGAAGGAAGTTTCTAGGCTAATCTTGGAGGTTATGGGTTTGAAAAGGGCACTTAAAGAGGAATCTGATTGGTTCCTTCTCCTATTCAGTGAAGTTCAAAAGGCCTGGAAATTTGCATTCACATTACACATAGATATGAATATAGAGAGTGTACTACTAGCAGAGAGGAGAATATTTGAAAAAAACCAAAATTTACAGTTGAGAAATCAAGTATCTTAGTTATTGAAAGTAGAAATAGATCATAAGGTATAGTTGGAAGAACAAACAACAAAAATCATTTCCTTCAAGCTAAAGCATAAGAACTTGAACAAAATCTTTCAGATGTGAAAACTTTCAAGGATAGAGAAACGTTTGGTTTTCCTGCCAACTTGGCATCTGCTAAAGATATTGATACAAACATGCACATGATTAGAGAAGATAACGGAGATAGGTTTTAGATTAAGCTTGAAATTTCATGTGGAGGGGAGGGTCCATGGCCCATCCAACCCCTCCACATTATCCCTATACAAAATTGCACATGCCCCTTTGAAAAATCTCGAACATATTCTCAGTGAAACAATACTCAATGCATGTTACCGAAGGCAGTGTGAGGATGGTCATCGACTCAACCAATGACCATGAGAACAAGAGCGTTGATGAACCTAATGACCACGTGAACAACTTCATCAATACATCCAGATAACTTGTGATCAACTTAGCCAGTGTGACTGAAACACTTGTGAGCTACTTGGCCAATGTACCAGAGAACTTGTGAGAAACCTGGCCAATACACCCAACAACAATAACATTAACTCGGTCGATACATGACCACATTTCAATGTTTGATCATTTTAAAGTTAGTGTGTGGTGATAAATTTTGGGTGATTTCATTTGTATGAAGTTCAATTGTTTATATGAATTGGATCATTTATATGAAGTGGAGACCAATTTTCCACCCCCTCCAATATAGAAATTGAACTAATTACCACCGCTTGAAATGACCTATGCATGGTGATTGAATTCGAGTCTACACACAACATAAAGATGATACGCAAAAATAGTCTAAGCTCATATACCTCAATGATCACTTGTAAGTCTATATAATGTGATGCAACTGGAGCTCCTCCAACATGTTGAGACTTACCTCAACCATCAACTCACTAGCACCGAAGCTAATCACTTGATCTTCATTGATACATACCAGAGCAGTTCGATCCTTCTTTGTTGAAACATATTGAAGAAATTTGTTCTTTCCTTTCCAAAACATGAGTTCATGCTTTTCTTGTTGAAATAGGGACAAGAACCTACTCTTATCACATAAAATTTTCAAAACCTTAAGGGTTGGTGGTTTCTACCTAAGTATATATTTTTGTCTGTCTTTATTCCTTTGCAGACCTGATCGTATGTTTCTCCTCTCAGCTTATAGTTTTCCTTTTGTTTGCCTTCATCTAGTTGATCGACCTATTTTCCTTGTTGGATCACCTGAGAAGTATCAGTCCTCATCCTTCCTTTTCTCTCTCTTAGGCCGATCATTCCCTACTTCATTTATGTCTCTAATATTTTGTTTTTCCGAGCCCTCAGCTAGTCATTCAAGTAATCCACATAGGCCACATTCATGAGAACTAGATGCAATGCTTGAAATAGTCTGATATAAACTCAAATCAAGTGAGTGGGTGAGATAAATTTTCAACGGCAGAGCTCCTTTGAGCAGATCAGATCGACGACCATTGGGTGATCGAGACCATATAGTTGCATGAGGTATAGCACTAGCCAGAGGTCCATAATCATGAATCCATCATAACCGTTGATCTCGAGGGACGCATGGCACAAGATCAACATTTCGATGACTCAGAGGATGGACCAGTCAAAGAGAAGAGTGTTAATGACTCATGAAATGTGAAGTCATGATATGATCTGGGCCATCCATTTCAGAAGGACACGTGGCACAGGATCTAAACACTAGAAAAAGTATTTTCAGCAAGGTTGAGGTGAGAAGGGCCGATGGTCCAAGATCCCGAAATGTTGATATGATCTAGGCCGTCCGATGCAAAGAGATGTGTGTCGCTCGATCCAAACTATCACAATTTCACTACTTGGAGTTTTCAGAATGGATCACGATGTGCCTGGGAGTAAGGCCCAAGATCACAACCCAGGGTCATATAGAAAGTGGGGCCAAAAGAAAAATAAGTGCCTATCCAAGCAGTGGGTGGCCAAATTTGTTCAGATAAATGATCGCAGTTGTCAGTTTACAATAAACCTGGCTGTTGATCCCGATGGGTCGTTTCATGACTTCGGGCATCGAAATATTTGAAATCAAGGGGAGTGAAAACTCCCAAACTACGAAATCCTGATATTTCATGTGGATAAGCACGAGGTCACAACCCGTGGTCACATGGGGAAAGGGAATGGAGCCACGTGAAATATTGAAGTGCCCGAGTTGGTCACATAGAAGGATCGGTGTAGCCTTGAGACGCCATAATTGCCTCAAAGGAATTATGAGCTTTCCTGGAATAGTCATGGGTGTCAGGCCTTGTTCTGATCCCAATGAAAGTAGTTAATGAAAAGGGGGAAGGTGGTTGAAACCTAGTTTCATCACATAAATGGAAAGCATGGAAAATCTAGCCATGGAGGGAAGACTGTCAGTCGAAAGTTCCCTGTCATGGCTTTTCTTGTGATTCCCATACCGATCTAATATTGCATCTGACAAAAAAAGGAAAGTGCAGACTGACAGAAGAATATGCAGACGCCAAGCCTTGAATGCAATGACCAAATAATGCTTCTGAAGAGAGAAAGTTTCTTTGAGTATAAATACTCAGTTTTGATATTTTGTTAAGGTCGATGGTTGAGCTAGGATCCCATATTATAAAGTTTTAATGAAGCCTCTGGTTCTCTGGTTATGCGTGGCCATTTGAGAATTCTTTTTTAATGATAGTCAGATTTCTTATCATCGTATTTGCTTCTAATATTTAAGACTCGAGCATGGATGACCCACTCGAGTTGTTGTGACTGTATTGTAATGTATGTTTGATTGCAATATTATTATGACCTTTTCAGTTTCTCGAATTTTTGGGTTCAAAAAGATCTTGTATTCAAATATTTTCCTCCTTAGGCTGCTGAAAGACCCAATGTCCATAGCAGACCTCTACTTATCCTCACTAGTTCTTCCCCATACTCACCCTTTACTGCAACTTACTGACTGAAGTTAGATCAAGACCTCACCTGTTTTCACATATCAGCCCAACTTTCTGAGTTAAAACGCTATTATCCTGAGCTTGTGTCCATTAGACCCCCTCTAAATTTATTCATTGTTACATAAAATGATGGTACTGGGCTTACCTTTGATGCAATCTAGAGGTGACTTCTAGTTCCAACATTTCTGGCGCCGTTGCCGGGGAAGAAATTGAAGATTTTCCCTAGGATTGAATGACAAAGCTTACTAGTTCTGAAGGTGTAGTAGAACTTAGTACATAAAAGGTTGCAACTGTGCACCTGGAGACTCCATTGTGGTAACTCCATTGATGCTAATCCACTGGCGACTCCACTGCTTCAACTGTGGCTTCTAGAGGAAAAAACACAAGGTCTACTCCACAACTGCCTTTAATGACACTTGAAGCTGACCTAGAGAAAATTATCAGAAAGGGAAAGGATCTTCGAGAAAGTAGTTCTACTACTGAACCAGGTATTTTTGATGATTTTCATTATCCTCTTGTAGAGACTCTGATATCTGCTTCTTATTTTCCTATTCTACCGTCTATTGGAGTTTCCCAAAATTCAAAGTCTGGGAGTGTTCCTGTTGAGTTTTATCCTCCTGGTTTTGGATTGGAAGGAGAAAGCTTTGTCACTCCTATTTCCCCTGACATTGTCCTTGGTCTAGACCCCAAAACTCAGAAGTTTTTCCCACTCCAGGATTTACCACCCCACCTCCTATCACTGTTGCTGCTACTACAGAAAGGGAAACCTCTTCTCCCTCAAGCCATGAAGATTTTTCCCCGAATCCTATGATGTTTCTCTTTCCTCTTGGAAGTTCAGTTCCAATATCCCCTATTCAAACCCGTTCCCCTCCTAGTTCTCCTCCACCTATCATCCCTATGACAGGAGCTAATCCCCCTAGAAATAGAATGGAATCTATATTTTCTACCAAATATGCCCCTCTTGTTTTACCTCAACCTCTTAATTCCCTCCCAGTTGGTGGCTACCTTAAGTAGCTACCTAAGTTCACTAGGGAGGGAGATATTACTGCAAAGGAGCACCTTGCGACTTTCTATAGTTGTGCTGACAACTATGTCATAGTAGACGAAGATGTATGGATGAGGATTTTTGTTCATAGTCTTGATGGAGAAGCCAGGAAGTGGTTCTGGGCCCTAACCCCTGGATCCATTAATGGGATTGAGGCTTTAGATGATGTCTTCTTGAGACAATGGGGAGATAAAAAAGACTTCATGTATTATATCACCAAGTTTGTGTCCCTAAAGAGAAAATAGGGAGAGTATATCTCTAACTTCTCCAAAAGATTCAACAAAATGTACAATAAGATCCCTGCCGAGATAAATCTTACAGAAGCCTCTACCAAAATTACCTATGCCAATGCTTTTGACCCTGATTTATGCCTCCTGTTAAGAGAGAGAAGATCTACCTCCTTGGCTCATATGCAAGATGCAACCCTGGAAGTAGAGTCTAATATATTGGTATTTGATCGACTTAAGAATAAGGTTGATAGAGATAGAGGAAGGGAAAGATCTGAAGCCTCAACCTCCAGTTCCTCCCCCCTCCCCCATCAAATGGACAAAGTAACTAAGTTACTAAAATCAATTTCAGCTAGAATGGAAAGGTTGGAATTGGAGGGAAATCAAACATACAAAAGTAATCAAAATATTGATAACAGAGGCAACTTTAGGAGGCTGAATAACAATGCTGCTCAGATTATACAAAGAGAGCCTTGGAACAAAGATAGGGATGATCAGAAAATCCAAGCCCCTCTTCAGAACAACCTTTTTGAAGATGATGGTGGAGAGGAAGAAGACCTTGACCCAAAAATCCACTGTCTTGAAGACACATCTCCTTCCCCTCACTTAACTCAATCAGCATATGAAGAGTCTCTTATGGAAATTCAACTAAACGAGCTGAGCAAGGGGAATAAGGCCAGTGAAAACACAATTAGATACAACCTCAGGTCTATGAAGAAAGATGGGAAGTACGACATACTTGATCAGGCTCCCAGAGTAGACAAGCTTGCCAAATATGTGGTAAGCAACAACAAGGAAAATAAAATGCAAAATCCCCCACTAGTAGCCAAAGGTCCTATCCCAGATGTAAAAGAAATTCTTAATCCCTCCTCCGATTTTAACTTTGAGCATGAAATTCAGAAGATTATGATTCCTGCTTCTCTATCAGTGCTAGTCAAGCATGAAGACTTTAAGAGATCTCTATCTAAGCTGTTGCTTCCTGAACCCATGAATCATCCAACAGACTTAATCAATTTGCAAGATGAGAATTCAATGGTCATCTTTGGTCCCATGGTAGAAGATAGAGATGATTCATCCCCTCCCTTCTACACATCATTGAACATACATGATAAGGTGCTGCATAATTTTCCGATGGATTCAGGGGCCTCTCATAATATCATGTCCAAAACTGTCATGGAAGAACTAGGACTAGAAATCACAAAAGCATACCATGAATTGTATTCTTTTGATTCAAGGAGGGTGCAATGTCTTGGGGTCATCAAAGATCTAGTTGTGACCTTGTTCCAATTGCCCATGAAAATTATGGTCATGGATATCATGGTGGCTGATGTTCCTCCCAAGTTCGGCATGCTATTGTCAATATATTGGATAAAAAGGCTTGGGGGAACCTTGCATATGGACCTCACATATGCTACTATTCCTATGTTTGGGGGGGAACATAGAAGGCTGCATAGAGAAGCTTAGCTGGCTTATATCATTAGTGATAAAGCAGACCCCACCAATCATCCTATTTTTTCCCTTGATACCAACTTGGGATCCATCTTGTTGCAACTCACCGATGCCCCTGAGCCCCCTCTTGAAATCAGAAAGAAATCCCTCACTCCCTGCAAAGATTCTCCTTCGAAAAACCCTATTTGGAAAATGTATTTTGATGGAGCCTCTTCTAGAGAAGGTGCTATAGATGGAGTGGTCTTTGTCTCACCTATTCAAGAGATTATATCTCTATCATACAAACTAGAATTTGAAGCTACCAATAATGTGGCAGAATATGAATCTCTTTTTTTGGGTTTGAGGGTTGCAAAATACATGGGGATTGAAGAGATATCAATGTTTGGAGATGCTGAGCTGATTTTCCAACATATCAGAACTATATCAGGCCAAACACCCTCAGCTTAGAAGTTACATAAATGAAGTATGGGACCTCGTTGATAGTTTTTTCTCAGCTTTCAACATTTCATTCGTTCCAAGAGAAGAAAATGTCATGGCTGATTCTTTGGCTATTTCAGCAAGAAATTTTAGAATCCCTCTGCCACCTAAAACCAGGTATGATGTAGAAGTGAAATATTGGCCCTCTATACCTGCAATGTCAAGCATTGGAAAGTGTTTGAGGATGACCTAGAAATCAAAAGATTCCTAGAAACCGTTGATGATTTTTCTACATTACATATAGATCAAGATCCAGATTCTAAAATAGATCCTCAAGTTAGTGCTTTTCTTAACAAGATTGTTGATCATCATATCATCCAATTGCCTAGCAATCAAATTCCAAATGGACTAGTTCCTTTGGAAAGAATATTTGATGGAAATGATGTGGCAATAAAGGGTAATATTTCAAATGAGGATGTTGATGTAGCTGAGTGCAATATTGGCACAGAGAAGAATCCCAAATTTGTCAAGCTATCAAGCAGTTTGTCAAAGGAGAAGAGGTCCGAGTATGCATAATTGTTAAGGGAGTTTTCCTATGTGTTTGCCTGGACCTATGAATACCTTAGAACATATGACACGAATGTCATTGAGCACAAGATCCCATTGAAAGAGGAAGCCAAACATTTTAGGAAGAAATTAAGACAGATAAATCCTATGTTGCTTCATGTTATGGAGAAAGAGGTAAAGAAATTGTTGGATGCCCAAATCATTGTCCCCCTAGAGATGCTTGGTACCCATTGTTATAAGAAAACTCTACCAAGTGTACATAGTCTTCCCATTTTGATGGTTTATCCATCACATACATCCTCAACATGTCCTCAATCACTTGATTCACCCTCTCTTTTTTTGCATCAGATTCTCGATGATAAGCTATGCTAAAATTCAAATTTGCTCCAAATCCTTTAAACAGTCGTTTCGAAAAATTTGATGTAAATTTTGGATCTCTTTCAGACACAATCGTCTTTGGTATACTATGTAGTTGAGAAATTTCTCTCATATAAATATCAACAATGTTGGTTTCCTTTTGAGTGAGATTTACTGGAATAAAATGGGTAGCTTTGGTAAGCTTATCCACCACTACCATGATATAATCATGTTTCTTGCTTGTTCTGGGAAGTTTGGTGATGAAATACATTGTTACCACTTCCCATTTCCACTCAAGAATGGGTAATGTCTGTAGAAAGCCAACTAGGTGTCTATGCTCAAAATTGACCTTTTGACACTACAAACATTTAGCAATACACTCAACAACTTCCTTCTTCATGCATGGCCAATAATATTGGCTCTTGACAACTGCAATAGTTTTCTGATACCGTGGGTGCCCAACATAAGGTACATTATGCATTTACCTGAATATAATATTTTTTAATTCTTGAGAATTTGGTACTTAGCCTTTATACATGATAATTTCATCATTCCCCAGCTTGTAGTCTTCGATTTTCTACTGTAAAATACATTGCTGTAATTTTGTTACTATTTACATGTATTGCAAATCTTATTTTGCAGCCTCCAATATTTTGTCCTTCAAATATGATTGGTACATGCTGATGGTTGTAGCATGCAACTCATGCATCCTTCTGCTAAGTGCATCATCTACCTTGTTCTCTTTCCCTTTGATATGATTTATATCAAATTCATATTCACTGAGAAACTCTAACCACCTGCTTTGTCTAGCATTTAGAGTTGGTTGTTTGAATAAATATTTTAGACTATGGTGGTCTGTCCTCAAATTGAACCTTTTTCCCATGAGATAGTGCCTCCACCTATTCAAGGCATGCACTATGGCTGAAATCTCCAAATCATGAGTGGCATAATTCCTTTCATGCTCCTTCAACTTCCTGGATTCATAACATACA
The DNA here is from genome assembly GCA_009831015.1 of Picea engelmannii. Classification (NCBI taxonomy): domain Eukaryota; kingdom Viridiplantae; phylum Streptophyta; class Pinopsida; order Pinales; family Pinaceae; genus Picea; species Picea engelmannii. Next base: position 542,777 of record ML779122.1, on the reverse strand, counting down.
ACATATCCGTTTTGACTGAGGACTCAACCAAGTCATTCTTTACATGCATCAATGCATATAGTGAAGTCTTCATCTGGATCAACAATCCTTAATATTGGAGCACTTTTTAATAATTTCTTTAAGTGTTGGAAACTCTTTTCACACTCCAATGTCCACTAAAACTTCACTCCCTTCTTTTGCAAGGAAGTGATCGCCTGTGAAATTTTTGAGAATCCTTCAATAAAGATTCTGTAGTAGCCCACAAGGCCCATGAATGATATGAATTCTATCACATTATTTGGTTCTAACCATCCTCTAATGAAATCAATATTTCCAGGATGCAATGCTATCCCTTCCTTTGATATGATATTCCCCAAATATTGAATTTCCTTTTGATAAAATGAGCACTTGCTCAATTTGGAATACAACTGAGGCTCTCTTAATACCTGTAGTACCATCCTCAAGTGTTGTTCATGCTCTTCCTCTGACTTATAATATATTAGAATTCAATCCAAAAATACAATGACAAACTTATCTAAGTATTCTCTGAAAATACCATACATTAAACACACGAAGATAGGTGGTGCATTTGATAACCCAAAGGGCACCACTGTGAACTCATAATTCCCATACCTTGTTTTGAAAGAAGTATTTTTGATGTCTTCTTCTTTAATTCTTACCTGATGATAACCTAACCTGAGATCAATCTTGGAGAATATTTTTCCATTCTTCAACTGATCAAATAGGTCATCGATCCTTGGAAAATGATACTTTTTCTCTATAGTTACCTTGTTCAATTGCCTGAAGTCCATGAAAATTATCAATGTTCCATCCTTTTTCTTCACAAATAATATTGGGGCACCCCAAGGTGACACACTTGGATGTATATACCCCTTCTTCAGAAGCTCTTCAAGTTACATTTGAAACTCCTTTAATTCTGGTGTACTCATCCTGTAAGGGTTCTTGGATATTGGAGCTTCTCCAGGCATCAGATTGATGGAGAAATCAATATCTCTTTTAGGGGGTAATCCTGGTATTTATTTAAATACATCCTCAAAATATTTTAGGACTGCATAATCTTCAATATTTGACTCTTTATTTTAAAGTGTCTCTTCCATATGCGCTGCAAATATTTAACACCCTTTCCTATAACTTTTCTTCAACTGCAATGCCAAGATTTATCTGACAGTTATTTCCCTGTGAATTCCCTATAATGTCCTTAGGTTCCCTTCCTCATCCCATCAAGTAAATTCTTTATTATAACAGTCTAAGATAGCATGGTGTTGGTCCAACCAATCCATACCAATTAGACAATCATAGGAACCTAAAGGAAAGATGTTCAAATCTTCCCTAGTTCTTGGCCCTTGACCAAGTTTTGGAGAATATTGATCATGTTTGACCAATTTTGGGACTTCGAAATGTTGGTCGAAGATGGAGCGCCTAGGTGAAGTGGAGATCGTGGTATATCTCCCTCTTTTACAATATTTTTGAGTGTTAGGGTTTATGTAACAGGTATGGGATGTTGGCCCATGGGTTTACCCATGTTTAGGCCCCATTTGTAATGCATAAATAAGTAGCTATGCGATGTAAGTAGAAGTGAGTCAGTTGTTGGATATATGTGATCAGATTGGATTAGTGAATGACTAGTTGGCTTTGTGCAAGATTGTGTTGAGTACTTGAAGAGCTAAGTGCAAGTGATTGTAAGAAGGCTCTATGCTGTGCCAAGATCGGGGAAGAAGGATCTAGCGAGGTGCACACAGATCTCCTGTCCTATGCAGATTTGTTTTTGTGGCTCTATGCATGTAAGAAGATTGGAAAAAGATAATAAAAGAAGAAGAAGAGTTGGTGGACGTAGCCCCACGCTGGGGGTGAACCATGTATATCCTATGTTGTAACTGCTTTGTGTTATTGATATGATTTATGCTTAATGTTGAATCTTTATGTATGTTAGATGCATCTCATGTAGTATCTTAGTGCTTAATAATAGGAATGAATGCTAGATTTTTTGATACTATGTGCTAAATGGTTAGATATTCTTATATATTATTGAATACTGCGGTGTGCTGTAATTAAGGTTTTAACCTGCGATGTGAATAAGGGTAAAATCTAATGAATGTTAACTGCTAAGTGCTCTGTTAAGTATTATAATCATAGATTTGTGTCCTAGCTAGGTTGTAAACACTTGAGTCCTACAACTCCCCTCTCCTCCACCTTGGGTGAGACTTCATTTTCTTCGCAGGTGTTGTCGAAAGGGCCGGTAGTTAGGGTTTTGTTGGTGCGCTATTGAAGTGTTGAACCCTGGGTCTGCCCCTGTGCCAACAAATGGTTCCATTGCCTGGACCTGAAACTGTGATTGATGGGAACTGAAGAAAAGAGAAATCTTTGTGTGTAGATCTGTTGTTGTGCTACGTAGTATTCTACTTGACTTGCGAAGCTCTGTGCTAAGAAGGGAATTAGATCTGAAGAAAAGGGGTAAGATCTTAAATCTTTGTGCTCTGATAAAGGTAAGATATGTGGAAATTTTTGTTTCGAAAGAATAGATCTAGGTTTGTTCAATAGATTTTTTAGTAGTCTAAAAACTAGGGCACAACTAGAAGAAATAAGATATGAAATGAATAGATCTGATATAAATAGTGACAAATATGTTATCCCTATGCATAGAAAGAATGTTTGGACTAACAAGTGGATGCAGGATTCTAGAGAGAATTTTTTGCAGGTTCATCACTGTGATACCAGTGCGTAGTACATGAAAGGTTGGGGATCGTTTAAGAGAAAGAGAGGATTGACTCTTTGTTATAGTTGTAGAAGACCAAGACATCTTACTAAGGAATTCCCTGTTAGAGACCCTATTTTTCTTTGTTGTAAATCCGCTATCCATGAAGTTTTGGATTGCCCTAGAATGATTACTAAATTTGAAAAGATGAATATAAGACAAGAAAACCATGAGACTAAGAATATGCTGGAACATCAAAAAGAATCAGAGACTATATTATTGTAGATAAAAGAAACATTGAATGATCAAAGAGACATCCATTTATCAGAGATCTTAAAAGAGAAGGAGTGCATAGAAACAAGAATAGGAGACTTTGACATAGAATGTGTTCTGGATGAGGAAACACAAGTGAATATCATGACAGAAAGTACTTGGGAAATTTTGGGAAATCCTGCTATGGTTCCTTCACTGGGAGGAATTGGATTATTTAAAGGAAAGATGATAACCCTATGTGGAAGACTTACCCATATACCTATGGTTTCTCATGGAACATCGACAGAAGAATAATTCGAGGTCATTAAGTTTGTTGAGAACAACACCCCCTTTTCTCTTTTGTTAGGAAGAACTTGGATTGAGAGAGATCAAATCCGAAGGAAAGAAGAAGAGAAAGCTATAGAAAAAAAACAAGAATTAAGGGATTTGATGGCTAGGAGAATAACGCGCTTAATATAAGAACATGAGGAAAATTCAAAGCAAATGAGGGCCAGAGACCTGGATTTTGAATTTGAAAGAATGCAAGAAGGCTTAAAGAACTTATCCATGCAGAAGAGAAGAGCACCTACTCCAGAAATAGTAAGAGAAGAAGTATTGCCCTCAAACCCTGTGAAAGACCCTCAATAGTGAAAATTTACTATGCTAAGAACAAGTAAGAATAAAAATGGAAAGAGGAACCCAGTGACTCAGATCATAGGAAAGAAGGCTAGAAAGATTAGCAAGAAGAAAGAAAAGTTAGAAAAATTGCAGGAAGTTCCAGAGAAGACTTCGCAGAAAGAAGGATTGTAGAGATGGAACCTCGTCGAAATAGAAAAACAATGCAAACTGACACTTCGCCACGACGAAGAAATATGACCATTGGAGGCATCCTAACCGTTAGAAAAATGCTCCAGAACAAATAGAAACACATTTATTGCTGGAAAGATCACCCTTGGACCATTGGGGCCGCACCATAACGGACAAAATCGTATTGATTGAGGATTTTTGAGTCATTGGAGGAATCTGTTATGAGGTTGTCTATTTATCTTGTTGAATGTTGCACCGAGGACACTTTTGTGAATTGTGATTATCCGAGCCCACAAAGAACTGAGTATTAGGTTGTGCTTATTGATACCTCGCCACCCGTTCAACTACCTTGAGTGTTTGTTTGCCTACCTGAAATAATTTATTACAAGCGTGCATATTGGGCAAACGAACGCATTGTAGTGGAAAAGTCCATGGAAGAAATTCTAATAGATCTTATGGAAGAGAAGGTCATGTTTGCAGGAGCACATACCTCATCGACAAGAGGATTTCAAGCCTCCCTATTGAATGCACATCAATCTGGGCCCTCCCAAACTGCGACAAAGAAATAGAGCAAGAATTGCAATGACTTAGAAAACACGAAGATCATCCCATCAATCCTGCCCGACTATATCACGCCTATGGTTGGATCGGTTAGTCGTGATAGTGTCCTGAGAGACTTTGACTATACATTGATCACTACGTACCTTGCAAAGAGGATACGTGCAGTTGGATTGCAGTTAGGACAGATCCTGACACTCAAGATCAGTGATTTCAACTTAGGAGATTGTAAGAATTATGGAATGCTCACCCCACATAAGTACTTAACTAAGACAATGGGGAAGAATCCAAATATAGTCCCCCATCCATGGACCATGGACATTTCAAGGTCAACAATCCTTAATGTGATGAAGATACCACACCTCGACAAACATCAGGAGGTTAACGCATGTGTTAAACTCCTTCTGACTTGCTACCATGGTGGTTACCTGTGGTTGGATATGCGCATCATCGCAGTGCTGGTGCATCGGATCACCGAATTAAGCATGCAAGGACCGAACCCTTAGGATTTTTACCTAGGGATATCACACCCTAGTGCAGTGAATAAAGGACACCTACGACGATGTAGAGAATGGGAGGCGAGGCTATAAGGTAGCCTCCATCCAAAATGATGCAATACATCTAGCTTTCCAGTTGATCGATGGTAAGCTCATCAAGAAGAATATACTAACACATGTCATGAGGTTCATTGTCGACCTCACAGGAAAATGCATTGAAGGAATGAAAATGAATTGGGTGAGCTACCTCGTCAACTAGTTAGAGAAATATTTCCGCGAAGCCCAAGACCAGGGCTATGAGTTTCACTTTAGCTGGTTGTTGATTTTCATTGCCTTCATCACTTGGGAGATGCTAGAAGGAGCCACCTTCTCTGAAGTTGATCTGTCTGAACCATTGGCCACAAGGTTGAATACCCTTTGGTATTCGAGCAACATGGTAAAACAATGGTAGTTGAATGGGGTGTTCCACACCTACTATTTGCAAATGAAGAGGGCCATTGAATCCTTCCCTCACATGACACCAAAGACACTGCATCAGTTTCACCCACTTGTGAAGTTCCATGCAGAAAGACATTTCATTTACATCACTACATGCGGGGATGAACACAAGGAAGAGCTCTAGTCCTACTACAAACTCACAGAGGAGGACATGGAAGAAATAACCAAGGAATGGCCTGTAGAGTTCCTTGTACCGGTCGAAAAGATAGAACTCTCCAAACCTGACCTCATAAAAAGTATTGTAGTCACTTGAGAAGAGTATGAAGGACCTAGTAGTAGAAGGAAGAAGAAGGAATAAGTACAAGAAATGAACAACGCATCAAAGGAGACTACACCAGATTCACCTGAAGGAGGAGGATGTGACGAAGTAGAAAAAGAAGAGAACGAAGGTGAAGAAAACAAACAGGAACATGGTGAAGTGACACTCCCTAAAGATCCCCTTATGGAGACAAAGACATCCAAGAAAAGAAAGTTTTCTCCAAATAAAACCTCAGTGCGGAAGAAGTCACGTGCCAATAAACCCCACTTACAGACTATACTTACGGTGGATGATATTGAACTCATCATTGCAGCTGTATCAAATACTTCTGAGGAAATTTTGCAGCGAAGCGAAGACAAACATGAGACAATGTATGACCGAATCAAGGTAGAGCTCAAAGGGGTACAACAGACTCTTTATTCGATCCGCGCAGTGTATAATGTGTCGTTGTCATTAGGGGACATATAAGTAGGAGATGGACCTGCCCAACTACGTAGAACAAAATATGCAACAGAGGCTCGCCTTCGTCGGGTCCAGGAAGAAAAAGAGCAGGCCAGAGAGGCCTTGAAACAAGTGAAGGAGGAAGATCTAGAGAAATGTTGGATTGCACAATAAGAGAAAGATGACATCCAGGCGAATTTTGCAGAGGATACAATGTAGATATAGAAGGAAAAAGAACAACTACTCGCGGAGCAGATGGGAGTTAAGGAGGAATTCACCAGATCACTTCACTCTTTGCTGGGTCTGGCACAAATGGAAGAAGAGACAATGGAGAGCCAAGTGGGAAAGCTCGTTGAATCCATTCAACAACTTCAAGCAAAAGTAGAAGAATTGAAATTTTAAGTAGTGCCAAGTTCTCCGAAGGAAGTACAAGACAAAAGGGAAGAAACTGCCCAGAGTGCATTCGAAATAATCAAGGAATTGGCACTAGAATGCAAGCAACTTACTAATCAAAGTGTGCAGACCTACAAGCTTCTTCCAGAGGACCCAGAACCAAGAACATTAGAAGCCCAACTCCAAGAGGTGAAGAAACAAGCATTGATAGTGCAGGCACATCTAAAACTACTGTTAGTAGTTGAGAAGATGAAAAGGTCACAGGAGGTGCACACGGTCCAACAATAGGTCAATTCCATCCAGAGTAGAGTCATGGAAGTGAACCAGAGACTCCATCCGGTGCAGGACGAAGCCTGTACAATTTTTAAAGTGATCGAAGGACGAGGTGTAGAGCTAGAACAACTGGTCACAACGGTGGAACAACACTTGGAAGGACCTGTCATCGTGAAAATTATTCAGGAGTTCATTGAGCATGATGCTCTGGCCAAGCAACAAGTCAAGGTAGCTCGAGCGAAGCTTGAGACCTTCGATGCAGAATTTCCCAGATGAGAGTAACTCAGGACGAGTCACAGGTGAGTGTTGGGGGCTTGTTGGCCCTTGACCAATTTTTGGAGAATCTTGGTCATGTTTGACCAATTTTGGGACTTCGACAGGCTGGTCGAAGACGAAGTGCCTAGGAAAAGCGGAGATCATGAGATCTCGCCCCCTTTTACGGGATTTTTGGGAGTTAGGGTTTATGTAATGGGTATGGGATGTTAGACCATGGGTTTACCCATGTTTAGGCACCATTTGTAATGCATAAATAAGTAGCTAGGCGATATAAGTAGAAGTCAGTCAGTTGTTGGATATATGTGATCAGATTGGCTTAGTGCATGACTAGTTGGCTTTGTGCAAGATTGTATTGAGAACTTGCAAAGCTAAGTGAAAGTGATTGTAAGAAGGCTCTATGCTGTGCCAAGCTCGGGGAAGGAGGATCTGGAAAGGTGTGCATAGATCTCTCGTCCTATGCGGAATTGGTTTTTTGGCTCTGTGCATGTAAGAAGATTGGACAAAGATAATAAAATAAGAAGAAGAGTTGGTGGACGTAGCCCCACGCTGGGGGTGAACCACGTATATCCTGTGATGTGACTGGTTTGTGTTATTGATGTGATTTATACTTAGTGTTGAATCTTTATGTATGTTAGATGCATCTGATGTAGTATCTTAGTTCTTAATAATAGAAATGAATGCTAGATATGTTGATACTATGTGCTAAATGGTTAGATATGCTTAGATCTTATTGAATACTGCGTTATGCTGTAATTAAGGTTTTAACCTGCGATGTGAATAAGGGTAAAAGATAATGAATGATAACTTCTAAGTTCTCTATTAAGTATTATAATCAAAGATCTGTGTCCCATCTAGGTTGTAGTCACTTGAGTCATGTAACTCCCCCTTCCTCTACCTCGGGTGAGACTTCATCTGCTTCGTAGGTGTTGGCAAAATGGCCGGTAGTTAGGGTTTTGTTGGTGCACTGTTGAAGGGTTGAACCCTGGGTCTGCCTATGTGCCAACACTAGTGCTCAGTCCATTCATGTCCACTGGACATGACTTAACCATCTCATTAACTTTTCTTTTAGCTCCAGTATCGAGCTGCACCAACCAATATTTCCATTCTTTCTTGGCAAATGCATTTTTTCCACCATCTTAGGATCTATATAACTATGAATAGCCTCTGAATCAATTAAAATAACAATAGTTTGGTTGTTGAGTTTACCTTCCAATTCAATCATATGTGATTGAAAATCTTCTTTATTGTTGTCCAGGGATACATAGATCCTAGGTACACTTCTTCTCATGTGTAATGTTCCCCAAATTTACCAAATATTTTTTTTTTCTTAGAGACATTATATCTCTTTTCTCTTCGAACAACTTTTTTCGAAAGACATAAAGTTATTATAAGTAGATAGTTTTATCGTCACTACTTCCTTCCCCAGGTTTTCACAACCAATTTAACAATATAGCCGAATATCATATGAAAAAGACTAACCCTCTGAGTTATCCCATACTGCACTAAAATCCCACATAAAGAGGTTAAGGGTTAGCTTCACTATAACCTAGTCTCCTAGAGTACTAAGATTCTCAATCATTCCATTCATTAAGGAGAGTATAGGGGATAAAGTTTAACTTATAAAAACACCACTAGTACTATAGCTATATCTACGTAACATTTATCATTAAAATATAGAGAAAACCTACTAGCATTATTACCTGCTCTAAGCCTGATCCATTTCTTATACCATAAAGGGTTCCTATTCAGAAAACGTCTCAAGCAATGCATACACCTTTATCGAGGGTATCACAGTCTTTAACATAAAGGTGACTTTGCATGTTTTAATTGGTCGATTAATAGGCCTTACAGAAAAATATTTATGGTTAATCCCCTCTCTTTATTACCATAGTATTGAAATATGTTTGACGGTTGGGGCATCGTTAAGGAGCCCAATGATATTAGTTGTCCCCTTCCGAATTCAATAACACTAGTGAACCGGAAGTTAGATCTTTAACTGAATGGGATGTTGGATGTGATAATTGGGTATGGACATAACCCTAACTGAGTTATCCTCATACTTGAAATAACTTGGTGTGAAGTTGAGAGAAGGGTTTTCCAGGTGCCGAATTAAACCTCTGTCTAGTCTATTAATGGCTACCTGCAACCAGTACCTTCCGTAGTTATTTCTCGGCCATCCTTATCAATACGAAAAAAGTGCCACCTCCATTGTATCACATGAAATTGTACCCTGTCGTAAATATGCATTAAAATTCCATTGGAGAAACTGAGGTTGGTCATTGTAACCCTTCCCTCGAGTTTTTCTCTGTGCGTTACCCATCCCTGACTTCTTGTTTAGTAACAATCGCAGTCACGTCCTGGGCATCGATGGAGGATATTTATGGTGGTATGAAATTCCTATAGCTCTCGAAAAGGGTAAGTTCTCGCAGGCCATCCCATATACTAGCACTATAATTGTTTACTGTTTCTAAAAAAGGGTTTACATCTTGTCCGCTTTTCTAGCTTGCAGTTCTTGAACTAGGGTATTTTGCAGGGTTCCTTTACAAGTTAGTCTCTTCTTGAGTATCTCTATGTAATGAAGTCTTCCCCTGTAATCGGAAATAATAGAAATAAGTCCTTTCTCAGTCTTTATAGGTTTTATGCTTATCTTTATGGATTTAACTCTAAAAACCTTTGGTCTCATTCTGTGAGGGGTACCAAATCTCCATAACCATGTGACTCTGTGTTGTAAATCCTATTAATACTAATGAGTTGGCTATATCACCAGTGGTTATACCATCACATGCATACTCCTTTTGTATAATGTAGCTGGTTATTTATCCTGTTTGTTCTCTACGCACAGTTTGAAGGATAAGACCCCATGTGTCGCGTATCTTTGACTTTTTTCCCCTAAACTGAACATTGGGTCAGCCTTTGTTGTTGGTATCAATAATTTTCTTGATAAAGGTCATCAAGAAAACATCCCTGGTTATCTATTGTTCAAGAATGTTCTATGTGAATTGGGCACGTAACCCTGCACTGATGACCTTCTGTTTGAGGAGTCTGCATTTACCCTTAGATTAAAACATAGAGAGTTATTGGGTTGAATCTCTCCATTCACAGAGGTAGGGGGAATTCTCACGGCAAGGTTGCGACCTTAGTTTTTACTTTATTACTTATATTCACATATTATAAAAATAAGTTCTCGGCATGATGCGTATTTACTTTCCTATTTTTGAATAAGTATTGGGTCTTCAAATTTTTGTCTCGTGAAGAGTTATACATTCGAGACTTATTGTAATTACTCCACCCATGAATTATATGTGGTAAAATCATAACCATTTCCTATGATGCGGTAAGGTATTCTGGCTACTATGTAGACTTTGGTATTCTAGTTTATTACCACACTCATCATACCTATACTAGAATTACTGCAGTCAGATGACTTCCATTGTGGTTAAAGTTCCAAGACCTAAACTTATTTTATACGGTTTGCTCTAATACTCTGTTCTGGGATTCTGTGTTTATTCTTGTCAAATTCCATTTTTTTATCGTAAAGGAAATATTTATAAGTATCCAGAACTCCGTTGCATCTTTCTTTGTCATTAATGTGTAACCCCTTTTATAAATTCGAGGACATTAACTTGCAACCCTATCTGTGGTTCAAATTGGGAAATTCTATAGAACATGATTTATACTGTGCATTCTTTACAGTTCTGGCTATGGAATATATATATATATATATATATATATATATATATATATATATATATATGTGTGTGTGTGTGTGTGTGTGTGTGTGTGTGTGTGTGTGTGTGTGTGTGTGTGTGTATGTATGTACACACACACACACACACACACACACACACACACACACACACACACACACACACACACACACACACACATATATATATACATGTTTTAACAAGTTTCTATCTGTTTGATGCATGTTGAGAAATATATTTAATGTTGTTCAGTTACAAGACTAATGATGGGACCCCTATTTTTATGGCGAGGGTACACATCAGGCATTTCAAAATCCACTTCTCCCCTCCGACTATGGATAGTTCGCTCAGTGTTGATGATGGATAAAGGAATACCCCATGTCATCCTCAAGCTAAGTGAATGTTCGTGTATTAAATATGCAATGTTTCAATTTCATGAATTCATTCTGAACATTACTCTATCTTTGGTATTAAATTTTCATTGATTTGTTTCCTAACTCTGTTACTGATATTCTTGGTCTTCTCTTGCAGGGCTAAATTGCTCTGAGGATGTGGATTGACGAGGACACTTCACTTGAAAGGTATTCGAGTTCCAACTTGTAGCGTTAAGAAAATAACCCCCAGGTTCTGTTGAAAGTGATACGGTTCCACCCTAGAATACTGTTATCATGATAGTTTTATACCAGGCTCCTATAGATAGCTGGTTATTTGTATCTTGAATCCTTAAAGAAAAAGGACAGAGGGAAACCCCATTGTTATCACTGAAATTTCTTCTACAAACGGTTACAGGAATCTAGCATCTCCAAACACCTATTAGTTCACTCATGTCCTAAAAATGCATTTCCAAAGGGCACAAACTATACAACTGGTTATAAAATCAACATGCTCATAATATAAAGGAAGCGCGTGTACATGCGCTAGTCGAAAATGCAGGAAAAGCGCACATGCACTACTGTGGACGCAAAAAGCAGCGCACACCTCAGAACAACACATTTATGATTATGTTCGACCTCCCACCCACTTTTGGTTCAATTCCCAAGTCGATTTGACCCCCAAATTCAAGATGAATCCGAGCGGGGGGCTGGTCAAAGACCTAAAGGTTCCCTAAAGGGCCCCTTGTTCACACTCAATACCGGTTGGATAATGCCTCAAAGCTTTGCTATAAAAAGAGGCCATGGGTGCACTATATTTTCAAGAATCTATTTGTATTGTTATGCCGCCTCTATTCTCCTACAAGGAACCTCTTTCCTTCTTGGAGCATACTAGCATCATTTCATTGAGCTATTCACCTCACCTCTTGGGGGAATGCGATTTGGATTTCTTCACCATTTCCTTTCTAGTTTGCTATTTGTAAGAAGAGCTCTCTCATTGGGGATTCAAGAGCCCTCCCTTGGAGGAAGAGGAGACCCATACGTATCCCTTTCTCTTTGGTTTTTTCCCACTAATATAATCTATCCATTGGTGGCATGAATATTGGTCAATTGTTTGGTCAATTTTGGTTCTAGTTTCCTTATGCACTTTAGTTTTGTTTCTTTACTTGTTATTATCTTAGTTATTTGTTTATTTCTTGTGCCTGATGTTTCTAACTCTTGCACTAACTTCTGTCCTATTTAGCTGACCCAAATGAACTTGCAAGTGTCCCTCTTTTTCTCATTCAGGTGATGAAAAGGATACAACAGATTGGCGACTCCACTGGGGACTAGCAAAGTGAATGTGATTACAAACGATTGTGAGATATATTGTGAAGGTCCAAGTTATAGAAATTCTCTTGTTCATTTATCACTCTCATCACCATTTGCACACATTCACTTTGCTAGTCAGACATCATAGGGGACCCACATAATCCTCATCGTTCCAGATGCTTGTTAAATCTCCCTCCTATTCTAGGGGGAGTTCATAGTCTTGTAAACTCATTGGCTCAACCCTCTCACACCCCTGTTAGTGGTACTATATTGGGATCAAATTTGCTTGGTTCCACTTTACTTGGGTCCACTTCCCAAGGAAAATGATCCACTAGATCTCTTTTACAAGGAAGTGGGGGGGAAACTTCTTCCCAAGGGGGAGGTATAACCCCACCTAACCCCCCTCATAGGTCAAGAACACAAACCACTCACACCATGGATGGAACTAACCCTCCACCACTACTCCAGATGCCATACTTGGCTTACGTCAACATACTAGATACGAGAAAGCTTACGAATGATCCTATTTTGCATGACCCCACATGGCCTGCAATGCCTACCAAACTTCCTTAAGACATTCCCAAATTTGAAGGAAACGCAGGAGACAAACTGACCAACCATGTCATGACCTTCCACTTATGGTGCTCTTCAAAAAACATCATGGATGACTTCATCCTATTAAGGTTATTCCAATGCACACTCACTTTCCCATCAACCAAGTGGTATGTAGATGAAAAATCAGGGTCCCATGTGATTTCTGAATCTTTGGCCAAAGCATTTTTGACCTGCTTTCAACTACCAATTCTCCATGACAATGGTCTCAAACTACTCTTTGAGTTTAAAAAGTCCTCAACTACTCATATCGCCAACCACATTCACGAGTGGCATCGACGACTTTGTTTATGAAAAGAAAAAACCACCAAGCAACAATGCCTTGATTGGTTTCTCAGATCACTTGTCTCCCTCCTTGCCAAAGACATGGCTTCCACCTTCCTGCAATCTGAAGAAGAATCCCTCAGCAAGGCTCAAAAGTATGACCTCATCTATGCATAGTTAGGATACTTATATACAATACTACCCGATGCCCCGAGACCCGCACCATTCGACCAGGACAAACTTGGGATGTCTCACTCAGCGGATGGATTGATTGGTACCATGACACACCACAATCCATACATCCAATCACAACCTATGTATGGTACACCCTAGTATCCACTGATATATGGAGGACCCCTTGGTTACCCTCCCCCAACTTGCCAGCAACCATATCCTGCTGTTGTCCCTCCACCCATGAGTGGACCTGCATCGACACCCATGATGCACCCAACCGCACAACCAAGTTCCAGTACCCCCTCTACCTCAGCTTACACCCTGAGCACTAGTGAAAGCACCCTGCCTTCCTATGTACCATATAGATCATTGCCACAAAATAATCAGTACTTTCCATTTCCTCGTCCTCCACAACCCATGGCTCCACCACAAGGACAACTACACGCTGGGGTTAATTTTTTTCATCCCTCTCCCATTAAACAATTTCAAAATTTTGAACAACTGAATACGAAAAATCCGGCCCATCAGTCGAATAATGCCAAATATAAAGGGAAAAATCCAAACAATAATAATCTAATACCAAGGGGAAATAACCCCAAACAGAACCAACCTACTGGGGGAAACTAGAACCAGGGGAACTAGAATCCCCAGGGATGGGAGTCCCGATAGTCTTACGCATGTTCAAGAATAAATCACATACTCCATCTCCTCATTTTGATAGATTTCCCGATGGACTCCCAAGATATTTCATCATGGTTCTACTTTGACTGCACTGTCGCAGTATCATTAACCCTCCATTTCATCCATAATCAGTTTTCCCATCTGCAAATTTCCCTCCATTCAGTTACCTCATACAAAAACCCACCCATGGGTCCCTCACCCTCCACCAGTTCTTCCTCCAACTTGCATGCTCACAGGCCAAGCCACCTTTCACTGGGGCACCCATTTCTGTATCTGCACGTTTATCCCACCCTATTCTTTATTCATTTGGTAATTGTACAAAACCTTTATTTCCAACATTTACATAGTTTTTGTTGTCGCCTTTAGCGACCTTATTTTCCCGGAAACACAACCCTTATCGCCCTTGGTTGGGGAATTCTGTTACATTTTACTCTTTTTGACATCGTCCATAAACCTCGAGTATCCCATAGTCCATAAACCTCTAATCTCTGAGTTTGTTGACTTTGTCATGCCTCTGGCACAATTTAACCCACGTCTAGTCATCCCCCTGACACTAGATTTTGTTTTACGGTTGTTGCCGCTCATACTTCACATCTATCCCCAACCAAGGGTAGTCTTGAGTCTCACTGCATCTTGAATTTTTCCATGTACCTCATAAGTTCCCGATCTCATCCCATGGATTTACAGAAGCCCCTTGCTTCTCGGAGTCGCATCTCCCTTTCTGTCGACATCAACATAGTTTCCATAAGGGAAACAATATCTTGACTCTCATGACCTTACAATGCAGAGCCTCATACGACATAGGGATAAACTTCATTTCTCCCTACTATCATTGACCCCCATAACATTCAACTTCAACACTATCTTATGTTACAGTGGGTCTTACTTTGCGATTATTGCAATTATTTTTACATTTTTCGAAGACCTCTGAAATTTGTTGGGCTATCAATGCCCATGAATCATCGACACTTCTTACAGGTGCCATCACCTCTTTTCAGAGTATGTTCACCATCAAAATTGTCCTCTTCCATTATCAAACCACCCTGGATGGTGCTGCAGTTATCTACGTCAACATACAACTTCAGTTATTGTATTATACATTTTGAGTTACATTACATGAACATGGGGCATGCCCACCTTGTTTGTACACAGTTTTATTTTTCCACACCTAGCGAAAGGTTTGGGTCCCACAGGCTCCCATATCCATCCAATGGGTTTCTCTTGCAATTCCTCTCAACACTCTTTCTTACAATGGTAATTTCATTAGAAGAAACATTGATGTATTTCGGCTATACGTATGCTCCTAACCTCACATGTCAGGGGGCATTTATTATCACTGAAATTTAATCCGCAAATGGTTATAGGAATCCAACTCTCCAAACACCTATTAGTTCACTCATGACCTAAAAAATTCATTTCAAAAGGGAAAAAACTATACAATTGGTTATAAAATCAGCATGCGCTCAAGATATAAAGGAAGCGCGCGCACGTACGCCAGTAGAAAATGCAGGAAAAGTGCACATGTGCCCGATGCACGACTGTGGACACAAAAATAAATGCACACCTCATAATGATCCATTATGATTCTGGTCAGCCTCCCATCCACTTCTGGTTCAGCTCCCAAGTCGATTTGACCCCCAAATTTGAGCTAAATCCGAGCGGGGGGCTGGTCAAAGACCTAAAGGGCCCCTTGTTCACACTAAAGACTGGTTGGATAATGTCTCAAATATTTGCTATAAAAAGAGGCCATGGGTGCACTATATTTTCAAGAATCTATTTGTATTGTTATGCTGCCTCTATTCTCCTACAATGAACCTCTTTCCTTCTTGGAGCATACTAGCATCATTTCATTGAGCTATTCACCTCACCTCTTGGGGGAATCAACTTTGTATTTCTTCACCATTTCCTTTCTACTTTTCTATTTGTAAGAAGATCTCTCTTATTGGGGATTCAAGATCCCTCCCTTGGAGGAAGAGGGGACCCATAATTCTCTCTTTCTCTTTGGTGTTTTCCCACTAATACAATCTATCCATTGGTGGCATGAATATTGGTCAATTGTTTGGTTAATTTTGGTTCTAGTTTCCTTATGCACTTTAGTTTTGTTTCTTTAGTTGTTTGTTTATTTCTTTTTCTTGATGTTTCTAATTCTTTCACTAACTTCTGTCCTATTCAACTAACCGAATTGAACTTGAAAGTTTCCCTCTTTTTCTCATTTAGGTGACGAAAAGGATACAACACCCATATTGAATACAATTTCACTATTTAATAGTTATGATCGCATGTGTTATGTAGAGTTTGAAGACTCGTTTAAGTGTTGTACCAAATCTGTAATAAGTAGTATGTTTTATGTATTTATGTCACAGAACCCTTGCTCCTGCGTTACTATAATGAAAATGACTGTAACTTTCTGTTCCATTAATATAGGCATATTTAATGGAAAGCTCGAATTCTCAAGTTATGCAACAATCAATAAATGGATTTCTGTGTATTAGATGTTATGTAGCTCGTAAGATATGTATAGGCAGCAACATGTATACATATATATTTCTATTCTGGTACTCACTCAAAACTTCATTGGGTAGTTGTACAATTAAAATATTTCTTGAGATAATACCTATATATACATATATATCTATAGATATGGTATAGTTTATACTTATCATGGTAATACTTTTGTTCTGTGTAGATTTATTGCAACCTATAAAAGTATGCACAGGTTTTCCTGTAGATCTGTACTTAAGATTTTTCAACCTGCAACAATCTGTAATAAATCTTTAAGCATATTTACACTTGAATCTACATTCATATTGCGGTTCAAAGAGTACATCACTTGAATAAGAAATTTTCACATATTCATCAACAACTATCACACCTAATATCTCTCTTAACTCTACTTACTGAATAAATTCAACTGTAGAATCTTATTATACAATTCATTTCATTCTACCAACATAAATAGATGTATTCTATCAACCATTAGTCAATAGAACATTTATCCAGAATTAAGTAAATGTATTCTACCAAATATTAATCAACAAAACATTCAACCAGGGAAGAGTAGATGAACATATCTGAACATATCTGAACAAAGTGATGAAACCACAAATGGAACAACCAACTTCCACCCAACCATAGAACGGAACAACCAATCTACTTGCTTCGTTCACCCCCTAGCCTGACCATGAATCCATGAGGGCGAACATCAAAGCTCCTCTTTCACTATAGTCCTCTTTTAGATCAGAAATTCTCCTTGCCTCACACTCAGAAAAAAATTCTCATAACAACAAGTGATATTATTTTCCCTGCATACCTGGCAACATCATGCCTCCTCCCATATGCTATATATGCAAAAGCATCTTGTGCCTAGGTATTTTCCCCTTGGGAATTTTTGTAGCTTTACAAATCCCTGATTTTCAGGGCTGCCAATGGGAAAATTCCTGATTCGCCACTTGTAAAATTCAGCTCTGAGGTAGTTCAAGCATGTTCCCCACTCATGGAGTCATGGTCAGCTAATTTCAACTTGGTTGTTCCATTTGTCCCTAAAAAATAATTATAAAAATATTTGTCTCTTACAAGTGTCATAGTAGAAGAGTTGGTTGGGAAAATCAAATCATTGCTCAATAGTCACAATAATTAATTACAATTAACCAAAATCTAAATTCAGAATTTCCATAAATGGCAATAATTTTCCAAATTCAAATTTTCCAAAAACGAAAATAAATTCCTAAGTGCATACAAACTTTAATAATAATTTATTTTTGGGGATATTACATCCTTTCCCCCTTCAGTACAACACTTTCCTCAGTGTTCATTCCTTGCTCGGAACATGGTTGGATAAGATTTTTGCAAATCTTCCTCCAGTTCCCAAGTGGCCTCCTCAGGACTAAAGTGATTCCATTGTACTTTTACCTGGGCGATGGCTCTGTTCCGTAGTACTGTCTCTCCTGTCCATAATACGTAGAGGTTCTTCTTGGAACTCACCTTCTGGTTCCACCTACACCATGTTCCAATCAATCATGTGAGTAGGATCATGAACATATTTTTTTAACAAAGAAACATGAAACACATTATGAATTTTCAGATTTACAGGAAGTGCAAGTTGATATGCCATGGGTCCAATTCGAGCTAAGATATCGAAAGGTCCACAAAACCTGGGCACCAACTTGGAATAGTTTCCTAGCTTTAATGAACTTCTTCTTGCTTTGACTTTTAAATACATGTGATCTCCAACTTGAAATTCCTGGTGTCTACTTTTCAGGTCTGCGTAACTTTTCTGTCTGTCATGTGCCTCTTTTAAATTTTGCTATACTTTTCTTACCG
This sequence comes from Picea engelmannii, assembly GCA_009831015.1. Classification (NCBI taxonomy): domain Eukaryota; kingdom Viridiplantae; phylum Streptophyta; class Pinopsida; order Pinales; family Pinaceae; genus Picea; species Picea engelmannii. Next base: position 524,391 of record ML779122.1, on the reverse strand, counting down.
CATTCTCCATTTCTTGGAGCATTTCTAGTCCCACCGTGAATCTATCAACTGTGTTTTTCCATATAGTACTTCAAAGGGGCTCATCTTAGCCGATGTTTGGTAACCATTATTGTATGCAAACTCCACCAAGTGTAGGTAGTCTTCCCACTTACTTGGTTTCATTCTTATGTACATTCGTAACATATCATCCACGATTTGGTTCATTCGTTCAATCTACCCATCCATTTGCGAATGGTATATTGTGCTTAAATTCAAGTTAGTATTCAACCCTGCAAACAATTCTTTCCAAAACGTAGATGTAAATTTTACGTCTCTATTTGAAATCACCATTTTAGGAATACCATGCAGTCTAAATATTTCCTTCATGAATATTTCAATGATGTTAGTATCTTTATAAGTAGATTTTATAGGAATAAAATGTTCATACTTGCTAAGATTATCAATTACTACCATAATTGAATCATTCTGTTTTTGAGCTCTAGGAAAACCTGTGATAAAATCTAGTGATATAATCTCCCATTTCCATTCCGGTACAGGTAGAGGCTGTAATAGGCCGACAGGGTGCTGGTGTTCAACCTTCACCTATTGACAATCTTGGCACCTAGAAAATTATTTTGATGTCTCGCCTTTCATATTGGGCCAATAAAATAACTTCCTTAGTGTTGTTACCATTTTTTGGTATCCCGAATGACCATAATATGGTTTCTTGTGTACTTCGTCCAAAACTATTAACTTTAATTCAACAAAATCTGGTATGTATAACATATTTTTGAATCTTAGTAGACCATTTCTGTCAAAACTCATATCTATTCTGTCTAAATTTTCTACATTATTTTGTAAAACTGCCACTGTTTTAATGTATTTTTCATCATTATTACTTGCAATCTTTATCCTTTGCTTAATGTCGCTTTCTGCTTGCTAATGTTTATCTGAAATAACCCATGAATTCTTCTACTTAAAGCATCTTCCACTTTGTTTTCCTTACCCTTGATGTGTCTTACCTCAAAATCGAATTCGCTCAAGAAGGCCAACCATCTTGCTTGCCTTGCGTTAAGGTCTGGTTGAATAAACAATAATTTCACACCACTGTTATCAGTTAGAAACATAAATTTTCTACCCATTATATAGTGTTGCCACATTTTTAATGCATGGATGACAACTTCTAACTCCAAGTCATGAGTGGCGTAGTTTCGTTTGTGCTCTTTTAGTTTTTGAGAATCGTAACAAATAGCGTGCCCTTCTTGATTTAGGACACCTCCCAAACCTTCTTTTCTCACATCGATGCATACTGTGATGTCTTTATCCAGGTCCGCTACCTTTAAAATTGGTGCAGTTGTTAATAGTTATTTTAACTTATTAAAATTGTCCTGACATTTCTGTGACCAATTAAATTTAGTTCCCTTTTTCTGTAGGGATGTTATAGGGTATGCAATCTTAGAGAATCTCTCTATAAATCTTTGGTAGTACCCAGTGATTCCCATGAATGACCATATGTCCGATACATCCTTAGGGATAGGACATTCCATGAAGGCTCTTATCTTCTTTGGGTCTACTGCAATACCTTCTTCAGATATTACATGTCCTAGGTACTGCATTTTCTTTTGATAAAAGTCACATTTGTCAAATTTTGCATACAGTTTGTGTTTTCTTAAATTTTGCAATACTATCCTTAGATTTTCTTTGTGTTCTTCTTCTATTTTTGAATACACTAGGATATCATCAATAAACACCAAAAAAATCTTATCCAAGTACTGACTAAAAATTCTATTCATTAAACACATAAGTGTTGTTGGTGCGTTAGTGAGACCAAACGGTATAACAACAAATTCATAATGTCCATATCTCGTCTTGAACACTGTTTTACTTATTTATTCATCCTTTATTCTAACCTGGTGATAACCAGATCTTAAATCCAACTTAGAAAAAATATTTTCCCCTCCCACTTGATCAAACAGGTCATTGATTCTAGGCAGGGGGTATTTGTTCTTAACAGTCATTTTGTTTAACTGTTTGTAATCAATGCATAATATTAGAGTTCCATATTTCTTTTTAACAAAAAGGATTGGTTCTCCCCATGGCGAGACACTTTCTCTGATGTATTCCTTGTCCAACAGTTCTTGTAGTTAAATCTTTAATTATGTTAATTTGGGTAAACTAATATTGTAGGGTGCCTTAGATATAGGGGATGAATCTGGCAACAGATCAATAGAAAAGTATATCTCTCTTCTTGGGGTCAGTTCAGGTATTTAATTAACAAACAAATATCTAGAATCATGTAAGACGAAAAAATATTCTAGGCTAGGTTTATTTTCTTTTTCCAATAGATTTGTCACTTGGATAGCATAAATCTGACAACCTTTACTCATGCACTTCTTAAATTGCATTGCTGAAATCTGCCTAACTAAGACTGGTTTTCATATGCCTTGTACTGTCCTAACAGTGTTGTTTTCATCTTTGTAAGTGAGTGATTTTTCATAACAATCCAAAAATGATTTATGCCTCTCTAACTATACCATTCCAATAATTATATCGTAGGACCCTAACAATAGAATATTCAGATTTATCTTTGTGTTTTGACCACCTAAACTGAACTCACAGTTAGAAATGAAATTGGTTACTTTTCTTTTTGTTCTTGTTGCTAGTTGTTCTAGCCAATATTTTGCATGTCTTTCTTTCTTAAGTTTATTTGAATCCACTACACCAAGAGAAACATAACTCAAAGTAACCCCTGGATAAATTAAAATAGAAACACGATTATTGTTAAATTTACCTTCAACTTCCACTACAGTGGACTGGTGATCAGCTTGTCGGCCATCTGTTAGCACTCTGTAATTTTCCCAAGGCTGTGGAGGCAGTCACAGAGGCAACATCAAAACCACTTCGAGTCAGGGACCTAGCCCTCTGAGACTTAGAGAGGGATCTCTCTGTCAAATTTAGATTTTTTTGAAATAGAATATTAGGCTAGTTATGCAGAATAGGGTTTGTTTTTATTTGAGGTGTTTGGCTGAATGATTGCTTTAGAATCCCATTGGGCTATGGGGTTTGTGTAAAAACTTAAGGTCAGATAAACAACTTTTAAAGGGATTCTTCACAGGGCGAGATAAACAAGATACTGGATCGATTAAGATAAAATTTGATGGAAAGATAAAACAGGTGAGAGGTTCATTTAAGTAAAGAAGCATTCAAGAATTTCTTTAACTCAAAATCAAAAGAATAACATGCAGACTAATAAAATGCCAGATACAGAGTATCGGAGGTAAATTCTATTCTTTAACTTCCTTTTAACAGTTGGAATTAGAAAACAAGGTGATAACAGAGTAAGAAAGCATTAAAATAGAAAGAAAAACATCACCAATGTCCAAACGTAAGAATCTTGTGCACCAATTCCTTTGTATTACTGGTGGATCTAAAAAATTACAGAGAACAACCTTTCTTAGTGCAATGATCAACCCCTTTTACATTAAAATCATATGAATAAATAGGATAGATCTCCCCATAAGTTTTGGAAGTTGGATTCAACTGCCTCGGCCAAAAATAGCCACAAATCCCCAAAAATCTTGAACCGTCCGCCATGAAAGACATGCCGAATTTCTACAAAAAAGGGGTTCGCAAAAACATTTGTTTCTCTTCAATGCTGACACCTGGGAAAAAAATAAAGGAGGTTATTGTAGATGGGCATGTTCTAGACAAAAAATCCTTTGGTTTCGCCAAATTTTCCTCCAAGTCGCCGTAATAGCTCCCACAAAATCAGGACTGTAACAGAAAAATCAAAAACTGGAAAAAAGGGTCTCGAAGATGGCTTTGATTATCCCTTCTCAATGCAACTGTGAAAAAAATGAGAGAGGTTTTTGTTCTTCATCCTTTTATGGAGAAAAAAATCTCTCGGTTTCTTAAAATTCATTTTTCGTTTGCCCAAAATCGGTTTCGGAAGAAGACATATTGAAGAGGAAAAAATGGGCGATTTTTAAAAAATATTGGGGAAAGTGGTTTTACCGGGTGGGGGGAGGGGGGGGGGTCCGCTGGCCTGTGGATATGACACTTGTCCGGGGGGTGGTTTTATAAACTACTTCATTCCGGACCCCCCCCCTCTCGTTAAACTTCGGATCGTGAGGGGGGGTCCGAAATTTTTATCATCCGTTGATTTGTTTTATGGGATGTGATGTGAGAAGTTATGGGTGGGTAGAACTTAGGATAGTATTAATTTTAATTTTTGTTTTTTTATTACTTTATTTTATTGTTTTATATGTTTTATTACGTGTTCTAATTTTATTTTATTTTAAATTTGTTATTTATTTTAATGTTTTATGCTTTTTGTTTTATTGTTTTATGTTTGTTTTTGTTGTATGTGTTTTGTGTTTATTTGTGTTATAATTTAATTGTTTTAGTTTTATAATTTGGTTTTTAACAAATGTTTATTTTGTTTATTAGTTATTATTAATGTTAATTAATAAACACTAACCTAATTATTAACAACTAACTTAATTATTAATTAATTAATTAATTAATAGTTAGTCTAACCATTATTTTATTTTAAATTATCTTATCAAAACAACTTTGTTAGGCTAACAAGTATTAGAAAATGTCACTAACCCTTTAACAATATTCATTCATTATCCTAAGTTCATTTATTCATGGATGGGAGGCGGGTGAAGTAGCCAACAGGACAAAGGGGCAAAGGGAGTGAGGGCGCAGTGGAGGATGAAAGATGTAGCAGGGTTGATATGGTATTTATAGTATGGTGGTAAGTTGGAAGGGTGGTAGGTTGGAAGGGTGGTAAGTAGTAAGTGGTATGGAGCAGAGGATATATGATGCAATGGATGGATGACACACTGGGATAGGGCCCGCCGGAAAAACTGCCTCATTCCAGACCCCCCCCCCCCCACTGTTAAAAGAAGAATGGTCGAGGGCGTCCATAATCGCCTGTAGACCGTCCACCTATGCACTGTCATGATGACCGTAGATATGTGTACACTTGTTAGTCACCATTCTGGACCCGCCCCCACCGTTAAAAGAATAACAGTTGAGGGGGTCTAGAATCCACTGTTAGTCGTTGATCTACCCGCCGCTAGATCGTCCATCGATCTAAGAGCGTTCTTTATTCTCCAGGTGAGAATGCAACAAAAACTTAGGCTTAGTGATTTTTTTGGGGTTTGTGTGCCACTTCCCTTGATTTTGTCTCCACAGGGTTAGGAAACACCACTCAGTGTCAACAATCATGAATTTTCTTTTCTTTTCCTTTCCTTGAAAATAATTTGCAGAAATGAAATATTATCTGCAAGCCAAAATACACCTAGAGTGAAAAAATTTCCAATCACCAGATGATACTATGAATTATAGGGTTATAACACCATCCACAACTGCATTGATCTTGTGTATGCTTTTGCCCACATCTCCCATAGTAGAGGCATCTTACAGGTTTTGAACTATAGTCCTTGCTGCAGAAGTTAGATGTGGACAATTCTTCCTTAAGTGAGGTTCTCCACATTCCCAACATTTTAACAGTTCTCTGGGGCTGTCCCCAAACTTCTTAGTTCCCAGATTAAGTAGTTTACCTCCTCCTTGGGTGTTCTAGTTATTGGAGTGAAAATATTTCCTTGGAAATCTCTTTTCTGCATTCCGAAAAGGGACTGGTTGATAACCCTTCTTCCGTTGGTTCATTCTATCCCGTTTCTTGTCTTTCCAAGCCTTGGGAAGCTCATACCACTATTTGTATTGATCGTAACACATTCGGGCCTTTCTGAAAAATTCCCTTGAGGTATTGGGGTTGTCGAACTCGATTATTTCCTTATAGGACTGTGGTGAGCAACTTAGGAACCACTAGATTTTTACTTTGTCCTCCCAGATATAAGGTACGAACCTTAATAATTCCAAGAATTTGTTTATCAGGTCATCCATAGTCATTTGACTGAGTCGTAGCTCATAAAATGCTTTGGTCTTTCTTTCATAGTAAATTTCAGACAAATACTATTTCTTAAAGTATTTCTTGAAATCCAACCACTCCATCTGTTTTTCCTTTAGGCCCTTGGCCAACTTCAGGTCCTTCCACCATATACTTTCTTTTCCTTCCAAGTTATAGATGGCCATTCTGATCTTCATGTTGCTGGAATAATTGTAGATCTGGAAATAATTTTTTTATGTCTAGTAACCATGCTTCATCCTCCTCCCCTGTCCTGGATTCCCTATCAAAGGTGGATGGTTTGATTTTCTTAAACTCTCCCTCCAGGTGGTCCACCCATTTCCTCTTTCTTCCTATGGTTGTTTTATCTTCTGCTGAATGTGTGCCTTCAGAAGAGTTGTCCCCTTTTTCTGCTTCAGGACCAAAATTCTTGGAGGCTCTTTTGCTGACCTCTTCTTCATGGTTATTGTCTTTTGGGATCTTCTTTTTTACTATGCTATGCAATAGTACTTCATTTATTTCCTGATGTTCTTGTTGTGCCTTTTTTAGTTTCTCATTGTCTTCCTTGAAAACTTGCAGTTCCACAATAAGGTTTCTCATGGTTTCTAGAACTTGGGTGGAGGAACTTCCTTCACTGTTCTTTCTAGGCTCTCTAGTAGTTCGTTGCTTGGGATTCTCCTCAAGTCTGATCTCCTCTTCATTCTGTGCTGCCATTATCACAATAGAAATAAAGTTTTTCTGTTTGTAACAACAAATGTCTTGTTATTTTTTCATTAAACAGAAAGCATGTGCTACGAAAACATTTTGACCCTGTTTAAGGTCCAAGTGTTGTAACCTTTGCTTTAATACCATATGTAATGTTCCCCAAATTTACCAAAGAAAAAAAAATTTCTCAGAGACATTAAATCTCTTTTCACTTCGAACAACTTATTTCGAAAAACATAAAGTTATTATAAGTAGACAGTTTTATTTTCACTACTTCCTTCTCCAGGTTTTCGCAACCAATTTAATGATATAGCCAAATATTATATGAAAAAGACTAACCCTCTGAGTTATCCCATACTGCACTGAAATCCCACATAACAAGATTAAGGGTTAGCTTCACTATAACCTAGTCTCCTAGATTACTAGAATTCTCAATCATTCCATTCATTAAGGAGAGTATAGGGCTAACGTTTAACTTATAAAAACCCCACCATACTATAGCTATCTCTACGTAACATTTATCATTAAAATATAGACAAAACCTACTAGCATTATTACCCTCTCTAAGCATGATCCATTTTTTATACCATAAAGGGTTCCTATTCGGAAAACGTTTCAAGCAATGCATACACCTTTATTGAGGGTATCATAGTCTTTAACATAAAGGTGGATTTGCGTGTTTTAACTAGTTGAGTAATAGACCTCATGGAACAATTTTTATGGTTAATCCCCGCTCTTTATTACCATAGTATTGAAATATGTTTGATGGTTGGGGCATCGTTAAAGAGCCCAACAATATTAGTTTTCCCCTTCCGAATTTGATAACACTAGTGAACCATAAGTTATATCTTTAACTAAACAAGATGTTGGATGTGATAATTGGGTATAGCCATAACCCTAACCGAGTTATCTTCATACTTGCAATAACTTGGTGTGAAGTTGAGAGAAGGGTTTGCCAGGCGAATTAAACCTCTCTCCACCCTATTAATGGCTACCTGCAGCCAGTACCTTCTGTGGTTATTGCTCGACCACCGTGTTCAATACGAAAAGTGCCACCTCCATTGTATCACATGACATTGTACCTTGTCATAAATATGCACTAAAATTCCACTGGTGAAACTAAGGTTGGTCATTGTAACCCTTCGCTCTAGTTTTTCTCTGCATGTTACCCATCCCCAACTTCTTGGTTATTAACAATGGAAGTCACATCCTATGCATCAGTGGAGGAATTTTCGGGCGGTTTGGAATTCCTATAGCTCTCGAAAAGGGTAAGTTCTCGTAGGCCATCCAACATACTAGCATTGTAATTGCTTATGATTTCTGAAAAAGGGTTTACATCTTGTCCTCTTCTTTAGATTCCAGTTCTTGAACTAGGGTATTTTGCAGGGTTCCTTTATGAGTTAGCCGCTTCCTGAGTATCTCTCTGTAATAAAGTATTCTCCTCTAATCTGAAATAATAACAATAAGTCCTTTCTCAGTCTTTACTGGTTTTACTCTTATCTTTGTGGGTTTAAATCTAAAAACCTTCAGTCTCATTCTGCGATGGGTACCAAATCTCCATAACCATGTGACTCTGTGTTGTAAAGTCTATTAATACTAATGAGTCAAATATATCACTGGTGGTTATACCATCACATGCATACTCCTTTTGCATACTGTAGCTAGTTATTTATCCTATTTGTTCTCTATGAACAGTTTGAAGGATAAGACCCCATGTGTCGCATATCGTCGGATTTTTTCCCCCAAACTGAACATTGGTTCAGCCTTTGTTGTTGGTATCAATAATGTTCTTGATAAAGGTCATGAAGGAAACATCCATGGTTATCTATCGTGCAAGAATGTTCTATGTGAACGAGGAATGTAACCCTGCACTAATGACCTTCTGTTCAAGGAGTCTGCATATACTGTTAGATTAAAACGTAGAGAGTTACTAGGTTGAATCTCTCCATTCGTAGAGGTAGGCAGAATTCTCACGGCAAGGTCGTGACCTTGGTTTTTACTTTATTACTTATATTCGCATATTATAAAAAGAAGTTCTCTACTTGCTATGTATTTACTTTCCTGTTTTTTAATAAGTATTGGGTATTCAAATTTTTGGCTCATGAAGAGTTATACATCCAAGACATATTGTAATTAATCCACCCATGAATTATATGTGGTAAAATCGTAACCATTTCTTGTGATGCGGTAAGGTATTCTGGCTACTATGTAGACTTTGGTATTCTGGTTTATTACGACACTCATCATATCTATACAAGAATTACTATAGTCATATGACTTCCACTGTGGTTAAAGTTCCAGGACTTAAACTTATTTTATACAGTTTTCTTTAATACTCCATTCTGGGATTCTGTGTTTACGCTTGTCAAATTCCATTTTGTTATCATAAAGGAAATATTTATAAGTGTCCAGAACTCCGTTGTGTCTGTAATATACCAGATATAAAAGTATACAAAACATAAATAAAATGCTAGAAATGGCAGAATAACAACAATATAACCAGAATAATCACCACAATAACACTAAAATGATATAAGAATAACAACATAAAATAGCACTTTGATTCTGAGAGAAATGTTCATGGGCCTCTTCGAGGGGGAAACCTCCAGTTGAGAAGAGATCTATTACAATAATCTCCAAGTTAGGGTTCTCATACCCTCGACTCCTATTTATACTAAATATGTCTATCAAAAGAAGCATCTAGAGGAAGATTCTATTAGGTCTTCTTACATTCGACTTATTATATTTTATTGCAAGGCCTTATTAATATTGACCTTAATTACATCCCAATATATTGTTCTACCTATGTGCGAGTTAGGACCCTAACATGTACTCCCCCTTAAAAATAGCCTTGTCCTCAAGGCTTGAGATGTGGAAATTGTTGCAGAATGGTAGCTAGTTCCCAAGTGGCATCTTCTGGAGTTGTATCTTTCCACTGGATTAACACTTTCTTGATGGGTCTTTGACATAGGTGACGCTCACGCTGGTCCAAAACTGCTTATGGATGTAGCCAAATGGATCCCTATTCGACTAACTCGAGAAGGTTGGTTTGAATTTCACACTTAGTTCTGATCACCTTCTTTAAGTAGGAAACATGAAAAACAAGATGTAGCTTCAAATGAATGGGAAACACTAACTGATAGGCCACCTGTCCCACACGCTTGAGAATTATATAAGGACCATAAAATTTGGGCACTAGTTTCTGACAATGCTCGGCCTTGAGGGAATTCTTCTTGTAAGGTTGCAGTCGAAGAAACACCTGATCCCCTTCTTCAAATTGACGTTCAGAGCAACCTTGATATGCTTGTTGCTTCATGCAATTATGTGCCATGACCAAATTCTCTTTGAGGGTATGGAGAATAGCCTCTCAAAATGTAAGTGTTTGGTCAACCACCTGGACCTTCGAGACACCAGGTAAGTATGAGAGAACTAAAGGTGGCTTCTGTCCATATACCACTTCAAAAGGAGTCACGCGTGTAGCTGTATGGTATGAAGTGTTGCACCACCATTCAGCTAGGGGTAACCATTGAGCCCACTAATTTTTCTTTTCCAAGGCACCTCAAATATGTTTCCAAAAACTTGTTGACAACTTCTATTTGACCATCATTTTGGGGATGATAAGCTGTACTAAGATGCAATTGGGTGCCTTGTAGCTTGAACAGTTCTTGCCAAAACTTGCTTGTGAAAGTTGGGTCATGATTATAAACAATAGGGTGTGGCATGCCATGAAGCTTGAAGACCCAATCCATGAAAATTTGAGCCACTATGGATGCTATAAATGGGTGTTGAAGAGCACATAAATGAGCATACTTAGAAATTCGATCAACAACCATCATGATGACTAATTTATTCCCTGATTTGGGTAAGTTTGTAATAAAATCCATAGATATTTCCTTCCAAATAGCAAGGGGAATCAGGAGTGATTGTAGTGTGCCCAGAGATTTGACTGTTTCTCCATTGTTGCGTTGACACACATCACATTCAATGAAAAAATTATGAATGTCTTGTTTCATACCATCCCAGAAAAAAGAACGTTTGACCCTATCATAGGTTTTGGTGAGCCCAGTGCCCCGCTGTCAGTGTAGCATGAAGCTCAGAAAGTACCGTGGATTTAATCTTTAATTGTTTACTTAAATACAAATGACCTTTGTATTGAAGCTCATCATGGAGAAAGAATACCCTGGGGGAGCTAGAGCACTGGACTACAATTGTTGGATCAACTGCAAACTTTTGGGATATTGTAGCCATTCCTAGCGAATGACTTGGAGCCAATCTAGTACAATGAAGGAAAGAGAAAAAAGGGATCCTTCATCTTCATATTTGCGGGAAAGTGCATCCACAACCACATTTTCTTTTCCTTTCTTTTAAATGAACTCATAATCATAGTCAAATAGCTTAGTCACCCATTTTTGTTGCTCCAGGGAGGAAATGCGTTGTTCCAGAAAATACTTGAGGCTTTGATGGTTTGTCTTAATTTGGAAGCATTGCCCTAATAGATAAGGGTGCCACAAATCAACGACATGTAAAATAGCCAACATTTCCTTTTCATAGATAGATTTTCCTAGATTTCTTTCAGATAGTTGCTTGCTGGTAAAGGCTAAAGGCCGACCCTTTTGCATAAGGACAACACCAATTCCTTTCTCTGAAGCATCACATTCCAAGACAAAGGTCTTTGTGAAATCAGGAAGGGCTAGGACTGGAGTGGTGCACATGGCCATCTTCAAGGTTTGAAAAGCTTGAGCAATAGATGGAGTCCAAGTGAAAGAGTTCTTTTTTAGGAGAGCAGTGAAAGGTGCTGCAATCTTTCCATAATTCTTAACAAACTTGTGATAATAACCTATTAAGCCTAGAAATCCACATAAGATTTTGAGAGTCTTTGGGTGAGGCCAATCTTGCATAGATTCAATCATTTTAGGATCCACCCCGATGTCGTGCTTTCCAACCAAATGACCCAAGTACTCTACTTTTGAGGTGTCGAAAGCACATTTAGACTGTTTCAGGAAAAGTTGGTGTTGAGAGAGTAGATGGAGAACTCAATCCACATGAGAAAGATGTTATGTCCAGGTCTTGCTATAGATGAGTATATCATCAAATAAAACTAAGACAAAATGATGGAGAAAAGGACGAAAGACATGATTCACGAGGCTTTGGAAGGTGGACGGGGCATTACACAAGCCAAAGGGCATGACCAAAAACTCAAAGTGGCCCCAATGAGTTCTAAATGAAGTCTTGGGAATGTCTTCCTCTTTCATACGTATCTGGTGGTAGCCCAAAAAAAGATCAAGTTTAGTAAATAATTGGGCACCACTCAGTTCATCCAGGAGGTCATCAATGACAAGAATGGGAAATTTGTCTTTAATGGTAATTTTGTTGAGGGCACGAAAGTCAGGACACATTCACCAAGAACCTTCTTTCTTCAGGAACATGACTACATGAGAAGAGTAGGGGCTCATACTAGGGTGGATAACTCCTGCATTAAGGATTTCCTGGACCATTTTCTCAATTTCATTTTTTTGGGAAAAGGGGTGATGATACAGACGGATATTGGGAGGAAGGCTTCTGGGTACAAGGGGAATGGAATGATCATGAACACCACGTGAAGGAGGGAGTCCTTGGGGAGTGGAAATTACCACTTGATGTTTATAAAGGATGGCTTGGAGGTCTTGCAATACCGAGGGTGTTTCTGTTGCTTGTATGACATGAAGTTGGGAAATAACACCAGAATGACCCTTTTTGAGCAGATTTTCTATGCGATGGGAACTAATGATCTCAGGTGAACCGACGGTGATGCCTTGGAACTTATATTGGTGGACCTCCTAGTCAAATTGCATGGTTAATTCCTTAAAATCCATGAGAATGAGACCCAAAGTCCTTAGCCAGTCTACACCCAACACAATGTCACAACCTCCCATGTCGATAGAAAACATATGAGATTTCAGGTGGTAGTCACCAATTTGGAGATGCACATTTTCACAACCCCCTCCACATTTCATGGAGCCACCATTGGCAATCATGATTTGGAAATTATTGATGGCATGGATGTAGCAATGATTTTCTTGGGCAATGCGGCGATGAATAAAATTATGGGTGCTTCCACTATCAACCAAAATTATGACCTTCCGATGCTTGATGTAACCAATTAGCTTGAGGGTTTGGGGAGCGGAGAAGCCAATGAGAGCATTGAGGGAAATGATCGGTTCTACTTTGGGAGGGTCTAAGGGAGGGGTTATGTTGGGGGTTTCAGGTGACTTAGACACAAGGGTAGTTTCAACATCCTCTTCCAAAATATCCTTGGAGATGGCCATAAAAATATTTTGTTCCTTACACTTGTGGCCTGGGAAATATTTGTCATCGTAATTATAACAAAGGCCTTTGAGTTGGTGTTCAACCATTTAATCCCTGGTCAATTTTTGGATCTTTAGTGGAGTAGAGGGAGTAGTGGGATTTACTGGTTTAGGGAAAGGGATTAAGGAGGGTTTTCGGTTTTGAGAAGATACCATATGTTGTGCTTCTTTATCTCTTTTAGTAGCCTCCACCCAACTCTGAGGCCAAGCCATGAGGACATGGGCCTGAATCTCATCCTTGAGACCAGTGATAAAACATTCTCGAAAAAAGGAATCAGACATGCCCTCTGTCTGAAAATTCAGGCACTCAAAGCCAGCTATAAAGTATTCCACTATTCCTGATTGTTTCAACTTTGTCAAATGACCCAAATGGTTGGTTTCAGTTTCAAAGCATTCATAAAGCTTTGCCACAAAGTGTTTCCAAGAAATATGCCCTTGACGAGAAGTTTTTCTCCATTGCCACCATTTCCAAAATTCTTGATCTAGATGGAGAACACCATACCAGAGTTTGGCCAAGTCATCTGTAATGCCGTGTAAAGAGAATTAATGTTCCATTTGGGTTACCCAACTAATGGGGTCCAGGCCATCAAATTTGGTCACTTCCACTCGTGGAAGACGTAGGTTACATTGAAAGTGATGGTTCTAAAAGTTATGGGAATGAGAGGAATGTTCACCTTAAGTATGTGGAGGTGAGGAAGAGGAAGGGTTATCTGTAGGGATATGTAGTTTGGTGCAAAGTGCTGAAAAGACAGATTCAAGCTGAGTGGTTAGGTCTTGTTTGATTTCCTCCATTAAGGACTGCGTGGTTGTATTTATGGCGACAACATTGGCACTAAGTTATTTCACTTCTTGTTGGATCTCGATGAGACTAGATTGCAAGTTGTTGAAGTGAGCTTCCAAGTCTTGGCTATGGGTATGGGCCATGAGGATGGGGGAACTCAAAAGGGGCGGGTGGGGTAATTTTTTTTTTTCAAAACATGATATGTATGAATGAGATAAGGGAGAAGAGATGAATCCAATGGAATAGGTCTCAAATAATGGTGAAAAAACTTCCAGACGTTTTTTTTTACACCTGCGGAGTTATACTCTGGTCTGAAGAATACTGTAGAGAGGAAATTCCCAAATGCTTAACCAGAAAGAAATGTGTATTTACTTGGAAACCTGAACACAGTTGCACGAAAATAGATGTTGTATGATTTAATTTGTTTATGTTTCTATCCCCAAGGGTTAGGTATTCAAGGGTTCTACAGACAAGGGTTTGCCCTGCACTATAGCTCTCTGATATATGTGCGGGGTCCAACAGTATTACTCGGCCCAATATCTTAGGGAACTAACTAAGGAGGATAGACCGTACCCTTAGCCGTACTACCCAACTACCCAGGTACTAGAGAGTATCTTCCCAAGTGCTTTTCTTGGTGGCACTATAGCAGTCAGGTGACCAATCGGTTTATCTAAAGAGGGATTCAGGAAATCTAGGCTAATCGGTACACAGGCGTTGTTTGATGCGCTACCACTCGAAGGGGTACCAACAAGGTTTACAAGGGTGGCCAACAGATGCACGCTTAATAACCACTTGTATTTCCTGTGTGTATGAATCCCTCAACTATGGGTTTATGCGTGTAATGGCAGATATCTGCGGCTTAAAGATGTCAGAATACGTCTCTACCTTGAAAACAAATTACCCAAAATTTCCTCCAAGGAAAGTTCTCTGATACCATTTGTAATATACCAGATATAAAAAGTATGCAGAATAGAAATAGAATGCTAGAAATGGAAGAATAACAACAATATAACTAGAATAATCACCACAATAACACTGAAATGATATAAGAATAACAACATAAAATAACACTTTGATTTTGAGAGCAATGTTCATGGGCCTTTTCGAGGGGGAAACCTCCAGTTGAGCAGAGCTCTATTACAATAATCTCCAAGCTAGGGTTCACATACCCTCGACTCCTATTTATACTAAATATGTCTATCAAAAGAAGCATCTAGAGGAAGATCCTTCTAGAAGAGGAAGCTTCTATTAGGTCTTCTTACATTCGACTTATTCTATTTTATTGCAAGGCCTTATTAATTTTGACCTTTATTACATCCGAATATATTGTTCTACTTATGTGTGGGTTAGGACCCTAACAACGTCTTTCTTTGTCATTAATTTGTAACCCCTTTTATAAATCTGAGGACAGTAACTTGCAACCCTATCTGTGGTCTGAATTGGGAAATTCTATAGAACATGATTTATACTGTGCATTCTTTACAATTCTGGTTATGCAATATATATATATATATATATATATATATATATATTACATGTTTTAACAAGGTTCTATTTGTTTGATGCATGCTGAGCAATTGATTTAATGTTGTTCAGTTACAAGACTAATGATGGGACCCCTGTTTCTATGGCAAGGGTACCCATTAGTTATCTCAAAATCCACTTCTCCCCTTCGACTATGGACTGTTCACTCAACGCCGATGATGGAGAAAGGAATACCCCATGTCATCCTCAAGCTAAGTGATTGTTCACGTATTAAATCTGCAATGTTTCAATTTCATGAATTCATTCTGAATGTTACTCTATATTTGGTATTAAACTTTCGTTGATTTGTTTCCTAACTCTGTTACTGATATTCTTGGTCTTCTCTTGCAGGGATAAATGGATCTGAGGTTGTGGATTGGCAAGGACACTTCACTCGAAAGGTATTCGAGTTCCAACTTGCAGCGTTAAGAAAGTAACCCCCAGGTTCTATTGAAAGTGATAAAGTTCCACCCTAGAATACTATTATCGTGATAGTTTTATACCAGGCTCCTATAGATAGATGGTTATTTGTATCTTCAATCCTTAAATAAAAAGGACAAAGGGGAAACCCCATATTGAATACAATTTTACTATTTAATAGTTATGATCGCAAGTGTTATGTAGAGTTTGAAGACTCGTTTAAGTGTTGTACCAACTCTATAATAGGTAGTATGTTTTATGTATTTATGTCACTGAACCCTTGCTCCTGCATTATTGTAATGAAATGGACTATAACTTTTTGTTCCATTATTATAGTCAAATTTAATGGAAATCTCGGATTCTTAAGTTATGCAACAATCGATAAATGGATTTCTGTGTATTATATGTTATGTAGCTCGAAATATCTGTATAGGCAACAACATGTATACATATATATTTCTATTCTGGTACTCACTCAAAACTTCGTTGGGTAGTTGTACAATTAAAATATTTCTTGAGCAAATACCTATATATACATATATATCTACAGTTATGGTATAGTTTATACTTATCATGGTAATACTTCCGTTATGTGTAGATTTATTGAAACCTATAAAAGCATGCATAGGTTTTCTTGTAGATTTGTACTTAAGATATATAAGTAGATATATTCTATCAACCATTAATCAATAGAACATTTATCCAGAATTAAGTAAATGTATTCTACCAACTATTAATCAACAAAACATTAAACCAAGGAAGAGTAGATGAACATATCTGAACAAAGTGTTGGAACCACAAATGAAACAACCAAGTTACACCCAACCATAGAACAAAACAACCAATCTACTTGCTCTGTTCACCCCCTATCCTAACCATGAGTCCATGAGGGCGAACCTCGAAGCTCCTCTTTCTCTATAGTTCTTTTTCAAATAAGAAATTCTCCTTGCCTCACACTCAGAAAATATTGCTCATAACAACAAGTGATATTCTTTTCCATGCATACTCAACAATGTCCTACCTCCTCCCATATTCTATATATGCAAAAGAATCTTGTGCCTAGGTATTTCCCCCTTGGGAATTTTCACAGCTTTACAAATCCCTGATTTTCAGGGGCTGCTAATGGCCAAATTTCTAATTTTCCACTTGTAAAATTCATACTTGAGGTAGTCCAAGCCTGTTCCCCACTCATGGAGTCATGGTCAACTGATTTCAATCTGGATGTTCCATTTGTCCCTCAGCAATAATTATAAAAATATTTGTCTCTTACAAGTGTCATAGTCAAAGAGTTGGTTGGGAAAATCAAGTCTTTTCCCAACAATCACAATAATTAATTACAATTAACCAAAATCTAAATTTGGAATTGCCATAAATGATAATAATTTTCCAAATTCAAATTTGCCAAAAATAGAAATAAATTCCTAAGTCCATACAGATTTTAATAATAATTTATTTTTGGGGATATTACACCATGTCCTCCACTGTTTTAGCTTGCTATAAATTGTGAACAATCCTCACCTTTTCGCCTCTATGGGGACAATCTTTATACATATGATTTCCCTAACAAACCCAACATTGAATAGGTGGCTGCCTTGGCATTTTCTCCCTTGTCTCAATCATTCTGGTTTGTCTAGAAGCTGGATGTACCTGAGGATTATTTCTGAAGAATGGTAGCTTAGTCCCCTTCTTCCTCTGTTCCATCTTGTATTTATTCTTGTCTTCGCAAGATTTTTGGAAAGTTGGATTTAATTTATGCTGATCATATAGGTATTTAGCTTGCCTTTTGGTACCATCCAATGTTTTGGGATCATCATATTGTATCTTCTCACTGATGAATGATGGAAGCCCATTCAAATACCTATAAATCTTAACTGTCTCATCCTTGATGAAAGAGACATACTTTAGTAGTTCTAAAAACCTTCTTTCATATTCATCTATGGTCATAATCCCAAGCTTGCATTCAAATAACTCCTTCATTTTATTGTCATAATATCTCTTGGTCAAGTATTTCGTTTGAAAATACTTCTTGAATTTTTTCCAAGTAACATTTTTCTCTTTAATGTGTTTCACTTGCACAAATTGATCCCACCACATGGATGCATTTCCCTTGAGATGATAGATGGAAATTATTCATTCTGCGTGTGAAGAGTAATTATGTAATTGAAAATGCTTTCTCATGCCCAACAACTGTGTCTCTACATCTTCAACCTTATTGTGCTCACCATCAAATGTAGGAAGTTTTATTTTTTTCATTTCTCCTTGTAGCTCATCTGCCCCAAACCTCTTCTTATGCTTCTTGACAGGGGATGGACTTGAGCTACTAGGTTCTCTCCTATTAGAATTCCTTAGGGAGTGATGTAATATAACATATATAAAAAGTATGCAGAACAAAAATAAAATGCTAGAAATGGCAGAATAATAACAATATAACCAAAACAATCACCACAATATCACTGAAATGCTATAAGAACAACAACATAAATAACACTTTGATTTTGAAAGCAATGTTCATAGGCCTCTTCGAGGGGGAAACCTCCAGTTGAGCAATGTTCTATTACAATATTATCCAAGCTAGGGTTCTCATACCCTCAACTCCTATTTATACTAAATATGTGTATTAAAAGAAGCATCTAGAGGAAGATACTTCTAGAAGCAGAATCTTGTATTAGGTCTTCTTACATCCGCCTTATTCTATTTTATTGAAAGGCTTATTAATATTGACCTTTATTACATCCAAATATATTTTTCTACCTATGTGCGGGTTAGGACCCTAACATGTCCGCTCCCTTAAAAATAATCTTGTCCTCAAGGCTTGAGATGAGGAAATTGTTGCAGAATGGTAGCTGGTTCCCAAGTGGCATTTGCTAGAGTTGTATATTTCCACTAGAATAGCACTTCCTTGACGGTTCTTTGACGTAGGCAATGCTCACACTGGTCCAAAAATGCTTATAGTTGTAGCCAAATGGATCCTTCTTCAACTAACTTGGGAAGGTTGGTTTGAATTTGGCACTTAGCTTCAATCACCTTCTTTAAGAATGAAACATGAAAAACAAGATGTAGCTTTGAATAGCTGGGAAAAGCTAACTGATAGGCTACTTGTCCCACACGATTGATAATGGTATAAGGACCATAACATTTGGGTACTAGCTTCTGAAAATGCTCATCCTTGAGGGAAGTTTGCTTATAAGGTTGCAGTCAAAGAAACACCTAATCCCCTTCGGCAAATTGACATTCAAAGTGACCTTGATCTACTTGTTGCTTCATGTGATTCTGTTCCATGAACAAATTCTCTTTGAGGGTATGGAGAATAGCCTCTCAAGCTATAAGTGTTTGGTCAACTGTCTGGACTTTCGAGGCACCTGGTAAGTATGAGAGAAGTGAAGGTGGCTTCTGTCCATATACCTCTTCAAAAGGATTCATGCATGTAGTTGTATGGTATGAAGTGTTTGTAGTTGTATGGTATGAAGTGTTGTACCACCATTCATCTAGGGGTAACCATTGATCCCATTGATTTTTATTTTCCGAGGAAAATCACCTCAAATATGTTTCCAAACACTTGTTGGCAACTTTCGTTTGGCCATCAGTCTAGGGATGATAAGCTGTGCTAAGATGAAATTCGGTGCCTTGTATCTTGAACAATTCTTGCCAAAAATTGCTTCTGAATGTTAGGTCGCGATCAGAAACAAATAGAGTGTGGCATGTCATGAAGTTTGAAGACCTAATCCATGAAAATTTGAGCCACCGTGGATGCTGTAAACAGGTGTTGAAGGGCATAGAAATGAGCATACTTGGAAAGGAGATCAACAACCACCATGATGACCGATTTATTTCCTGATTTGGGTAAGCCGGTAATAAAATCCATAGAGATATCCTTCCAAATAGCAGGTGGAATCAGGAGTGGTTGTAGTGTGCCCAGAGTTTTGACTATTTCTGCCTTGTTGCATTGACACACATCACATTCAGCGAAAAAATTACGAATGTCCTATTTCATACTATCCCAGAAAAAGGAACGTTTAACCCTATCATAGGTTTTGGTGAACTTGGAGTGCCCTGCTATGGCTGTAGCATGAAGCTCAGAAAGTACCATGGATTTAAGCTTTGATTGTTTACTTAAATAAAAATAGCCTTTGTATCGAAGTTCATCATGGAGCTAAGAGTACCCTGGGGAAGCTGGAGCATTAGACTACAATTGTTGGATCATATGCGAACTTTTGGGATCTTGTAGCCATTCCTGGCGAACGACTTGGAGCCAATATGGTACAATGAATGAAAGAGGAAAAAAGGATCCTTCATCTTCATATTTTCAGGAAAGTGCATCCGCAAGCACATTGTCTTTGCCTTTCTTGTAAATGATCTCATAATCATATCCAAAGAGCTTAGTCACCCATTTTTGTTGTTTTGGGGAGGAAATGCGTTGTTCCAGAAAATACTTGAGGCTTTGATGGTCTGTCTTAATTTGGAAATGTTGCCCCAATAGATAGGGGCACCATAGAACAACGACATGCAGAATAGCCAACATTTCCTTTTCATAGATGGATTTGCCCAGATTTCGTTCAGATAGTTGCTTGCTAGTAAAGGCCAAAGGTCAACCCTCTTGCATAAGGACAACACCAATTCCTTTCCTTGAGGCATCACATTCCAACACAAAAGTCTTTGTGAAATTGATAAGGGAAAGGAATGGAGTGGTGCACATCGCCATCTTCAAGGTTTGAAAATCTTGAGCAGTGGTTGGAGTCCAAGTGAAAGAGTTCTTTTTGAGGAGAACAGTGAGAGGTGTTGCAATCTTCCCATAAGTCTTAACAAACTTGCGATAATACCCTGTTAAGACCATAAATCCACGCAACATGTTAAGAGTCTTTGGGTGAGGCCAGTCTTGCATAGATTCAATATTTTGAGGATCCACCCTGATGCCATCCTTGCCAACTAGATGACCTAAGTATTCTACTTCTGAGGCACCAAAAACACATTTAGACTGTTTCAGGAAAAGTTGGTGTTGAGAGAGTAGATGGAGAACTCGATCCACATGATAAATATGGTTTGTTGAGGTTTTTCTATAGATGAGTATATCATCAAAGAAAAATAGACAAAATGGTGGAGGAAAGGATGAAATACATGATTCATGAGGCTTTTGTTGGAAATATGGCTATAGCAGAGATGACGCAGACTATCAAGGTTGTCATTGATGGCAATCAGTTGGTTATGGAGCACACACAAGAGAACTGGCAGAAGAAGCTAGATGATGACAGAGCAATAGCTAGATGATGACAGAGAAATATCCAAGTGGGGATGTTGAGATTGGGTTCCACTCAGCGAATTGTTCTACAAGAGGAGAAGAAGCTAGATGATGACAGCGCAATAGCTAGATGATGACAGAGCAATATCCAAGTGGGGATGTTGATATTGGGTTCCACTCAGCGAATTGTTCTAAAAGAGGAGACCCATTGCATTAGGTTAGTCAAGAAAAAAAAAGGAATAAACCCATTTGAAATGTTTGAAGGAAATCTCCAGTAGATTCAAGCGCCATAAACCCATTTGAAATGTTTGAAGGGCGTTAGGTTATTCAAGAAAAAAAAAAGGGAATAAACCCATTTGAAATGTTTGAAGGAAATCTCCAGTCGATTCAAGCGCCATAAACCCATTTGAAATGTTTGAAGGAAAGCTCCAGTCGATTCAAGATCCCCCATTGAAACAAAAACAAAGGCAATGGTGAAGATAGATGCGACCCAATTGGCATTCCCGTTCAGCCTTCGCCCATGGGGATCTTTGCTAATAAAACCAAGAAGGATACGTCTATTGCCCGTTGGCTCTCCCTTAGCCACGACCATGACTAGCAACAACATCAAGAAAAGCACGAATGATGCCATTCACAACGCCCTTGGGTTACCAATCGTTTTTTTAAGAAAAGCCCGAATGATTCCATTCACAACGCGATTGGTGTGGCCAGCATCAAATGGATATAATTCACAACCAACGGAGATTAACATTGCTAAATCCAGGGTTTTGCGGGGGTCCTTCATCTACTTTGACAAGTCTGGAAGTTTTTTCCAGTTGGGTTTCTCTAATCACTCTGGATGGTGGAAGGACTCTTAATCTAAAATTAGACTGGCTGTTAAGACAGAAAGAACACAGCGTTGCATGATGTGGCATGCGTAGAGGAGGCATGCAAAGAGCCAGTTTAGAAAAATCAAGAAAAAAAAAGAAACTGCAGTTGGAGTTGAGAAAAGAAAGGAAAACCTCTGCATGTGGAAAAACAATATAATGCGCTGAAACAGAGATGGTAGGTTTTTTTTGTTGATGTGAGAGAGAGAGAGAGCTCTGAATGTGAGAAAAGGAAGAGGAGAATCTGCGTGACAGGAGAAGAAGCTGAGAATGGGCTGCAGAGGACAGTGAAGCAGAGCAGCAGATCAGAGACAATGAAGAATGCAGAGTAGATCAGCAGAAAGGAATCTGAAGGTTGGTGCCTTTACTCAGTTGGTGCTGAAGTAAAAAGGAATTCGGTGCTTCCACCCAGTGGGTGCTAGGATTCTGTGGGAGTTGGTGCTCTCAGCCAGTTGGTGCTGGTAATCAGAGGTTGCAGCCTCTATGAGTTGGTGCTCATGAAAGATGAGATGTAACGTAGTTGGAGCTTGCTTAACATCCTAAGAAGACGAGGTTTTTTCCCTGGTTGGGTTTCCTCTTGAAAAATCTGTGTCTCATACTTGTGAGTGAATGTTGTGTGTGATTGCTATTCTTTATGTTATCTGCTTTATGTTCATAACTCTGAATTTCACAGTAAAGACTCACTGCCACTAAGATTATTGATTCAAAGTAAAAACAAGGGAAATTGTTAATAATCTACACTAACTGATTCACCCCCCCCTCTCAATTAGTTAATACCTGTAACAATTGGTATCAGAGCAGGTTCCTTTAGTGTAAGGAAGATCCTGCAGTGGAATCATGACTAGTCATGATGGTTCAACCAACAAGGCACCCATTTTTAATGGCACAAATTTTGCCTTCTGGAAGGTAAGAATGAGAACATACTTAATGTCTCTGGGAGAAGATGTTTGGGAAGTAGTAGAAACAGGATATACAA